>CM017902.1:1761208-2168708 GCA_008369825.1 Triplophysa tibetana
TTCTAAAATGCTTAACTTGTGTTTAATGTACCTAAACTTTGACCAGGGAATCCCACGTTTCTATCAAGCCTTGTCATGAAAACTAACCGCTGTTAAAAGAACGAGTCCTTATTAAACGAAATAAGAAATAAATCACACGTTTCTTCCCCATAGAAGTCCATTATAAGGAGCAGCTTAACCCAAAACAACGACTACGTAAAAACAAATTTCTATTCAATTAAAATCAAAATCATGTGATGGAAAACAATCTTTCAGTGATCTATTTTGAGAGGCAGACTCTCTGTGTCCTGCTCGGTCCTAGTACTTCTCCGTGGTCGATAACAGCGTGCGATTAAAAAATCATTATAAACTCATTTGAAAATGAGGGGGACACCAACGATTTTGAAAAGTGGGGTGGACATGTCCCCCCTGTCCCAGTGGAAACTACGCCCCTGCGTTCTCACCACACAGTGACTCAAAAAGTGCTTTTTAAACATAAAAACTTCAAACGAATACTTGATTGAAATAGATCAAAATACCTTTGAGATCTGACTGTCTGATCGTGATGTCTTTTTGTTATTTGAAGTGTTTCAATTTGAAATATATATTGTTAGAATTGTTCTTCCTCAGATCAAACCTCGCTTTTATTTTAAATTCGTACAAAGTGGTAAAAAATAATAAAGATCTACTTTCCCAATTTTTTATTCAAAATCTTGTTGAAAAGTGTTTTCAGTTCATGTGTTTTTTACCGATTTAAATGATTTCTTAATGTTTAAAAAATAACCCAAAATCGTATGTTCTGTAATAAACAATGAATGTTAGTTCATGTCAACACAATTATTTGTTATTATTAACTTTAATGTAAAGTGTAACCTGAAACCTTAAATCCTAGATTTTCACATTTAAGGGATATACAGTATTGTCATACTGGATTGTGTATTGTGACTGGTTCGGACGATGGTTCTCAAACTTTTTCATTTCGCGCCCCTCCCAACAAAGACTTATAATCTTAAACTTACATTTTTAACTAAACCACTAAAATATTCGGTTATACAATGCTGAAACATCAATTCTTTTGGGTGGTGGGCTTATTTTTCTGATGTCTGATTTTATAAAATGTATGATACATTTCTATATTTCATAAAGTGCCACAAAATCTGTGGCCCCCCTGGAACCATTTTAGGGCCCCCCCAGGGGGCCACGACCACCCAGTTGAGAACCACTGGGTAAGGAGATGTCGTGTGTGTTTAAACAAGGTTTTTAAACGTTGTGTTTCCTCCTCAGATACTGCAGACGGAGTTTCTCAGGAACTGTTTTCTGCTGGGCTGGTCAACGGACAAGATGTTGTCGTTGGTAATGCAATTCATCTTCTCTTTATCTGTGCACATACACAAATGTATTGATGTGAAAAAAAAAAACGTTTCACCCCAAGATTCCAGTGAAACAGACGGATTGCACTTTAAAATAAGCATGACATTAAAAGACCATTTGAAATAAAAGAGCATTTGTGTTCCCAGCGACGTTTTAAATGCATGTCAATATTTTCTTTACATGTGTTTTCTCAGTGGCTACTAACCTCCAGAAGATTGTAGACGACCCAATTACCTATAAAGTATTGACCTTTAAGCTGGTGAGTATTCAGATGTTAAATGTCACAAAGCAGGATTCCTACAGAAATAAAAATCCTTCGGAATTTTCCATTGGTGCAACAAGTTGAAGTAAAATGTGTTAATCCGGAACCACTGAAAGACATCAAAAGTGTTGCAACTTTGTTTATTTTATCAAACGAATTGCGTGTTGAATACACACAGCGTGTCTCCCTCAGGTCCTCCGCGAGCGTTCATTCATTATTTGTGCAGACGGCTTCTTTGACAGCGTAATGAATTTTCATTACGTAACTGCTCATTGATTACAGCGAGCGCATGACAGATCTGAGAGAATATTAGGAGAGTGTTTAATGACGCTTTTTAATGCCTTCGAAATGACAGAACTGGAATATTGTGACAGATACACGACCGCCCGAATTAAAGTGTCACCACACGTTCCCGTTAAACGCGCTCAGATGGAGAGAAGCGACGAGCCCGGAGTGGACGTCCTGTGGGAACGCCTGTGAGCTTTTATATCACGCTCTGTGGACGATTAGCATCGATGAAAGATGCTTTAATCCATTTTACGGTCTTTCCTGTTACAGTTGAATATTTTATCTACGTGCGCTTGACAGATGCTTATCCAAAGAAACTTTCTTATTTATTACGAATTGAACAAGTAGAACAGTAATGTTTGATGCGATATCATTATAGTTGATCTTTTGTCATTTCTGTGTGGAAAGTGTTGTGAGATCCTCCACGCTAGCGTTAAAGAGAGATTTTATACCAAAATTGTGAATAATTCACACGAAATAAACACCATGTGTGAAAGAAGCTAGTTCATAAATAATGCAAATAGCTCGATTTTTTTTCTTTCCCTTAACCTCGAGAAACACTTACCTCTGAGTTCAGGTCCCAGCGGATGGTCCACGCGCCGAGTATAATCTTTGCTTAGTTGGCAGTAAACAACATCTGCGCGTTTGCATGCGTCTCGCTCCGCT
This sequence comes from Triplophysa tibetana, assembly GCA_008369825.1. Taxonomy (NCBI): domain Eukaryota; kingdom Metazoa; phylum Chordata; class Actinopteri; order Cypriniformes; family Nemacheilidae; genus Triplophysa; species Triplophysa tibetana. Next base: position 1,763,775 of record CM017902.1, read on the forward strand.
GCAGTCTCTATAACATCTGCCTGCTCTTACCCTTAACCTCACCCTTAACCTCTCACAAACTCCCAGAATGCCTTTCTCGCCGCACCTGCTCTGTTTTCAGAATCATATTAGAGAGAGTTGAGCTTTAATTTCTACTCGTACGACTCTTTAGGAAACACAACTGGAAGAATGCTGAGAAACGGTGAAAGGGTGTGTTGTGTAGACGGCATGGGTTTTGAGAATACCTGGTCCACTGATCTCATACTCACGATTGTGATTTTTACGGATTTCCTTATTTTTGGACCTCGCTGGCATCACCCTCGTAAATTGCATGAATTCGATTTATTTGAATTTGTGGCGGGATTGGGGGTTTGGTGATGCGCGTGTGGTAATCATACAGCCGGCCAACTGGATGCTTTCAACGCTAGCTACGTCATGCACACGCTTGTTATAAATGCTGTGCGACCGCTTTATTCAGAAGAATATCATTTGGGGAGTTATCTTTATGTTAGCAGACAGTCCGAACAGACTTATAGAAGCCATTTTGGTAATCAAAATATGTGTGCGGTGTCATTTTTAATGAAGTTGGGAACTGAACAGCGTATTGTAATGAATACAGAAAACCCAGAGCCTGGAAGTTGAGATATCTATATGATATGATTTAACATTAAAACATTATCTATATACAGAGACTCAAATAGGCCATTCTGTGATTTGATGGCATGACACTATACAAATGGCCGATCTAGTCAATGAAATAGGAACGGTTGAAGTCTCTACTGACAGCATACATTTAAACCACAAAATGCTCTTTTGCAAAACCTGCGGATTAATTCTGAAAAAACGCTGTACGATTGACGTAGATGCGCCACCTAGTGGCTGTGTATGTAAGTCTCTTGAGGCCACAATATTCGTTACTTTTTGTTCAATTATTGTTTAAATTTGATTGTAATCCACAATAAGTCCTTAAAGTAGAATAAACCACTCAAGAACCATAGGTAATGCCATCTTATTTGACATTAGCATAAGATATTTGCACAAACCATCAACCTATTTTATTAAATATTGTTTAGGTGACTGTTAAACTAATAAACATGTGAACTGATATTTCCAAAATTGGCTGCCGGCATTGAAGACATTTGGATGGTTAAAATCTTCTGTGTTCTTTGCTCTTCTGTATATAAACCAGCGTTTATTCACATGCCTATTACTGAAATGCAAATATTGGCGTGGCTCATTTCATTTCTTGTTTATTCTATTTATTTTTTGAAGCTATACACCTTCCTTTTATGAAGGGCACTTCACATTAAAGAAGATAATGATAACTATAAACAATCATATTAGCATCTACACCAGCAGACCATTAAGATAACATTTTCAATTGGTCTCTTCATGAAGATGAATGTTAATGACCTGTTGTCGCTTTACAAAGAAACAAAAGGATAAACAGACGCTTTTGAGTACATGAAATTCTTACAAGACGAGAGGAGGAGATTTCAATCTGTTGGGAGAGTTGTCATCTTTATAAAAAATGTTATTCACGCCTTCACATTAGTCCGTGTCAGTTTCAAAGCAGTCAAATATTCATGAATCTGATCAGTGCCAGAGATGTTTGGAAGTGTTTTATAGTCCATCAGTTCTGGAAGAGATCCCATCGATATCATTCTTCTGTATGGTGGTTGTTATCGTTGTGGACTCTTTAAAGGAGTAGTTCACTATAAAATAAAAATGTCGTCATAACTCACGCACCCACATGTCATTACGTGTGTTTATTTCTTCTGTCGAAAACAAATGAAGGCTTTTGAGGAAAGCTCTCCAGGGTTCTTCGCCATATAATGGACTTCAATGGGGGGCTTAAATTGGTCGTCTTTTAAAATTGAAAATGTGAGTTACAGCGAAGTCAGTTTTACAGCCAGATCTTTAAACAAGTCATAGTCGCTCTCATTTAACAGGAACGTGAATTAAAGCTGAACACTACCTACATCCAATGCCACAGATAAATCCTGACAGAGGATTGACACACAGCACGTGTTTCTCTTCCTTTCTTCTGTATTTGACCTCAAACACACACGCTTGTCTCCGAGCCCGTGTGGCGGATAGTTTCTGTGTCCTCCAGAGAAAACGGACGCGAGCGATCGATGGCCTCCAGACATCCGGCCTGTGTGTTACCTGTGATAAGATTATCTTCTGCTTACTGATTGGACATCTGTCGAAGACATAAGAGCAGAAATCTCTTACTGTCTCGCTCTGGGTTCTTTCTCCGTGTCCTGACCTTTCCTCTTTAAACTTCCTCTAGTGTCGGACTGGAAATAGTTACTGTTAAAAGAGCGTTCCCCGTTCAATACCAGTTAGGCCGTATCGACGGGGTTTGTGGCATAATGTCGATTACTTCAGGAATTAACTTTGACTTCGGACACGCCGGGGGAATGTTAGAAAGCGATTTTGGAACTAAAATATCTAAAAGCCACTTTAAAACGAACGATTTCTCAGATGTTTCTCTTGAAAATCTCTATGAGAAATAAAAGCAAAACAAATGAGAAGGTCTCAAATGAATGAAGATCGTAGAGGTCCATAATCTGGATTTGGGTAAATCTGATGAGAAATGTTTTGAATTCATGTTGAGATCTTTAATAATATTGAGTTTTGATTGCGGACGAGATGAATCTGAGCCCAAGTTTGACACATTGTTGACATTTGTCCAATTTCGGATTCTATTTCTCAGGAGAAATATCTGAGACCAGGGGTGGAGTGGGAAGAAAAATTGCGGCAATGGATGTGCGCATGGTCTGGTCTGTTGACCAGGGGGTCGGCATGCCTACGTGTCTTAATGCGTTGCGTTGCGTGCTTTCGCATTTATAATACGCCCATAATGCCCAAATCGTCTGTTCCGGCCCCAAACATTAACAGCCCACCTGGAAAACGCCTGATGGCCAGTCCACCCCTGTCTGAGATTTAAGCAAAAGTTTCAATTTCTTCTCTATTTAATGTCAGTGATGTCTAGGAAAAATAATTGTTGTTATTTTCAAGTCTTGAGGATTTTCTTTGGTAATAATGCTTCGGATGATGTTCAGAGATGAACTTGTCTGGAACATTTCTGATTTATTTCAACTCCATTACCTGTGTGCGTTTGTGTGTTTGCAGGCGTCTGGCTGTGACAACTCGGAAATCCCAGATGATGTGAAGCTGATTGGCTTTGCACAGTTGAGTGTCACTTGATGGCACCTCATTACCGCGGCAACGGGAGAGGAGGTGGTCAGAGGGTACGCGGATGTGTGTCTGAAGGGACTGAGCGTTACAGGAGTTAGCTGGAGGTTTGGTACTACGTGAATCGCTCCGCTGCAAACCTCCTGATTCCTCATCCAGCTTCTCTTTACCCCGCTCCACCCGTCCTCCTCCACGTGGAGAAAGATTGCACCTATTCAATCAAACACAGCACTGTTATACACACACACACACACCGTCCCTCAGAGCTGTATTCCCAAAACCTTTCACTAAACATTCCAACACACATTTCCCAGAATTCAAAGCAGGAGCCCATCATCTCAGGAGGCAAGCTAGTGAAACAAAAAAAGAGATTTTTTTGGGTATTATTATTTTATTGATTTTAGTGTTTTACCTCTGCTTTCAACAAAGCTCCGTATTATTATTGTTGTTATTATTATTTAAAAATGCCTTTTATTTTCTCTTGTACGTGTCGAATTAGAAGCGTGTGCTGATTGTAGACCACATAACTGAAACGGAGGCGCGTCGTCCCTCTGAATGTAAAAAGCACATTTTCATATTATACATGTTATTTTAACATTTCAAGTGTATTGTATATAAAGAACCGTTTTTTTCGATTCCAAGAGTATGAGAGAAGAACCGAATGCTGCCATGTGCAAATGTACTGCTTTATTTTCAGGACAGTGTTGATGCTTCAAAGCTATAGAGGTGCCTTGTTTTTTTTTATCTGTGCCTAAGAAACGTAGGTAAGAAGCTTGAAGCTTTCCGAAGAAAATCATGCTGCTTCACGAGCAGAATTTGTGGATAGTGTTTTCAGTGGTCACATTAAAATAACAGCTGATGCACTTTGGTTTCACGCGGCGAGGAGAACACGCACCTGCGTCTCCGGCGCTTGACCCTGAGGAGCCTTCCGGAGTTAACCCGCTTTGTCACGTGACAGACGCACACTTTAATCCTTACATTTTAATAGCCGACTTATGATGACTTGATTTAACAGCACTAGAATGTGTTTGAACCCAGAATGCATCGGTGTCAGATGCAGCGAGTATTTCCTGAAGGAAACCAAACGTCTACTACTGAACGACAGAAAAGCCATCCGTGTGTCCAAAACTAGTAGCTTGAATTGAATGATTCTGTCTTCAACCCACGTGTAAATAATGTTAACTAGAGCTCAATACTTTATTGTTATAAGTTGAATTGTGTTTTCTATATACCATGCGTGTATATTACTCTTCATGTTCCCTTTATGTAATCCGCAAAGAATATACAATTTCTGCAAAGGAACAACAAATAAAATGGAATTGCTACTCTTAAAATGAAGCTTGGCTGTTTTTTGGGAATCTGATTATGATTTTATCTCACTGTTAGAATGAATTTCTGAGTGATAAAGTGTTTGATTATATATAAAACAAACATCAGTTTAGTGGAGAATGCATAGGACTGGGCGATATATTAAACGTGATATATAAACATTCACTTTAGGCCTGCATGAAGAGTTAAAATGCAATAATGATAACTCTAAATTCATAATTTTATTGTCTATTTCAACTATTATGAATCAAACTGCAGTTGGGTGGTTTTAAGTAACCAAAACAAACTAACACACACAATTACACACACGCATACAAAACAGGATAACAATTAAAAACGAAATGTATTTTTGCTAATAAACTTCAAATATTCACCATGAGTTTATATCAACTTTCACTTTTCCTAAATTTTGTATATGGCAAACCATTATAATGCACTTGTTGTAATGTTGATGATTTAAGGAAAATTATTAAATATTATTATTTAATTATCATTTTGGACAACTGAGTGAAAGACTTCAAGTCAAGATAAATGGCTACAATGGGTATTCGGTCAAAATAAAGGTTCCTCTTATGGAAACCAAAATTAAAAAATCAAATTCAGAGAGAGTAAATATAAGACAAATCGACTTTAGCAAACTTTACTTAGCCATCATTTTGACATGAAGCATGTGTGAAATGTTGGCTAAATAAAATTTGCTAAAGTAAGTTTGCGGTCAATTTCACTTCTTAAACTCATTTGCTCGGTTCTTGTTGAGGAACAGAGAGAATCAAAATGTATATCATTATATATTCACAGAATTTCATCAAAAGGCTGAAAACTATTTTTTGCGTCAGTATTCTCACCCAGCTCTAAACTGCAGACTTTAATACGAACCACTGATCAATAAAGCATCAAAGGATTTGTTTTAAGTATTTTTTCTATGAATTTTATTTCCAACACATTGTCAGTGAAATGAGGAGGTAGACCTTCAGAAAAAGCCTAAAGACATCAGATCATCAAACCAAAGATAACCATATTTAACACAACACGATGACGTCGTTCTTTGAGTGTGCAAAATGCAACGATCAAAAGTGGGAAAAAGTGTTTAGTGCAATGTCATTTAAATAAAATATGAGACGTTCGATGTCTCCTATCCGTCTTGCTTTTAGTAGATAAGACTTGATCTTGTATGACCGGAATTGCTGCCTGGACGTGTTGCAAACATGGAAGCCGAGTGCAGAGACTTTCTTTAAAGCATTTAGAAAGAAGGATCCATTTGAGTTTAGAGAAGCTTTGCAAAAGTGTTCATGTCTAAATAAAGTTTACAATTCTGATGTCATAAAGTTATTGACTAACAATAAAAAGACAAGCTAGCACTCAGCGGGTTTGCATGTAAACATTGGTTTGTAGTTGCTATTAAAAGAAAAATACTTGTCTTTGCCAACACACTTGAAGTATTGAGTAAAAATAAATAAGACACTGGAGTGAGATGAATTTCTTCAATTTGTTACTAGTTTGTTGTAATTGGGGGAAAATCATGCCGCAGGATTAAATCCTAACTGTGTAAAGCAGATTGGTAATAAAAATATTCTTTTTTAACTTAGAAATGCACTAAATATATCATTTGAATCAATTTAGCAATTCATTTTAGGATCCACACTACAAATAAGTAATTTGCTCCTCCAGAACCGAATGCTAATGAGCAAACTGTTCACAGAAAATGCTCGTTTCTCCATCAAAATGTTCACTTGTGGACGCTGATTTTTAATCCTGCCATGACAACAGCTTCCCTGGAAGCCATCCCATAATAGACAGCAATTTCTGACAGAAAATGGGTTGTAAAAAGCGTTGGGTGCATTACACCGCAGCCTGACAATGCCAAAGACTGTCTTTATTAGTCAAGGGTGCCGACACATTTTGGCAACATCATTGTTTGGCACATCGCAAGCCGTCTGACCGGCCCGTACGGTGCCAGAATTTGGCAGAACTGGCGGGTGGCGAATTCCTAAGAGGATTGGGCTTTTTAAAAGCTGTTTCAAAAGTGACAAAAGTCTAACCACAGGAATAAGCTTGACGTGTGTGTAAATAAAAATAATTGGAAGCAATCATAAAATAAGCAAACAAATGCTTGTTTATGAAATGGACGATTTCTACTTTATATTCGTATTTGTCGTCTCCTGAAATGCCCCTGAAGGGTGAAAGTTGAAATGTTGTTTGGCGAATTTAAACACCCAACAGTTGGACTACATTTCTAAATTAACTTTACTGAATATTGACGAAAAAAAATTTAAGGATCTCTAGCTTAGTGCTAACGTAATATTGAAAAACAATATAAATACAATGTCAACACGTATAAAAAAGCACACTGTTATATATTTTTATGTAAAAAATACACAGTATAATACAATCGTACCCTTAGGGATAGTATGTTGTTCTCACAGTTAAATGTCACAACCCCTCAATAACAATTTATAAAGAAAAATACTTATCAATCACATTTTGGCCTCAACACGATCGTTTCTCGATGAATAATAAAACAAAAATGATCCTATTTTTCACATTTGTTTTCAAAGTGCTTCCATAAACGTCAGATTTACAGCATATCTTTACCGCATGTTTCTACAGGATTGATCATGTACAGTAAATACTCACTACATACTAAAGCCACTTTCATTTACGATAAAACTATAAACGTGTGTCAAAGCAATGCTTGGATTCGGGGAGTAAGAAAATAATTTTATATTTGTAAATAATGAACTATACATTGCTGTGGTTATTTTTCTTTAAGCGTTTATGTTTCTAAACATGGATATAAAAGTCTAGCATACTGAAATTAAACGTCAGCTTCACAGAAAAGCCACACGAATGTCACATGTGCAAAACCACACATTTTCACGTGATTCCCATGTAAATTCCCATCTCTTGCAAGTTCATTTCATTAAAAAAAGTAATCAAGGTTTAGGTATAAATTAAATATGCATTATGTAGTAAGTAATAGTATACTAGTAAGTGTACAACTTGAGAATAATTGGATCACTTTTTAGTTTATAAAAATGTTTGTTTTTATAAACTATCTTTCCTGTGGCTTAGTGGTTAGAGCATGGCGCTAGCAACACCAAGATCATGGGTACGATCCCAAGGATTGCACATGAAATAAATAAAATGTGATGTAAGGCGCTTTTAGCATCTGCCAAATGCGTAAATGTAAGAGTAACAGTAGTAAACTTTGAGTACACTAGTTAAGAACTAAACGGGCACATTAAAAAGTAACTGAAAGTTTTCTGACTTTAGGTAAATTAATAGCAGTTAAAATAAACTTTTTTGTAAGAGATGTGAAACCCATGGGATATAGTTTATGTATTTATCAGTTTTTTCTGTAATGTTTTGAACCATCATTTGTCCAACATTAAAAAATCTACTTTTCACATTTTACTGCACTTAGTCATATGCGTAATTCTATGGAATTCAACCACTTAAAGGAACCGAAATATCTGTATGAATAAATCTGCATGTGTTCAGACTCCACAGAAGTGCAGGTTGGCTGAGTGCACAGGTTCTGTTCGGTCCTGGCTGTGCAAAAACGGGACGAAATTTCATCGACATTCATCTGATCTGATGCGCATTGGCTTTGCATCCGCATGAAAGCTCCTCCTGCGATCATGTTCAAGAGTGCGTTCACGTATTCTAATCCGCCTTTAGTTTTTAAACCGACCGGGGCAGTTCTGATATTAACAAATCAATTCTCATCCCACTGTTACATCCTCAAAATTTCTCTGCTTGTTAGTTTCGCTTTAATGTCTCAAAAGGGTTTTCTACAGTATGTGCCTCACGCATCCCAAAACTCTCTTGCATTACTGCTGTAAAAAAAGGGCACATCACGTCCTCGGGCATCTAACACTTGAGATGTTTCTTGCTGGTCATGTCGTTCCAGATCCGGTGCATCTCCTCGGGGGAGATCTGATGTACGGTAATGACTCTCCGGTACCTGCAGAGACTGTAAGCCATTTTCCAGTGATTGAAGCCACTGTTCTGATACGGGTGAATCGCCAACTTTCTGAGACACACGCCGACGTAAACATCCTCCAGATGTAAGAGTCTAGTGTGCAGAGAAGTCTTGTAGATCAGCTCGGCCACGTCAGCGGAGAACACGTACCCCGTGCCCGAGCAGAACGGAGGGTACTTGCTCTCCGGATACAGATCTCTGGGCATGTACCACTTGCTGCGCATGTCCCTTATAGGTCCCCCGTTAATGACGTAGCCGGTGAAGTACCTCCGTCTGGGTTTGGTCGCCGGCTTCAAGAGTTTATACACCAAGTTGTCCATGTTGACGAAGATATCGCTGTCCGTTTTCATCACGTACTTGGCCTGGTTGCAGAAGGTGGCCACCCAGCGCATACCCATCAAAGTTTTGAGCGTGAGGTTGTGGTACGAGTCGACGAAGTCCTCCACCACGATGTCGTGAAAGATCTCGCTCTCCTGCTCCACCATCTGGTTGAGCACGGTGTCCGCGCTGCGTCCCAGCAGGAAGAGCGTGATGATGCGGAGGTCGCTGAACGTGCTCTCGTCGCCCCACGTCTCTCGGATGGCCTGCCGGGCGTCGAACTCCTTGTGCGTTGTGGTTATGAGGATCACCAGGAAGGGAACGTTGGTCTCGCACTTCTTGGGCTCGTTGATGATGTAATCGAATGCGTGGGGGTTCAGCGGCCGTGTCCTGATGTTCCCGATGGTGTCGTTGGTGGCCCTTTTGGCGGCTTTGCGTGCGGGCGTGGACTGCTGGCTCACATAGGATGACGTGGGTCGGGAGATGCTGAGGTACCAGAGAGCGCTTGCCCAGCAGATGACCGTCAGCACGTACAGACATGAGACTTTGGAAGGCATTGTGAGGTGTTCACGTGCGGTCGGAGCTGTGAATCTCGAACGGCTTTCCAGCCATTAGCGACGCGACCTCAGGCAGATATGCAGATCTTTGCCACATCTGCACGCTGCGTGACGTTAACGGTCAGAAACGGAAGCTGAGAACCCAGCGTGTGTCCTTCATGGAAAAACGATGAGCATCCATCCACCCGCCGACGCTCTTCCACGTGATCCGCTAGACTCTGAAAAGCAAAACGGACACATGTAACCCAAAAAAGTCATTTACTTTTCTATTACTTAAAGATGCAGTAACATATCCAAAAACGCTAGGCCACCTTTTGTTCATTTGAGTAGTTACAATATATCAAATGTTTCCAACTATTTGTAAATCGTGAGAAAATTGTCATTTCTAACAGTGACACGGGGCTTGTTTGGCAGTCGACTGTCAATGGCGTCATTTCTGCGAAAAAAAAAGACACTAGATGGAAAGCCTGCAACGCTTATTTATTTGTTCTTGTTACCATAATATCTCTCGGGCAGTGGACAGTGCGTGTTTAGACTATGGACTTGAATAGTTTGTGAGTTGTTTTGTGTTGTGATGGTCCTTGTTCAGTGATATGATTTCCTGATATTGTAAGCAGTCATTTTGCTGATTGTTTTGCCACCCAGGAGGGCACGCTCCGGTGTGCTCACCAGGTGTTCACGTGGTGATGTGACGACACGTGCATTCTCTCTTTAAGCACAGAATGTCCCTCCTGCTGGTGCGAAGCGGCACACGTACAGTCCGCACACCGGGCTTTACCGCCCCCCGCCTGACAACATATTTAAACACTTAACCAAATATTATGATTTCTATGCACAGACGTGGCAGGAGATCGTTAATGTGAGGAGGTATTAAAGAATAGCGCGAGCATCTGCATATGTTTGGAAGCAGCAGCAGTCATCTGTTATGATGCGGGTATGGAAATGAGCCCACCGTGTGATTTCTGCTCTGAAGTTTGCAGCCGTTTAGACTTTGATAAGAAGCGCGGCGCTGTCTGCCCGAATCTTTCTCTCAGTGGGAACGATAACCAATCTGAAGCGCATTTGTGGAAGAGAGAAAATATCACCGGGAAGCTTTACAAAGGAATGATTTATTGCAATATAATCCAAACAAAATTGAATGGGTTTTTTAGCCGGAGATTTCATCTCGTCGCTTGACGTTACTGACATTAAACTCGGCGCGCAGACGGATGCCTTCGCCTCTTTATGCGGAGTTAATTCTCTTTTCCTTATGAAATATGGTAAATAAACAGTTTAATGCGACTACATTTCGCCAAAACGCATGTGGGCAAATAATGAAAATAACGTCACAAGCAAGTAGAAAATGCTTATGAAAACAGGCTTCGTTTTCTTTATGGCTTCCAAATTGTCTTATTTTAATTTAGAGGTAAAAAGTGAATTCGATTTATTTGTCTCATGTGCACTCAAGCCTGTTTGACAAAAATGGAAAATACGAAACAGTACACACACATAATAAATACAGATGCACACACAATTACGTTTCTATAAAACTTGCCTGTACTTACCATTTATCATTCTAGTTTCTGATTGGAGGACGTATCATCTAGAAAAAACACAAGAGAAGAGTCGAAGATATGAATTCAGTTAAATGTAATATATCATTTTGATTTCATTACAGGGACGTTTTAAGAAAACAAACATCGTGGTCCACCATAATACAACAGCAATGAAAATGGAAATCCATCGTCCTGCATAAACAACAAGGTAATCGCTTAAACACAACAACTATGAAAGCTTAAACGTCAAACTAAATCAAACGTCGGGAAAACAGATTGTAGTGTGGTCTGTCGTCTCTGTAAAGGTGTCTCTTATGACAGATTATAAAGCTTGAATAGAAATGGAAGGTATGCCCATCATCATCATCATCATCATCATCATGGCAATCGGTCCAGTTTCAATAGAGACGCCAGTGATTATAACTCATCGCATGATCAATATCAAGCATTCTGATGGGTACACATTCAAGACATATTTATACTTTAACATCATTTATTCACCCTCATGTCATCACAAACCTGTATGTCTTTCTCTCTTCTGCAGAACACAAAAGAAGATATTTTGAAAAATGTTTATTACCAAACTACACTGAACCACGTTGACTTCCATTGCATGAACAAAAAACCACTGAGACATTCCTCAAAATATCTTCTATTGTGTTTCACCGAAGAAAGACTCACATACAGGTTGAATGACATCAAGCTGACAAAATGAAGAAAAATAAAGATTTTGAAAGATGTTTATCACCAAACTACACTGAACCGCGTTGACTTCCATCGTATGAACACAAAACCACTGAGACATTTCTAAAAATATCTTCTTTTGTGTTCCACCGAAGAAAGACTCACATACAGTTTGAATGACATGAAGCTGACAAAATGATGACATAATTTAAATTTTTTGTTGAACTATTTCTTTAATCAAATATTACAGTAATACTAAATCAATCTGGCTCTTTGAAACAATGCATTTATTCATAACCATCACTGATGAATATCCACTCAAAGGTCTTTCTCAAACCTCTGTATGTTCTCCATCAATTACTGACGAATGAGAGTTTTCAACACATCTATTTCAAATGTCAAGATGAGAATCATTGACTGTAGATTCCATTAGAGTTAAAACATCTACGGCTGCACGGATCTCTTTATGGGATATGAACGCTTGCCATTAAGCTTCAGAGTACTTTGCCAGGACTGGCGACCATCTGTCGTGTAGAAATGAGAGAGTCGTTACCTAACTCCAACGTTTAGTGGACACCAGGAGGAAATAAATGTCAATATATGAAATGACTTCAGAATCGGGCTGGAATCTCTCATTCTTCACAGGTATGATGGAGAAACGTTTTTATGTGAAGAGGCAGTTGGCGGATTGCATTATTTTGGTGTGTATACACACACACACTGACACACACTCAATATCTAAAGTATATTTGGTGTATATTGATAAGATTGGTGTTAGTCTTTTCATATCCACAGTCCAAAGCAGGCCAGCCGAACATATTAACTGTAAAGAAAAGTTTTGGGTTGATAACATCTTTCTCCAGCCTCAAACAACATTAGCTGCCAGAACCAGACAAACGTTTGACAGATAATTTCACAATCACAGCAGGTTTATCAGGCAAACAGCGAGTTAATGTAGTCTGTAAAACAGATAAAGACCTGAGGAGGCTGAAAGCTTCTGTTAAAACAAGGAAAAGGTCACAGAGAGTCTCGAGCTGATTGAGATAAGATGTGTGTCACTTCAATTTATTACTTCAGTGTTGTCCGAGGCCTTTAATGCAAAAGCACAGAGCAAACACATTCATGATTTACTGTTTGAAAACGGTTTTTATTGATGTAATAAGAAAATGTGGCGACTGTGTGTATCTGTTCATCTGTCTGTCCATTCGTCATTCTGTCGGTCTGTCTGTCCGTCTGTCTGTCTGGTCATCATTCTGTCTGTCTGTCTGGTCATCATTCTCTCTGTCTGTTCATCAGTCAGTCTGTATGTCTGTCTGGTCATCATTCTGTCTGTCTGTCTGTCTGTCTGTCTGGTCATCATTCTGTCTGTCCGTCTATCTGGTCATCATTCTGTTTGTCTGGTCATCATTCTCTCTGTCTGTTCATCAGTCTGTCTGTATGTCTGTCTGGTCATCATTCTGTCTGTCTGTCTGGTCATCATTCTCTCTGTCTGTTCATCAGTCTGTCTGTATGTCTGTCTGGTCATCATTCTGTCTGTCTGTCTGGTCATCATTCTGTCTGTCTGTCTGGTCATCATTCTGTCTGTCTGTCTGGTCATCATTCTCTCTGTCTGTTCATCAGTCTGTCTGTATGTCTGTCTGGTCATCATTCTGTCTGTCTGTCTGGTCATCATTCTGTCTATCTGTTCATCTGTCTGTCTGTCTGTCTGGTCATCATTCTGTCTGTCTGGTCATCATTCTGTCTGTCTGTCTGGTCATCATTCTCTCTGTCTGTTCATCAGTCTGTCTGTATGTCTGTCTGGTCATCATTCTGTCTGTCTGTCTGTCTGTCTGTCTGGTCATCATTCTGTCTATCTGTTCATCATTCTGTCTGTCAGTCTGGTCATCATTCTGTCTGTCAGTCTGGTTATCATTCTGTCTGTCTGTCTGTCTGAACTGACTATGTCTTTTTGCCTGCCTGTCCATCTTTCTGGTCATCGGTCTGTCTGTCTACCTATATATCTATTGACCTGTTCGTCCTCTTTCTGTCTGTCTGTCTGGTCATCTGTCTGTCTATCTACTCATCTTTCTATCTGTCTATCCAACTGTCCATGCACCTGTCTGTCTGTTAATCTGGTCATTTTAAAGTCTGTTTGTCTTTCTGTCTATCTGTCTACCTATTCATCTGTCTGTCTGTCTGTCTAAGTTATCTTTATATTCATCTGTCCGTCCATCCGTCCATCCATCCATCCATCCATCCATCCATCCATTTACGTAATATATCTGTGTTCAGTACAATACTGTATTCAGCTGAATGGTTTCTACATCATAATCGTAATAATCTCTGTCGTACAGTAATTTATTGTGATCCTAATATTTCTTTAGGCAGACTGTATATCCCTGTAACTAATCTCTTTAGTTATTGTTTTGATAAATCACAGGTCTGATGCGTATAACATGCATATCAGGTATGCGTTTTAGATCAGGTGCTGTTGTAAATGATGGCATTTATCTGCTCATCTCTGTCTCAGAAGCTCATTCAAAGGCTCATTTTGATTGGAGTTGTAACAGAGCGAAACAGTGAGGTGCACGCAGAGCGCTTTTGTTTCATAAGCTGGTGAATTTGCATATCAATTGATTTATTCAGGGACGAAATGGACCCCCTATAAAGTTGAATCAATTGAGAAAATAGAATACACTTGCTGTCTTCTATAACCTAGCAGGCTGTATTGCTGTCTGCCGCGAGCAGCTCAAGTAAATATAAAAATAGGCAAATAACAGAATCTCGTTTTGAATTGAACTAAAAGTACACCTTTAATAATTTCTCGCAATTCATCCACCATGATGGATAGATTTGTTTTGGTTAGAGCTTGTCAGTGCATTATGGGATTATTTAACTCGACAATACGCTGCTGCCCTGGAATTTGTCCAAAGAATCAAGGATGCACTTAAAATGCCTTAAAATACTCCCTAAGTAGGCACCTTGCTAGGTTTTGTTTCCGAGCCACTGTTCTACATACTGCCCTCATGTTCTAGTGTCCAAATCTAACAATGATAGAACACCTCATAGATGGAAAATCAAAAATAATTTATAAGAACAAATATATTTGTTATGCTAATTGAATCAACAGGTGCACTCATTTGTGTGAGTGACAGGAGGTCTCCATGCCAACAGAACAGTGGAATGACTACCAGAGATAAACTCACACAGCACTTAAAGCCTCTCTCTCTCAAACACACACACATGCACACTAACTGACTCACAAATACACACCATAAGTCACCCACACACAGACGCACACACACAAACACACACACACACACAAACATACACACACAAACACACAGACGTAGACATACGCATGCATGGACGCACACTAACTGACTCACAAATACACACCATAAGTCACCCACACACAGACGCACACACACAAACACACACACACCTACACACACACATACATACACACACAAACACACAGACACAGACATACGCATGCATGCACTTACACTAACTGACTAACAAACACAAACACACCCACTAACACGCACACACACACACACACACACACACACACCTACACACACACATCAACACATGCAAATTATCTGACACACTTGCATGCACGGACACACTTACATACACACACACCCACTTACATGCATGTACACACACACACACACACCCACTTACATGCACACACACACACACACACACACCCACTTACATGCACACACACACACACGCACACGCACTCACACACACACACACACACACACAAACACACACACACACACACACACACACACACACACACACATCAACAGGCACACACATCAACACACGCAAGCAGACACATTAACACACGCATGCGCACACATACATACACACAGACATACACACACACACACGCACACATGCATGCACACTAACTGGCTCACAAACACACCCACTTACACACACACACACACACACACTTTAACACAAGCGAACACACACACTTGCACGCACGCACACACAAACTCACCCGCTTACACGCACGCACACACATCAACAAACGCAAGCACACACTTACACGCTTGCACACACACACATATACGCATACACAACGCACTCTCTTTCTAATTCTTACAATCTCATACACACATCCAAATTCCAGAGAGTGTCGGCACATCGGCCCAATCCAAAGCAATTGAGATTTTCACTTCAGTGATAATAACAGGATTCTCTCCAGCATCTGCATCCTCATCATCATCAGACAGTGTTTCACTTCTGTTTAAAGTAAACCTGAGATATTTTGTCCTAAATTTCAGTCTTACTATTTTTAAACAGACAAAATCTAATGAGAGATGTGTGAATATCCTAGCATCCCTCAAGCCCTCGGACAGTGACTGCAGTCTCCAGTTCACCTGACAGGCATTTTTTGGAATGTGGGGAAAACTGGTGACACAGTAGTTCACTTTGCAGGAATAAAAGGAAATAGAAATGGAAATGCAAAGCATCAGGTTGTTATCTCTGGAGTATGTTAATAAAGCTTGCTTCTACGAACAACATTCCATATATTCACCATGTTAAAAACACAAAGTAAACTATATTTACTTGCGTGTTGAACTACACCTGAAATCATATTCTATATAATGAGACCCAACGCGTTAAGACGCCTGTAAACTCCCGAGGAAATCTCAAAACGTCCCCTCAGTTATTACACATAAGATCTGAGGTAGGTCTGAACTCCATTGCCAGAAGCAGCCCCCATCTCCCCGATGGGCACGCATAGCAAAACATCCCGCAAGATCATGTATATTCATGAAAGGGAAAACACAAGTCATATCTTGAACCGCAGGGAAACATTCCAATCCACTGAAATAATTACCCGAAACAACCAGAAGATACTGTGTGCTGTGATTTATAGTGCGACGGGGGGCGAATCCGTCGTGGGGGCACGTTGTGACGACACCTATTCATCAAAGCGGTGGCATCCATTTCTTCTAGCCGCTAGGTTTGCTTTCTGCAGCCTACTCAGTAAAGAGAGCAATTATATTGTCCTCCATACATCACGCCGGTGATTTATCGTCTTATACCCAGAGCCGTCGACTCAGACAGCTAACCGATAAAGACATCTCTGATTTAACAGATGCCACTTTTAATTTACAAGTCTTTATTTGTATGGAAACCATCAAGACGACATGAAATCCGATTCAGTGTTTTCTAACTCAGGTGAGACACGTGTGTTTAAACGTTAATCTACATAATCCATCTTGGATGCAAATGATGTCTTGGAGTACCGTTTAAAACAGCCAATCAGAGTGCAGCAGAGTTGAACACTCATACTCCTTAAAGACACAGTATTTCCATAAAAGCGTACACTAGACATTCAGGCTCTGGTCATGCTAACCTTCACAAATGACGACCATCATTTGGTTTGCTCGACGGCGCACCAGGGTAAGCTAATGTAGCATTTAGCATTGCGTTAAGGGTCTCGATCTCTATTTTACTGTCACAAAGCATATAATGAAATTCCAATATTACTTATAAAAATGCGTATTCATGTGTTGCAAGTTCAATGTCGCTGGTAAGGATTCTCTCTGGCAAATCAGTGATCTATGTATCAACGCGTCACATTTTTGCATGGTAGAGTATGATTGGAACCTCAACTGAGGTGGTACAGAATAAAGCATCAGGTACTAGGTACTGTACCCAGTGGAAAACCACCCCAAAAGTGAGCCGTACTGTGCATTACTATGCAGTGGAAAAGCGGCATAAGTTTATTTAGGTGTGCTATAAATACAGTACTTCTTTTAAACTAAAATAATAAGGTATATTTTTAGTCTACTTATACTATATACTTGGATACATACTAAAAACGACACTTAAATACACTAGATGTATACTTATCTGAAAATAGATATACTTAAAGTCGGCATAGCAATAGCAAAGCGACTGTCTTTTTTCTGTATGATGATGTATACCCGAGTGAAACGACTTCTGAAATGAGAAAAAAATCTAGTGCGGGACTTGTTTTCATCCAACGACAACTGATTGGATCGTTTAAAGGTGATAGATTTGAACGGTAGTTTGCAATTTGTTGAGGGGGAGGTTTACGTTTTTGATTTAAGATTCAGTGCAAATGAATAAAAAATAATAATGTGCAAAATAATAAATAATGTATAGTAAATACTTAACCACCGTAAAAAACAATAAGTATGATCATTTGTAATTTCATGCCGACTTAAAAGTACACTTAAAGGTTTATTTCAAGTATAATAATTAATATCTAAATTGGAACAGAGTTGCAGACTTCAAGTGCGAAAGTACTATAAAACTGTAAACTATGAAGTTAAGTTCACTAAATAAAAACAAGTAAACTTGCAGTAAAAAACCTACTAAGCTAATAGATTACTGAAAGTATGCTTCAAAGAAGTGTACATTCGTAAACAAAAAAATATGCTACAGATATAGAACTAGTCAACTCAGTATACTAATACAGAAAGTTCACTCTTAGTAGTTGCAGTACAAATGGTAAAGTATGGTTTGTTGTTTACTACTGTTACATTTGAAGTATGCTGAAAAGCACACTTCTATAAACTAAAAAGTTGGCCATGTTTAGTCCTAAGTATTCTTGAAAATAGTACACCTACAAGATATATATTTGAAGAGTTTGGTTCCAAAATGAGATAACTACAAAATCATGTGAATTATTATGTTATTGTAGAAAGATTCAAAGTAGGGAAGGAAGGAGTCGGGAACCGGAAGACATTTTAAAACATTTAATAAAGAAACATAACAGCCGGCGGCCCCTCACGGACAACCGCCGGCAAACAACAACACAGTAAAACATAAACACATCAATACAAACACTTCGGGCCTGTACCTCTCTCTTCGACGGTCCGGTCGCCATTGTTCCTTTATATGCTCCCAATCTCCTACGTGATGCGAGGCCGGTGCGCGCACCACTGGCGCTAATTAACAATTACTTACCGGCCTCGAACCATGGTCTCACCCCGCCTACTCTACTACAGTTATCATGTTTTGATTGTGTGTTATTGTGTTAGTTAGCTATATTTTTTTGTTTTTATGGCTTAAATCAAAACCAACCAACTGCAGTTTGATTGATATTAACTAGAATGCACAATAGAAAAACATGATTTAAAAAAGTTATATCATTTCGGAACCAAACTCTTCAAATATACTACTTATATAAGTAGACTTAAAATGATGCATGAACTTTACTTCATACTTGAAATTATACTTTTATAAATGAATTTGAAGTATGCTTAAGACATTGTCTGTTCAATTTTCAAAATTGTATCTATATAATAGAGGCAACATATATTACATACTATCCCTGTTGTAAACATGACTTGAGCACCCCAAAAATATTGAAAAAAAGACATGAAATATTTATTCTGTAAATGGCCAAAGTTTTAATAATCAATATAATAGTACATATACAATTGGGAATTGAAAATGTTCTGCCCGGTAGGAATACATCTCCAGAGATGTCCAACTAAAGCATGTGTACATAAACTCACAATTCAAACAAAGCTCTGAAGGAACACGCACACATGCCAAATAATGCATGAAAGCCAAACGCATACAGTACACGAACTCTGTGTTTTCCCATTCGGTCCGGTCTATCATCGTCTTCTTTCCATTTAAAAGACTCCGTTTGGCCCGTCTGCCATTTAATGATGCATGAAGGTCTCGCTAAAGATGCTGGTGTTCTCATGAGGACGACCCTTTCCCACCCAACTTCTAATTAAAGCCGGCCTCCTTAAGACCCCACTGTCTGATGCCAGACTTTGTGTTAACACATAATTGAATGATTACAGCTAGACAAATCAGACAAACACTGGTGAGGAACGGCACAGATGTAAAGCGAGAAGATAAAGGCAGAAGTCTGACATTTCACAGCGTGATTCCCAGCTTCAGGCGCTCTTAATGTACTTCTCTCTCTCTCTCTCTCTCTCTCTCTCTCTCACACACACACACATAGAGGAAGAAAGTTTAAACATCACGAAACTAGAAGCTGTTTCTACGGTAAAAACATGAATGAATAGTGAACTGAAGAAAGAGGAACGTTGGGCTTCCCGATGCAGAATGCTTGATATTTTTCAAATCGACGACAAGCTGGGCTGTGTGAACGAAGGCTTGTTTTTTAGGCCTTGTGTTATTCGTACGGGTTTATATGATGCACACAGCTGGATGATACAAACAACTTAATACAAACAAGAATAAGACTATAGCTGCTTTACTTCAGAAAAGAGACTCTACAACAATGACACATTGTAGGAAAACCTCTTTAAAGTTTAAACATTTGGGATTTGCCACCTTAATGGGAAACCGGGAGAAAAACTAAAAGAATAAATGAAATATGGAGAAGTCTGTCACCGCGATCTTCCCCCGGTAGACATTACTTGTAACGAATGGCATCATTTCTCAGAGAACTGAGTGAACCCGGAGACCGCAGATCATATGAAGAACACGCTCTCCACATGCCATTAAATATCTAATGACAGGAGCTCTTTTCATGAAGCCCGGGGAACGTCAAGTGTGACTGAGAACACAAGAACAGAGGAAGATTACTGCGGAGAAGAACTCATTTACTGAATAATATCCTGAAGATAACAGATGGAAGAGACGCTGAGCTGCAATCTTTCTCATCTCCACCTGAGCTCATTTCAAACACAGAACTACACACAGACTTTCAGCTCTTTCTACATGTTGCTAGGCAAGTTTGACACAAAGTTTTGCAGATGTGCCTTCAAAACTCTTACCCCATTAATCACACACGACAAGAGCAGAAACAAACATCAAGTTTGTTTTGCTCTCCCTTGCAGAAAAAAGGAAATGTATAAAGGAAAAAGAATTTGCTTTCTTTCTATGAAAATTCTTGGGCGCTACCGAAAATTCACACTGCAAAAAATGACTTTCTTACTCAGTCTTTTTTTCCAGTTAAAATGTCTAAAAATTCTTGAATCGAGATGCATTTACTTGATGAGCAAACTGACCTGAGAAAAGAAGTCTTGTCTTCTGTGAAAATTCTGTGAATTTGTGCTTAAAACAGGGTAAGAAAATAATCTTGAATTAATGTTCACCCTTTTCTTAGTCACTCAATTCAAGATCATTTTTCTTACCCCATTAGCAGAATTTTTTGCTTGTGTTAAGCAAAAATTCACAGAATTTGATTTTCTTTTAAACTAAAAACAAGACTTATTTTCTTAGGTCAGTTTGCTCATCAAGAAAATGCATCTCGATTCAAAAGATTTTAGACATTTTTACTAGAAAACTAGAAAAAAAGACTAAGTAAGAAACTCATTTTTTGCAGTGCAGGATGCACTTGGGCGAAAAACGATACTGAAAATTGTTTTAAAACCTTTTTTATTTTTGGCTTTTCAACCCCTTCCTCTCTTGAAAGCACAACAAATATCAAATGAATCAAAGCAGCAATTTCTCAAAAGCACTTTAAGCCCTCGCAAAAGTATCTCCTATGTATATTCCTGAAAATACAAACGTATCATTTCCATTGGATACTTCCACGCATTTTAAAATCCAACACATGTAAATAACTAACCTCACACATGGTTTACCAGAAAAATCAAGGCCAGGAATTCACAAAGTCATGCACTTACAAAATTCCACCACCGACAAATCGATACAGCCGCACCTTTGTATCTCATCACATTTCAACATTCAAGTCTCATTTATTCAGTCTGGAGATGAATGGCAGAGCCGTGTGCCCCCGGCATGCTAACCAGCCCAGCGGTGTGCCAACACCATAAAATCAAATACAACAGTGTCAGCAATCCTACGTAAGATAAAGCGCGAGCACTTGCCCTTTATTCGCAACAGTCTGATTGACACGCTTACATTAGCCCGCGTTCATCATTTGCATATTTCCAGCTTAAGGGATCGAAGCAAATTGGGCTTTGCTAAAACAGCAAGCATCAGGGCGTTAAAAAAATCAATCAGACGATTAAATGAGTGCAGCTACATTAAACTGAATGAAAAGTTGTGATGTATTGCCGTAAAGCGGGGAGGCCAGATAAGCTCATCAAATATGCATTAATGCTACATTATTCCATACAGTGTGCGAATGTGTTATTGAGGCAGCGTTCGTGAGCTTGCTAATTCACATTTAACTCATTTTACAGTTATCTCTGACACATTCTCAACATATTTTTTACTGGACTCATTTTATTACCTCGCTTTCTTAAAGGGGTGCTGCGACGATGTGTCATGCATTCTGACTTCTTTACACCTACTGTCTTCTCATGCTTAACATGGTCAACTTGTCAAAAAACAAATTGAGCGTATTACATAGTATTTCTGTGCTCAATACACTCCCCCAGCAATCGTACACGTTTCGGAAGGTTATTTTCGAACCTATAAAACTGTTTTGTAACAAATTTTCTTAGTCCCTTATTGGACAAATCTCCCGGAAAAGCATGTGGAACGGCTTCACAACAGCATGGAGAGCAGGAGAAGGAGCATGAGCAGACGTCACTTTCACTTGTTACCAGGAGAGAACGAGAGCATACATTCGCGAAGTTCAGGTGTTTGTTGGTTCACTTCATTTGGATGATGAATGTTATATAAATGGTGGATATAACGCTGGATTCGGAGATTGTTTAAAACTGATATATGGAGCCGTCCCAGTGCTAAGATGCTGGACATGAACCGCATGCGGTGAGTGAAACTGATTTCTGTGTTTTGTTGACAATGTGCTTTAGTTCAGTCTACCCCTCCCCCCCGCATTCGCCATATGATTATGAATAATCGTACAGCTGTATCTATCGTTTATAAATGTAATCAAACTAAATACACTTCGAAGATACGACGTATGCAATAATACTCTATAGGTACTCAAGATTAATATGAAATTGGCAGAAACCCCTTGTGATACGCCCGCTTTAACATTCATCTATATTCTCCCTCTCTTTAAGGTGAAGTCATTTCGGCGCCACTAGCATGGCCAAATCGAACAGGTTCCTAAATGCTCTTCTCTTTTGTTTCCTTCACAAAATAACAAAACATCAAACCAATCCAGTGTAAACTTTTTTTTTTCAAACCCACGAAGCCCTGCAAGGACAGCTGTCTCTGTTTTCTCTTTCAGAGGCTTGTTTCTGTGTATGTAAGTCAGACAAACACGCCAATTACACAGCAGGACGCCACGCTGAATGAGACACGGACAGGGCTGTTATCTGTAATACTGACACTAAATGTTGCGCAGCTTTTTATGTGGAGATGATTTCACAACACATGATGCACAGGAAAAATTTAAGAATTTCCATAAAGTAAAACAATTATAATTTTCAATTGCCAACAAATTGTGTGTTTGTGTTTTGAATATTTAAAAAAAAGTCAAACTAAAATTCTTCCATAAAGTTTGTTATTCCTTCACGTCATCCCAGATATATATGACATTCTTTCTTCAGCTCAACATGAAGAAATGAACATTAAAGGGGTGGTTCAACAGATCTTCATGCATTCTGACTTCTTCACACAGTTAAACGTGCTGTCTTCACATGCTTGACATGGTCAACTTGTCAAAAAACGAGTTGGATGGATGACCTAGTATTTCTGTGATCGATAAACTCCCCCTGCGGTCAAAAGTTTTTCCGAACATAAAATTGCGTTACGTCTTAACTTTTCTTAGTCCCTTATTGGACAGTTCTCCTGGAAAAGCACGCCCATGCATCAACCAGCGAGAGCGAGAGAAGGAGCACGCCCATCAATGTGCTGCGTTCGCAAAGTTCAAATGTGTTTGTTTGTTTACTGCATAACGTTTGATTTGGAGATCGTTTAAAACTGATAGGTGAAGCGATCCCAGTGTAAAAGATGCCTGACATCTTTAGTTCCTTCCATAACACGTGCTTTAGTGTCGGTCCCCCTGAACGTGTTCAGGAGGTCGACTGTTTTCAGAAATAATCGTACAACTGTATCTGTCTTTTATGTGATCAAATCAAATCCGATCAAACTAAAGACTCTTCAAAGATATGAAGTATACAATACTACTGTATAGGTACTCAAGATCAATATGAGATTGATGCGTGTGTTAACCCATCTTTAAATAGCCGTCAAATATGGTTGATTCTCATCAGTTTCATGTGTCTTCTGACTTGTTCTGGATTTTCGTGTTTTAATTGATTGTTCTGATTGGTATCCGTGTATATGACACATTAATTGCTCAGCTCAAATCAGCTGAAAATATAATTATTTTTTTCTCTCTCAAACTTATTCTTTTTAAAAACATTCATGGAGTCATTTGTAATACTTTTGTGATTGATGTTTTTTTAGCTTTGCCCTGTTTGCCAAACTGATATTTCTAGGTCATACCATAACCTATTGGTAATGTAGTCAACCTTTAATTTTGTGTTTAACTGAGCAGAACAAGTAACCAATAATTGTTCCCACAATTCAAGGATGTCCCAGAAATGTCAGTTGCTAACATTCTTCCAAATATCTTTGGAACACAGAAATGTTTACAGCTTCGAAACTACTTGAGGGTGATTAATTCAGACTGAATATTCAGGGATACTTTATGCATCATTTACTCCCCATCTTGTCATTTCAAACCTTTATGACTTTCTTTCTTCCGCAGAACACAAAAGAAGATATTTTGAAGAATGTTATTAACTGCACCCCATTCACTTGCATTGGTTTTGTATCCATACTGAAGAAGTGAATGGGGTCCAGCGCTGTTCGATTACCAACTTTTTCCCAAAATATCTTCTTTCATGTTCTTCAGAACATAAAGGTTTGAATTGACAAGAGGGTGAGTAAATGATTACATAATTTTCCTTTTTGGGTGAAATATCACTTTAATACATCTAGGATGACATCAGGGAGGAAGGGAAAAGAGAATTTTCATATTTGAACTGAAGTCACGTCACAAGTTAAATTTTGTTTTTGTTGCTAATAAATTATCCCAAATTTTTGAGAAATGTTAAAACTGCATTAATAAATGTATCCATCTGTAAGATCCAGAGTTTATCACAGATATATTTCTAAAAAAAAGATGTTTCCACATCCCCAAAATTAAATCTGACCTGTTGAATTAGATCTAAATTGAAGCAGGTTTCCAAGAACGTCCGTATGTATATGACTTCAGTCTGACAGCAGAACCAATCAGATTTGAGCAGCTAATGACATCATAACAGATCGTGTCATTCATCTGAACAGTCTCTTCACATTTACAAAATGAAATGAACTCAACGCTGCCGGTCAGCTTTGATTTTCTCATTCTGATTGTTTCCACAGGCGGCTGGCATCACTCGGTTATGTTTACAGATTCATATGTGTTATAAAAATGTTTAGCTGCTATATAATAATGAAACTGACAATGATGTAAACAAGACTCTACTGCCTACACAGACAGCTGCCTTGTTAGACACCATTCTAATTGAAAAGAAACCTCAATGGTGGAATAAACAATGTCACATTTTGACAGTCGAGAGATGAGAAATGTCAAAAAGTGTTACCCGAATTCAGCCTGTTAGAAATAAATGATTATATGTAACGGAAAGCGGCTACCGGTTCAAGATTTTTATCCTGAATAACATGACAATTTTAAGGATATAGTCCAAATCACAGCTGAACACATCAGAGATCAGCCCTCATGCACCTGCAGCTCTGCTTGAAAATTGCAAAATGATGCAAAAATCTGCCTACAGCGCAACAGCAATAACACTCTGTTATGACACATGACATCAGGGCACACGGGAACTCCCTCGTCATCTCAAACACACAAAGTTTCACAGAGTATCACAGAACATTTCCATCGCATTACATCATTCATCACGAACTCCAACCTCTGAATTCAAAAGTGTCAAATCGTGTTCATGTTCCTCACACGAGTCTTTTAGTGGCTTTAGAAAACCTAGAATAAAGCGCATAAAGCACAAGTTCTGGTCTCTGGTTCTTTCGCTGACATCCTTTTAAATATTTAACACGAGCGTGCTGTGGATCATTAGACAGCAGAGGAGTTTGTAACGTTACGAAAGATGAGAAAATAGTCACAGAAATGACGTTTTTGTGTGAACTGTTGCTTTTAAAAGAAGGCGGGAGAGGCGTCTTTCGTCTGATTTGGCTGAAATTGCTCCTGGAGATGAGTCTGGCGAGAACGTGATGGTGACGCCTGCGAGCGCAGCCGAAGCAGTTAATAAATCATTAAGCACATCGAAAACAATGAGTGTCATCTTCTGGGAGAGGCGGTCTGGAGGAGACGCAGCAGTGAGTACTGTGAAGTATTGATCAAATAGTGCCTATGTGTGTGTGTATGTGTGCGTGTGTTTGTGTTACTACACACACCACTTCCTGTTTATCCCTGTGGTGAGCAGAAATTCAGGGCCATTAGCTTCTGTTGCGGGAACTCTGTGGATGAAACATGAACAAAACACACCTGCCTTGACTCACTAACACTGGGAGCAGACTATCAGAGACTGTTCACGTTACAGTTAAACATTTATTTTTAATGCCATATTATTAATTAAAATATGAAAGGCCGAAATACAAATACAGCCGCGGAAAAAATAAGAGACTATTTCAAAATCAGTTTTCTTGTTTTAAAATGTACTATTTATGTTACGGTAAAATAATCCTTTTTGTTTAATTCTCTGAACTACTAACAATATTTTTTTACCAAGTTTCAAACTAAAACATTGTTTCTATTTGCATTTATTCGCAGAAAATTAAAACTGGAGAAACAAGAACAGATGCTCTGTTTTTTTTCAGAGCTCAAATGCTGCAAAGAAAACAAGTTTGAGCTAACTCATACTTTTCCATATTTGTAAAATAATATTTCATCCAGGATAAAAATGATCCTATAACATTTTCACCCTCGTGCCATTTTAAAGCCATTTCAGTTCTTTTGCAGAACACAAAAGAAGTAATTTTGAAGAACGTTGATAACCAAACATCAGCATGACAAGACACATGTTTAGTTTATTCAAAGTTCAGATTCACTTTTTTTAGATATACAACAGTCATATTTCTAAGTGTGCTTTGGAAAAGTTTTAAAAGTTTTTTTTACGTGGTAATCTTGATTTTTATCACATTTTTCATGTGTTTGTCGTGCTGTGAGTCTTTTGTCATCCTATTGGATGACTTAATGACACTCCTGAGGTTTCACACTGGACTTGAATGACCACAATACACCTAGACATGATGATTCAATGAACATTTTGAACGGTCTCTTAATATTTCACTAGCTTTATAAGCTTATCTTGAAAAATAAAATTGGTAAATAATAATAATAATTATTGCTTTTATTATTATATGTATTGTATTAATTATATTATTATTATATACTATGTTAATAATAATGACGACTATTTAATACAATTCAGTGTGCAAGTCAAATTTGCATTACAGCTTTTCACAGTGATAACGATTTCCTACTTTAATTCTTAAGTCTCTAGTATTTATTTTTTCAAGCAACCTTCTTTTAAGCCCTAAGGCACCATTTATAACTAATCAGCTCCTTCCTGTTGCATTTAGAGTAACTATTAAAAGTCCTCATTGATTTATCGTGAGATTAAGACCCTCAGGCTAGTCCTTAAACTCCTACAACCAACCATAAACCTCCAGCCAATGGTACATTTTATTTCTCAAAAACACAAATTCTGTCATCATGTATTCCCCCTCATTTACTTATAAACCAATCTCATCTTAGAGGTTTACTGTTCATACATTGGAAGGGTTCAATAGGGTTCAATGACGTTTGGTTATCAACCTTCTTCAAAATAACTTCTTTTGTGTTTTTGCAAAAGAACTAAAGTCATAAATTGGCATGAGGGTGAAAAATGTTTAGGATAATTTTTATTTTGGGTGAACTATTACTTTAACAAATATGGAAAAGAGCTACAACTTTATTATCGATGCAATGTTGTAGTTTTCTTAACAGTCTAATCAGTAAGCAATGTAAATTTAAGTGAATCATGAATCACTTAGTAAACTCTTGAATTGAGTTTATATATATTACTTTGCAAGATCAAAACTCAAGGCCATGCTCTCATTATAACACAGTATTGACAGATGGAGCTCCTATAAAAAATACAGCAGCGAGTTATTGTCCATGTAAGAGTACACCACCTCAACATCTGCAGAATAAAAACAGCACATATACGTGGAGAATAACACAGGCTTTTTGTGAAATACTCAAAATTAGCAAACATCTTTTAGATCAAAAATCTTTTAAACATCAAAAAATGCAGAGAAAGAAATCTGGGTGCACGCAAACTGTCATGATACTAAAGGTCATGTGTAGAAATGTGTCAACTACTTAAGATAGTTTTTAGTATTATATAAGACTGCTTTAGCCAAAATACAGAGAGTGACATGTCCATAACCATAAATATTGCAAATAATTTAAAAGAACAGAATTTAGTCTTTATTGAATTTTTGCCGAAATTCAGATTTTTAAACTCACACGATTCACGTTCAGAACGACTCGCACACTAATGACTAATTTGAACCGATTCTTTTAAGCTATTGAATTTTTTCACGGACGAAAAGTTAGTTGAAAATGACAGAAAAAAACGTTCTGTTTGGTTGAATAAAATGATTTTTTTTTAAATATTTTTAAGTAACTTAAATATCGTCATTTTGATCTGATTGTATTACTTTTAATATGTCAAAGTCGCTTTGGTTAAGCCACTACAAGGTACGGTAGTACGTGTGTGTGTACAAGATCAGGATGGCGCCACCGGCGCTTCATTTTGAGCCTAGAAAAAACACTGCTCACCCTTATGCTATTACGTATTACAACAAACGTTGTTCTTATGAACTCGGAGGAAGATATTTAGAAGAATGTTAGAATGTTCCGAGACATCATTGACTTTCATAGTAGGAAGAATTAAACGGTAGTCAAAGTTGGCCCAGAACTCTTCGTTTTCCTAAATTCTTCAAAATATCTCATTATGTGTTTAACAGAACAAAAGATTTTCAGGAAATGTGAAGTTAAGAGGCATTTTATCCGTCAACACTTGGAGAGAAATTAAACGGAGAAAGAAAAATCAAGCACACAAAACCCACGAAGCGCCAACGCGCGAAGGCAGATTACAATAAATCAATGTTGCTGATCTATTCCGAGAGCCGTAATGCCACGTAAACCCGTTTTAATGAACAACACAGAGAGCCAACCCTTTCCAGATCAAAACCCAGCTGCGTCCACATCCAATTTCACAGGTGTTATTTGTAGATTGAACACAGAGTGAATCCACTGTATTAACATCACCGGAGACCCGTGCTTGTGTTCTCGCGACGTCTTCCATTCCTCATCATCACTGCAATTTCTACAACGAAGAATGAATCTATTTCATAAAAAGGCACTGTGTCTCTCTAACCGAAGGCCCTTTTGACATCTTCTCAAACGTGATTATTCTTTAGAAGTCCAGATTGCCGGTGGAAGTCAAGCAAGGTGATAGCGACCCTCCCATTTACATCATACGTGACAAAACCGGAGCTACAAAACTCCATTAAAGTCTTCTAATAAGTCAAAGCTCTGGGGGAATGAAGCATGACATGAATTTATTGGCCCGACGTCTGGGACATGCTGTGATATGAATATATATAAATATATATATGGAGCATTCTTGTAGAAGGCAAACAACTGCATCACAAGGAGAGAGAGACACAGATTTATTGGGGTGATGGTGCAGATGCTGAAGAAAATAGAGCGTCGTTCGTTCTGCATTGATGTGTCATCCGTATAAGAGACCAAGGCCAGACGGAGGCGATGTTTTAATAGTGTTGCTTCATTTTCTCTCAGATTGTTATTGCAACGGTTAAACAGTTCTGGACATCAGACTTCAGAAAGACAAGGACACGTGGAGGAACATGATCCATCGTTCACAAACAACTTCAAAGGCTAACACTGTTTATACGGTATAAAAAGAAATGGCTGGATCAAACATGGACACTTATCTTCAAGTGTGCTATAAGTATACTTCTTAAAACTGAAAATAAGACATAAAGTTACAAATCTGTATACTTGACAGATGCTGACAGAAAAGATCAATGTGGACTATACTTAAAAAGTATAAGTATAAAATTTGAAGAATACGCAACTTGTAGTTGTGTTTACTCTTTTTATTAAGTAGTCAACTAAATACTTTTTTACTTAGTTTCACATACTGTCTTACAATTGTACATGTACGTTTATATAGTAACACATGATAGTACTAAGCTTTGGTGTGGAATAGTTTGTAATTAACTTGTAAAATACACACAACAACAAGTGGATGTTCTGCGAGATTATTCTTTCAAGCGCACTTAAAAACTTGAACGAATACATGTTTTCCTCTCTGTTGAATGTCTGTCTGTTATACATAACATGTGAAATATAACCATGCATATTTTTCAAGGACGCCCAAGCGAAACAAGCTTCATCCTCAATATAAGACACCAGAACCAGTACAATACCTCCACCGACAGTTCTTCTTTTAAACATGCATTGTGTCTAAGGCGACTCCCGTGAGAAACAAACGGACGGGAAAGTATGATCTTGTGTCAGAATGTGATGCAATAAGACATGACCGTGGCTGTCTCTTCTGAATAATGTATCACAACAGCGTGCACATCTTTATCGCCCCGGAAATGTCAGCGGCGAATCAGAATCTAAATGTCAAGTAAACACCAATCTGCTTTATAAGGGGACGCAGGGAATATTGCTTCGATTCCTCAAAGGTTTGAATTGAAATAACAGTTTTTTATTGGCTCGTTT
This sequence comes from Triplophysa tibetana, assembly GCA_008369825.1. Lineage (NCBI taxonomy): Eukaryota > Metazoa > Chordata > Actinopteri > Cypriniformes > Nemacheilidae > Triplophysa > Triplophysa tibetana. The sequence goes on from CM017902.1 coordinate 1,794,072, forward strand.
GTGTGTTTTTCTCGCCACGTGGCCATAAGATACAATCCGTAAGCTTAACTCTTAATAAAGAGTGTGTTGGCTGGTGTCGAGATATCTCTAGAGATCTCACACACTCGTTCGGACCAGCAGCTCCTGTCACACAGATGACATCCCTGCCAAATTTCTTGCTCGTGCGCATATATCAGAGCCGTGGCAGTGCCAACTTCAGATAACACACACACACAATCTGTGCGCTGACCACTGCGACATCCTAACACTAAAAACGGCAAAGAAATAATACGACAACAGAACAGCCACACGCTTCAGGAAACAGCGCACGCTACTTTCAGTTGTGGTACATTAGCTGCAGGTGTGATGCTGTAAGACGGGAAAAAAGTATTCAACAACCCTTGAAGGCACAACTGAAGATTGTCGGATGTGTGTGTTCAGTGAAGTCAGTGTGTAATATTTGTTTTGAAATAGAATGTGATTTATTATTTGTGTCTCCATGCATGCGAGTGTGTGTTAAATGATGAGCATGTGTTTGTGTCTCATATTTTAAACTCTGTATGTGTGTGTGTGTTAAACTCTGAGTGTCTGTGTTAAACTGTGTTTGTGCAAGTGTGTGTGTGTGTACGTGTGTTTGCTTTAAACTACACGTGTCTGTGTGTTAATGTGTGTGTGCGTGTTTGTGTGTGTAAAACTATGAGTGTCTGTGTTAAAGTGTGGGTGCGTGTTTGTGTGTTAAACTCTCGGTCTGTGTGTGTGTGTGTAAAACTCTGAGCGTATGTGTGTGTGTGTGTGTTTAAAGTATGTGACAATCTCTAAACATGTGTGTGCACGTGGGCTAAACTCCGAGAATGTGTGTGTTTGTGTTAAACCCTCCGTGTGTGCTAAACTCTGAGCATGTGTGTTAGTGTTAATCTCTAAACATGTTTGTGTATTAACCTCTGAGTGCATGTGTGTGTGTGTGTAAGCGGTAAATTTGGAGCATGTGTGTGTGAATCATTGATCATGTGAGTATGTGTGTGTTAGTGTTTATTTGGACCATGTGTGTGTGTCAATCATTGATCATTGATCATGTGTGTATGTATGTGTTAGTGTTTATTCAGAGCATGTGTGTGTGTGAATCATTGATCATGTGTGTGTGTTAGTATTTATTTGGAGCATGTGTGTGCTAGTCTTAAACAGAGCATGTGTGTTTGTATTAAACTCTGTGTGTGTAGGTGTGTGTGTGTTGTTTGAGTGTGGTCGCACAAAAGCCCTTTTGTGTTTATTTGGTGTTACTGTTTGGTGACTACACCCTTCTTTCATGTCAGTGATTCTTGGGCAATTTTCTCACTCTCCATTCCCCGTAACATGATTACTGATTTTCTGATCAATAAACAAACAAAACGAATCCCCTCAGCCTTTAATACAACGCTCAAAAACACACCACGTTACAGAAGTACAACTGTGTTGTGAACGCAGCTTCATGTTTAATTCACATGATGCATCTCGGCCACTTATCTAATCCCCCGTCACCTTGTATGGGATCTGTAACTTCTCTGAACCTCTTTTTCTTTCTCTGAATTCTCAGATGATCTGCCATCTTTCTCTCTCTCTGTTTCTCTATCTCTCCGTCTCTCTATCTCTTCCTCTCTCTATCTCTCAGGTAATCATTAGAGCTCGAGCAGATGGTGTGGCTGTTGTGTGGTGTCTCAGGGTCTCTGCGGCTACACGGACACAGCCCACTGAAACTCGTGGATGATTTATTGACTGACACGTCCTCCATAAAGGACAATGACTGAAATCAGCAGGAAATACAGATGTTACAGTCAGACTTTTTGATTCGGACCGTTTAATAAACACGACTAAAATAAAACCTTAAATGTGACCTCATTATTTAAAGGGACAGCTCACCCAAATGTCATTGTCATGTCATTTTAAACCTCTATGACATTTATATTTTAACATAAACACAAAAATCACTTTCACGTTGTGGTCTGTTTCTTTCGCTTGAGGTGATTGAAATCTAAGGCTTCACCTTCGTTTTAATTACAAGACTCTTTTACAACAATTCTTCAAATGATGACTATCATCAACATCGGGTCTCATAAATAAATAAAGACAGAATTCGTTTCAATAAAGGGTAAGTTTAGCAAAAAAAATAAACGTTTGATTACTCAACACACGATTTTCACATGTTCAAAGTTTCAGATTTTCATTATAAAGGCATTATATTTTTGTTTGTTTGACACAAAAACGCATTTTGCGTCCTTTTGAGGATTAAGAATAGCCTCAAAGTAAACAAAAAAACAAAACAAAGAAAATCCCAAAAACAGAAATTCTTTGGGAGATTGAACATGACAACATTTTTTATTTAAACTGTTTCTTTAAAGAGACCTAACACACAGCATAGAGTGATGTAACATATTTTTTGTTTATGTACCAAAAAGCCGAGCTAAATATGTAATTGTGAGCGAGATCCATCCGACCCAGAGCCTTGCACAACCTCAAACAAGTTTCCTCTCTCTGCCGTATAATCCTGTGACACAACAATGTCGATAATTGAACTTGTAATTTAGCAAAGCGCAAATGAAAGAGCTGGCGTCTGATAAAACAACAGCGGCGCTCCGAGGCAATAAAAGATGAACTGATATTTTACATCACGCTAAAACACAGTAATAACACCCCGGGAAATCAAAGGTTCTAAAACAATATCTATCAAAACCTGACATTCAAATCCAGATCAAATAAAACAATAAAATCATCAAAGAATGTTTCTTATCAAAGGACATTTAACTCTGTCCTGCTCTTCTCAGGTATGAAATCAATGAGATTCAATGGAGAGCAAATGAAAACTTGCTTAAAACTCATGAGTGTCTCAGATATTTCTCCTGAGAAAAAGGGTCAGAAGTCTTAATAATGTCAACAACAAGAGATGTCAACAATGTGTCAAACTGAACTCAGATTTGTGAAGTCTGCAATCAAAAGTCAATATTGTTGAAGATCTCAATATGAACTCAAACACATCTCATCACATTTACCCAAATCCAGATTATTTGACCTCCACAATCTACAATCATTTACACCTCCACACTCTTTGAGTATTTTAATAAAGACTCTCATTTGATTCTCTTTTGATTTTTCAACATTAGTTGAACTAAGTTGAATGAAACACAACTGAAATCTCAAACTTTTGCATTGAAATGTAAATGTCAGTGAAGGGAGAAACAACTTCTGAGCTTTAAAGGAGTAGTTCACTTTCAAAATACATTTTCATGATCATTTTCTCACCCCCATGTCATCCAAGATGTTTCTGCTTTTCTTTCTTTAGTGGAAAAGAAATGAAGGTCTTTGATGAAAACTTTCCAGGATTTTTCTCTATATAGTGACTTCAATGGACTCCAAACGGTTGAAGGTCAAAATGACAGTTTCAGTGCAGCTTCAAAGGACTTCAAACCATACCAGACCATGAATAAAGGTCTTATCTAGTGAAACGATCGATCATTTTCTAAAAAAAAGAAGACATGCTTTATAAACACAAATGTTCGCCTTGTTCTGTTCTGCGATGTGCGTTCAGGACTTCACGTAATACGTAATTACGTTGAAAACTTGCACGTTCAACTTGTAAACACTGACTTGGTATTTTCGCCTACTTCACGCGTGACCTTTTCAACATAATTACGTATTTTGGGAAGTCATGAACGCACATCGCAGAACAGAGCAAGCCGAGCATTTGTGTTTATGAAGCATATACTTGTTTTTTTTTTTAATGATCGATCGTTTCTCTAGATAATACCTTTATTCATCATCTGGTATGGTTTAAAGCCCTTTGAAGCTGCACTGAAACTGACATTTTGACCTTCAAGCGTCTGAAGTCCATTGAAGTCCACTATATGGAGAAAAATGTTTTCATCAAAAACCTTCATTTCTTTTCGACTTATGAAACAAATACATAACATATTGGATGACATGGGGCTGAGTAAATGATCATGAACATTTATTTTGAAAGTGACCTTTAATATTAAACATTATTTAACATTAAGTATTAACCTTCGATATTGATGTATGGCATACAAAAATGAACAGTATTACGTAAAATGTGACACAGGCAAGATGCAATCACATTCATCATACACGTTGTCTTACTGTAATTGCCTAGGAATGAGTTCTGCTCACAATGATGATAACCTGACGCAGGTACAGATCAGTCACAGCTCCATTCAGCAAAACGAAGACACTGAAAAGAAAAATGCACACGGTGTAAATGAAAATGCGCATTGTTCTCCCACTAACACTGTCTGCCCGGACGTTTCCCGCAATGCCTGAAATCATGTCCTGGAATGAAACACAGCTATAATCAGCTCTATGATTAAAATAAGGCTTTGATTGCATCCGGCAGGTTTCTCTTTGACCTGCGAGAAGAGAAATCGTCTGGGGAGAGCTAATAGGATCTAAAGACCAGGGAAAATTTTGTGAGTCTGAACTGCGTTCCCTCATTATCGAGGCCACGCTCGCGCGGAGAATGTTAAGCAGGCCGCTCGACACCGTAGGGTGGAACGACAACTCATCAAAGAGAATATTGCAGAAAGGAGCGCAGAATGAACCTGGCGACGTCAAACGTCATTATCGTTATTAAGACACTTCGGTGAGATCTTGAAAAAGAGAAATGTTCAGGTTTCACTGTCAAAGGAATGGAAGATTTACTCCAAGGTCGTAGCCGGCGGTGAATCCGTTGACTTGTAATTCAACTGTCTCATGCTATTTGTCTTCTGAATCTTTGTTTGTGCGGCCAGAAAGACTCAGGCTGTTCTTCAACTATTGCCACTGTTATGTTAGAGCTGTTTTTCATTTATTGAGTTTTATATATAGGTCATATTAAAATGGTCTTGGAAACACTTTACCATAATCTTCCTCTTTAGTTTCTGCTACTTTTTCTTTTTTAATAATTTATTCATTCATTCATGTATTTATTAGGCACTGATAAAACCAACTTCAATTTGGCATTTAAATAAATAATTATCCTACATGACGATGTCAGGCATTTGAAAGCACTCCCTCAATTTCACTCACAACACATTAATGGAAACATTTATGCTCGAAATTGACTGAATATCATTCAATATCATACTGTAAAGACATTACTGTCCATCTCTGTGTGCGTCTTACAGGCTTAGCACAAAAAATAGACACAAAAAACTATTTCATTTTCAACAATACAACCAAATATTACAAAGTTCCGTCATGCACAACCTTTTATTTTGAAAAATTCTGTAAGTGACATTATTTTGTCAAACGTAACAAATACTTAAAGTTATTTGTGTTCCATGCATTTAACATGAATATTGTAGCCTAATATTAATGCAATTGATATTATTCAATTTAATATATATTGTACAAAACAGTGTATACTAATACTGTGTGTGCACGTTCAGAGAGAGGAGATGATGTTCACGGAGGGATGTTTATTTTGTACATTAGAAAAAGTTTGGGAAACACTTTAACACAGCAGATGCTTTGCCAGCGCTCTTGCTGAGTCATGTTAAGGGATTTACACTATATAAATAATACATTCATGAGCTGACACATTCTACGCTCTGGAGACCTGAATGAAGGAACATGGACTGTGACTCAGCTGACAACATTAAGATGATGGCAGAGAGAGAACTTTCAAGACTTTCAGTGTTACGATAAATGCCGTACCTTGTTCTGGCTAAATTCACCAGTTTAATGAGAATTAGTCATGAAAATCACTATAGTATTTACAACAGTGCAGTGTAGTCCAATTCCTAGAAGCTAAAGGGTTATATATAAGCTAGTTAATGCTACAGTATACTTTAGTATATTTTAGTCATTTCTGTACTCTAATGATGTTTAAAGTATGCTGCAATTAAGACTAGGATATACTACAGTTTTTGCTATAGGGCAATTCCAACGTTATTAACGTGACATTTTGCGTTATGGACGTGACATAAAAATGCTCAAAGAAGGAATTTGTTACGAATATTTTATACCATCTGTTATATTTTACGTAACCCTTGTTGATACAGTGTGAACATAAAAAATTGTCAGTCTATGAACAAATTTTCTATTTAAAAAAGGGAAATAAACATGCGTTATGGATTTGACTAAGAAAGCAAGCGTTTTTTGGGAGACGACAAACTTTGTAGGATTTCTGTGAAAAAAAACGCACAATCCTGAAGTAATGAAACCCAATGAATGGAGAAGTGATGACTCTTTATAGAACATCAAATAGATACTTTATATTCATTTTCATGTGTCCATTTATGAGGAATATGTAGCGTTATGGATGTGACAATCCTGAAAATGACACTTACCTGACTATGACAATCATGCACACAAAATAAAGAAATCCTTTACAAATTTGGGTTTTTTAACCACCAAATGTTAAAATCTGTGCTGTTACCATAGTAAAAAACATTGGTAAAAACGTCATTTTTTCGAGGTAAGGTTGACATTTCAAGGAATTGCCCTATAGCTATTATCAATTTACAAAAGTTAATACTACAGAAAACTGACATATCTTAACAAAGTGTTGGAATTGCTTTAATACACTACAATATACTACAGTTACTACACTAAATACTAGTATTTTGTCAATTCACTAAAGTTAGTATATACTTCCAGCGGCATCAACATGTGGCCCAAACTTTTCCGAAAAGAATCTATAAATGTAAGTTTTATCGAAAGTTCTGCCAGGAAGACTCTAATACTACGCCACGTTATCTATAGTTCTTGCCTTTCATCATCCAACACTTGGAGAATAAGATCCGTACTTAAATACTCAACATGTGCCTTTGCAGATCCTGACGCCGAAATTCACTCTCCATCTCCCCACCCTCACCGGGTCGGTCCCTGTCCATACGTCCCGGAGGGTAAGCTCCACCCTTTGTCTCAGCCAAGAAGTGCAAGAATCTACGACCCTATGGATTCTTTGCCAAATAACTTTATTAAATACATTTTGCTTTCGTTAGCCGGTCAGCTGTTAAAGGAATGTAATTATAAAATCATCATGACAATAAATAAAAGTCAACTTAATGACAATAAAGTTGAATCTAATCTAATCTAATCATGCCTCTGCCAGAAGCGTTGATCAAATTGAATACAATAAATATACATTACAATATTTATCTAAATTTAATATAAAATAAGTTTTTACTTTGAAACTAAATACAGACTGGAAGGAAGTGAACTGCGGGCCAGGCGCGCGCGCCCGATAAAACCGTCTATTTCCTCAACGTACATTACGCTCTCAGGCGTCCTGTCAGTTGGTAATACCTAGAATTTCAAAATCAAGTGCAGGTGGTAGATCCTTTTCTTATCTAGCGCCTAAACTTTGGAATATTCTTCCCTGCACGGTCCGGGAGGCAGACACACTCTGTCAGTTTAAATCTAGACTAAAGACTCATCTTTTTAATCTTGCATACACTACACCTCCATGATATTAATCCTCAGAGGATTTAGGCTGCATTATTTAGATCAACCGGAACCAGGAACACATCCAACAACAAATGATGTACTTGTTGCATCAAAGAGTGCAGAACAGTACTCTACTCTCAGCCAGTCTTGTCTCTTTGTTCCAAGGTTACCGCAGGATGCAGTTCATGCCCAGACCCGATGGCAGAGCTGAGAATGGGAAGCGGTGACCTGACAAGAGCTAAGAGGATAGAGCTGGATAAAGGACGCCACAACTTTGATTTTCCTACAACATTTCAAATGTTATTAGATTGTTAATGATAATCTTAAATCTATCATTTACCTTATTAAGTTTATTTTTATTTAGCCTTGTTGTGCAAGCAGTTGAGCTTGTGCAGAGGCAGCAGCTTTTGCCAGAGGGGAACTGGAATCCCCTGGTTGGGCCTGGGTTCTCCTGAGGTTTTTTTTCTCGATGGGAGTTTTGGGTTCCTCACTACCGTCTGCCAAATGACTAAATGTAAATGTAAATATTGTTTTGCACTATCTGCCTGGCCGGGGGGGCTGCTTTAGAATTCAGAAATTAGACATAATTAATATTGCACATAAGAATTTATAGTCCGTTTAATATTTGACCTGTGGTTCTTTCTCCTTTATCGCCAATGTGTGCTTTCACTGTGTGTGTGTGCGTCTATGTCAATGTGTGTGTGTATGTATGTTTGCATATTGTGTGTGTGGAGCATTTGTATGTCTGTCTTTGTTGTCTTCACCTTTTTCTTGTTTTTACAGGTATATGCCTTTAGTTTTTTACTTGTATTCAATGTGTCTCATGTACAGCTGCTTTGTAACAATGAAAATTGTAAAAAGCGCTATATAAATAAAGTTGAGTTGAGTTGAGTCTATAGTATTATTCATGTAGCGATTTTTATAAAATGCTAAAATAAAATACTCTCCAACTATTTACAACATTTGAATACAGTAAATACTTCACAATTATACTACAGTATTTTTTACTTCGGCCAGCTCTACTAATCGAAATAATTCAAACATACAAAAATTGGTGCTCAAGAATAAAAGAATAAATAAAATATATAACTGCGGTGATTTTCCTCTACAAGTAAAGAGATGCTCACACACACGTGGACGTCATTTCCAGTATCATTCAGATCATAAATAATAAACCACATAAGCAGGTGTGTTACACAAGAGAAAAAATGCACTGGTGCATAAGGTTGCGTGTTGTTAGCAGAGCAGGTGAGGCGGTGGCAGCATGCAATGCACACTAATTCATCTGCTGATAGGATGTGTGTGTGAGAGAGAGAGAGAGAGAGAGAGAGAGAGAGAGAGAGAGAGAGAGAGAGAGAGAGAGAGAGAGAGAGAGAGAGAGAGAGAGAGGGAAAAGCAAGATAAGAGAGGATGTAATTAAGGTTTCATTGCCTCTTGTTCCCCAGGCCTGCTCTCCACACACAAGATCTAACACGCCGCGCTGTGATACGCAGGTAAACAGCCGAGTCACTGCACAAATGCTAAAGGTTACCCAGAAGATGTGGATCTGAGAACAGTCACTCGCCGTCTGTTTGAGACTAAAATACAAGAATGCAAATATAAGCATAACTTGGATAACCTCTGCAAACACGAGATCAGATTTTAGGGAATTAAATGAATGCGATTATATCATTTTATGATAGAACGTCATCATTTGGTTATAAAATGTGCAGTAACAATCACAGCTATGGCATTTTTATTGTATAAACTTGCAAACGGTCATTAATTCTGACCGATATTTGCTTTTTCTAAAAGAATGTGCCCAACGCGAATTTAACTGACATTTTTATGCACACGCTATAATGCTTTAATAAAATTAACAAATGTTTCCAGTTGGATAACACAAATATATAATTTCATGTTTCACACAGAAATTCACAGTTAATGATCATAAAGTCAAAGCTCTCTCATTATTTCGGATGAAGACGATTCATCGGTTCATTTGCTGTTGAATTGTGTCTTTGAGCAGTCAAACGTTCACATTTGCTTTTCTAATGAATCTTTGAAATGAACACCGTTGTGGTTACGCAGCAGATGTCTAATGTCTATCAGCGTGATGATTGTATTTGTCTTCGAAAGAAATAAAAATGTATAAAAAGTCATTAATTGTGAGACCTTTCGACATCTTCAAACTTCTGTGACAAATGTTTCTCTTAAAGACGCAATCTGTTTTCTGGTTAACAAGATCAAATGAACAAAAAAAGTTATTGAGAAAGTAATCTGTGTTGTGATATATTAAATGGCAACTTGTTTATTGTCCGTCATTTAAATCAATCTTGATTGTTTGAAATGAGTTTTTGATATAACACACGGGAGGAAGAGATTTACTGTTCCCTCCAGCATAATCTGTCCTTTATCTGAACATTATGGCATTATTTATTTACGACAACAAAACACAAACTCCAGAGTGCATTCTTATCATATTTTCATAATACACTGATATATTGAATCATAAATTAAACTCAACATTTTTAGACAGATATCATATTAGCTTTCTTTTCAAACTTGAACGTTGAGAACTAACAAAAAATCGTTTCTTAATGACATCCTCCTCCTCCAGGAATCGTTTTTAAGAGAAAACAAAACAAACTAAACATTAGCAATGGGTTTGATTTCTTTTTTTTGTGTGTTTGTTTGTGTGGAAAACATTTCATCTTCCCTTATATTATTACAAAAATCTTTGGAAAGGAAAATGTTTTTTTAAAAGGTAATTTTTAGGCAACAGTATTATTAAAAACCTGAACCCATTTATAAGGTAATACAGTAACGTCTTGATTTTGCTTTCTGGCTTTATTGGCAATCTACCTCTGACAGTAAAGTAAACTCCTCTAACGTGTTATATAAACAGCTGAGAAGAGATCGTGGAGTTTTTGAGAGAGTATGTGCTGCTTTTAAAGGTATAAACTGGCCAGGCAATTTCAATGCTAATCTAATTTATACAGACTCTGGTGACTCTCAGATAACCCGAGGGCATTTTTGCCAACACGACTGTCGCATTGGAGTCTGATCCCTGTGAAAAAAGAAAATTGTTTTAGACAACAAGTGAGAAATATAAACAAACAAGGACAGCCGTGGTTAAAAAACAATGATTACTACATGTTTACCATGAAAAATGTTCCCTATTCTGGGTTCACACCAAACGCGAACAATCACACTCTACACTCTACTCGCGGGAAAAGTTCGTTATTTTAGCATTAGTGACGCGATCTGACAAATATTTTCAATTTTCGCGGGAGACGAGATTGAAGCGCGTTCCCGGCAATCCCGCTGCCCGATTCGCTTCATTCTGCCGAGAGTTAGCGTCTAAACATGTCTTTGCATTGACTTTGTGTGTAATTTACTCGCACAAAACGCTTAATTCACGTTTGGTGTGAATACAGTGTTATTCTGGGTTCACACCAAACGCAAACATCGCACTCCACTTTTTTTATTACTCGCGGGAAAAGTTAGTTATTTTAGCGTGAGTGACGCGATCTGTCAACTATTTTCCACCTTTGCGGAAGATGAGATTGACGCGCATTCGCTGCAATCACGCTGACTGATTCGCATCATTTTGCTGGTAGTTCGCGTCTATTTGCACTAACTTAGTATGTAATTTACTCGTTCAAAACGCTTAATTGCGTTTAATCTGAACCCAGTGTGAGAGGAGAAAATAACATCTTTAATTTCACTTCCATAAAACGCAAATACGTACAACAAACGTACAGACAAAAAAAGTATTTATAATACATAACTACACTCTTTTTTACTCGCGGGAAAAAAGTTCTTTATTTTCGCGTGAGTGACGCGATCTGACATATATTTTTAACCTGCCGCCCGATTTACGTCATTCGCACCGCCTGCAGTGAGTTCGCGTCTACACGCATCTTTGCATTGACTTTATGTAATTTATGCGCACAAAACGCATGATTCGCGTTCGGTGTGAACCCAGTGCTAGAGATAACAGGATAACATCACATCGTCAGCTAGCTATTGAAATTCAAATGCTTCTATTTTCAACGCATCTAACATTCATCTTCTACTCCAACTCGAAGCAGCTCTACAATGTACATAACTCCGTCTTGATAAATTGCATATTTAATTCAAAGTTTTTCTTCTCTGTCACTTTGGAAAAAATACTCTTGCGCATCTCGCCCGGTTACGACCTTCCACGTACTCTCCCCGCAGATTTCACTGTGAGCAAGTGTGCATATATGAGTATAATGAGAATAGAGGCGATGAGAAACATAACTCTCATAACTCATTAGAAAAAGAAATTAAGCTTTCCATTACTTGCCACAAGACTTTAACGACCGAGTTTATGTATTAACACAAAAGATTGACTAAGCAGATGTCATACAAACCTTGTTAAAACGTAAATGAGCTTTCATCCAATTTGGTTTGTGTGTCATTTATCTGCAAGCTTTTCTATACATAGTGTTCTTAAATGTGCCCATTCAAACCTATAGAGCTAACAAGATCCACGGAATACACAGACTTTCATCCTGCTACAGATGTACAATCGATAATATGTCCAAGTATGCTGGGAACAAATTTAGTAAAGTTCTGAAAGTATTTACATTCCACTCATCAGAAAGTAAACAAACAGCGTTAAATGTTCACGAGGAACACATGCAGCTCAGCAGAGCAGTGAGTACACAGTCTATTTTTAATAAAGCTTGACATCTGCTTGTGTTTGTGTGGCCTGTTTGCTCGACTCTCAGCGGTGAGATTAAAATGATGGGTGACTCCTCAGAGACATCTGCTCACAGCTGCTGGCACGCTGAGCTCTTCACCGCTGAGACGCCCGCCGCATGCCTTGGCACCACGACTGCTGTGAGACCCAAACGCCCTCCGACAGTACCACAACTTCTTCTCTGAAACGCTTCTACATCACTTCCATGAACACACATCTGCACATAGAAAGTCTCGATTTGCTCTCAGTTTAGTCTCGTTGCTGTCTGCGGCAAATTTAAAAAGACGGTCGCATGAGACCTCGTCTCTTTCTGTTACACTGCAAAAATATGACATTCTTACTTAGTGTCTTTGTCTTGTTTTGTAGTATACATGTCCAAACATTCTTAAATCAAAATCCAATTACTAAACAAGAAAAGAAACGTAAGATATTTGGCCTTGCTTTATGAAAAATTATACAAGAATTGGGTGTGTTTATGTTAAAATCAAGCAAAGAATCTGTCCATGGGTTGAGAAAAATAAACTTGAATTAGGTACTTGAGAAAAAGTTTATATTTCCCACCTACTTAATTCTTACGTTATTTTTCATCAAACAAGACTAAACATCTTAGGTCACTTTTCTTGTAATTGTATATCGATTTAGGAAGTTTTAGATATTGTCACTCAAGACAAGACAAAAATGCTTTGTAAGAATGTCATTTTTTGCAGTATAGAAATATGAAACCCTTACAAAAAGTAAAATAAAATATAATGAAATAAAATTTCCTTTAATAAATACACTTTGTGTATTAAAGCTTGTAGAGTAAACAAAGCGTGTGTCCAACTGAATTTACTTTAAATCAATTTACAAACGTATATTTCAAGATTATAAAATGTGCTACAAGTATCAAACTAGTAAAAATATGCCTATAAGTTCGCTTGTGGTATATCTGTAAACTAGTTGCGCATTCAAAGTCAACTGCTGTTGCTCTTAAAGGAATCGTTTACCCAAATAAATGGTCCCCATTGACCTGACAATAGTAATTTTTATTCCTACTATGGAAAAAGTCAATGGGGACCATTTTTGGGTGAACTATTCTATTAAAGTATACTTAAAAGTATACTTTAATAAACTTAAAAGTAGGTCATTTTTGTCTCAAGTAGTATCAAAATAGTACATTAACAAACATGATATAAGTACACTGATATTAGTATAAAGTATACTGTACTTAAAAATGTATACTGTACTTGAACTTATTTTTTATATGGTTATGGTAAAGTGTTGTTGTAATATTTTCATTATTTGGTATTCAGACAAAAAGACTAAAACTAAAGTAAAAGTATTAAAATTAGACGCATTCCCCTTCACACTCCAACAACTGAGGCAGAAACGACACTATTTTAATACGAAGGTATGAGAGGTGTTTCCAAAATGTCCTCCAAACAATGACTTTTCCAATTTATGATCTATCTTTGTTATCATAATGTGCACCATAGAGCGTTAACAACGTTCATAATGGTGGCTTAAAATTGCGACAATGTGCCTATCTAATATGCTTAATATAGGCTCCGAAAGGAAATTCTGTGCTTTTCTAGGCCTGACCACCATATATGGAAGGTCATATACTGTTTCCGGGTCCAAACGCTCAATAAAATGCTAAAGGCAAATAACAATAAATGCTAATATATGCTCATGGCGAGATGTTAAACTATCGGAAAACTGCGATCTTAACCTTTATCTTCGTAACGAAATCCCACATGGCCAGTCAGCGATTTATTTTTCAGAATTTATTCCAATATTGATGTTGGAGATTCCGTGAGCCTGGTGACTGCTGTGTACACTGAGTAAATAAATGTTTCGCTTAAATATTCAATTTGAGTAAACAGTGCTTGTAAACAGCTGTTTAATCTGTTGCCCCGCTCGAAATGAATAGATGCTTGGACCCGAAAACGGTGTTCCTCATGTCACCACTGAACAAGTGAATAGTTGTCCATAAGAATGCTCTGTAAATATGAACTCTATTGACGTAAGTCTGAGGGGTTTCCATCATCGCTGACCTCATCTTGGGTTTAATTTTAGATTCCATGGCTTTTGCCACCTTCTAGAAAGACAGCGCAAATAAAACATCTCAATATTTTTCCTTTTAAACGACAAATGGTCATTGAAAATATTGATCAGGAGGTCAAACTTAATATCATATAAGCTGTTTAGTTTAGGCTACATATTTACTAGACAACCAGTTCAACCCTGTTACTGATATTTTGGGACATATCTGCATACAGTTTAAAACATTTTAACCTAAATTAATATTAAATAACGAAACTCCAAGATATTGATGGTTTTATACAGTCAAGGTCAAACATCTGAGTTGGGCCCAACATCATGTTAGATTGCCAAGACTATAGAAGCGTCCTTCAAAACAACACTTTATTTGCAATGCAATGTTGTAATACAAATGTAAGAGGACACTGACATGTCCCTCCATTCATGAGAAGCCTTTCATCTGTATTTTTTTTTCCAAAAGGAAGAAAAGAACCGTGTTCTCCTGCGACCTTGATGTAGCCGTGTGCTCTGTGGGATTGTGATGAAGGATGTATTTACGCTCACCTTCTCTGTAAGAACATCGCAGCACACAAAAGCCCGGTGGAATTCACTGGCTCTCGGCCATACAGAGGTCATCAGAGAAACACGCCGAATCTTACATGACTTTCATACACGCCGCCTTCTTTTCATTAATCACTGCGTAGGGCAGAAACACGCTTCATGCTCGACTCATGGGAGAGAAAAAAACGCACATGAGATCTCTCTATCTCAGTCGTTTCTCTTTAGTAAAAAGAATAAGTGTCCACAAGAAAAACATCACGAGTCTTTTTAATCCCAATTATTTCTCTTAGACGTAAATGAGATGGAAGGCGAAAGGAAAATGTTCTGCATCTCAGATATATTTCCAGAGAAAGATATCACACGGCAATGTTGAGAGTTTCAGGAGAGATGTCAACAATGTGTCAAACTGAGCTCAGATTTGTCAAGTCTGCAATCAAAACTCAATATTGTTGAAGATCTTAATGGACATTTCTCATCACATTTACTCAAATCAAGAATATTTTACTTCGACAATCTACATTCATTTTACACCGTTTCAACAGTTCCACTGTCATTTGTTTCTGTTTTTTTTCATGAGCGATTATAAAAGAAACGCCTGAGACTAAGTTGATGATTAAATAAAAATCTTCTAAACTTTGAAAGAGCAACCTTGAAGAAAAACATTTCGTCTGTGTTAACTCTAAAGTTTTAATGTATATTTTAATGTGAAGTGGCAAATCTGAGCTCAGTTTGTGACACTGTTGAGATCTTATGGAGACACATTTCTGCCTCTTTTTCTCTGAAGACACATCTGAGTTTCAAAAGAGAACGTTTTAAACTCCACTGATCCTGAAACAAAAATCTGAGGTCACTATTTCAATATAAACTCAAGCACTTCCATGATTTACATCAAAATTGAATAACTGGCAATAAAAAACTTTAAAATCAATTACAAGTATATGGAGCATATGTACAGTTCTCTATGTACAGTTTATGAGTTTTATGGTTATGATAATGTTAAGTAGAGACACAGCTTTGGGGCGGAAACTTGTTCGGTTGTTGTTATCTCAATGGCTCAATCTCATTCCTGATGGAACAGGCTGGAGGTGGGCGGGGTGCGAGGGGTCCGACATTGTTTTGATTGCTCTCTTCTTACACCGTGTGTTGGGTGGAAGGCAATCTGTGCCCGATGATCTTTTCACCCGCCCTGATGATAGAAGATCTTCTGCGTGAAGCATAAAACACGCTGAGAGATGACGTGAGTGGATGATAGCAGTCTAAAACTGTGTGGTTTGTTTGTGTGGCAGGTTGAACTTCTCTTGATGATGGAGTTTGTGTTATTGTTCCACTTGAAATGACTATTCCTTAGATGAAAGATCTTACCATGGACACAATGCAAAAACGTAGTTTAATTTGGTTGTTTTGCCTTTTTTTCCACTCAATTACCCTTAGATTCCTAAAAAAAAAAATCTCACAAGAAGCAAATTGCTACAGAATTAAAAGTTGTGATTTTTTGCTTATAACAAGAAAAAGCTTTTTGCTAAAGGGGTGAGAAAATAACGTTGAATTAGATTATTTTTCCCACCCCATTGGCAAATAGCTTTTTCTTATTTTAATTAAAAACACTTTATTAACATTTTATAGCGCCTGGCTTTTCTGGTACCGTGAACATTTCCTTTTCTGTAATCGCTTACAGAAAAATCGACAACAAAAGTGCACAGCCACTAATGAGGCATCTATGTATATACGTCTATGTGTTTGAGATCAAGCAGTAAAACCAAGGAACAGCCTATAAAGTTTCATGAGTATTGATTACCGTACATCATAAGTCAAAAAATTATGTCATATTTTCCGTGAAAGCATGTTTTTCACGTTCTGTGAGTTTAAGATGCAGTCACAGAGAATCGAGTGTTCTGCTACCTGCTGTCTATCCACCAAATCTAATACAGACCACCGTGGTTTCCCGGCCCACATGAAGGCTTTTGTGTGAAACCGAGTCTGACGGCATTTAATAAAACACGTCAGATTTCACATTCACCTTCTATTAATTCAAGCGCGGGTCTCTGGAATCTTTTTCACGGCAGAGATCATCATCATAATGCATTTGTACAGAATACTTACTGCTCCTTCGTTCCCACTGCACAGAAATCCGATTTGGGTTTCAAATGTAATCTTTAAAATCGACTACCAGCGGGTGATTTTGCCAACGGAGTCCATATGTTCAGACAGTAAAGTCGATATCAGGTATCTAAGTTGGTTGCTATGGTAATGGATGTAGGCGTATATACACAATGTCAAGAGAATTTCTAATACAACAACCAAGAGCTGTCAGTGTGAAACAAGATGGAAAACTACAATGTTTATAATGACATCATAATCTGCATGAAAGAGATATTACTGTATTTTATATATTCATGCACACATGATCAGATGTTCAGTATAAACTATATAGAAAAGGTCCCTGAGTTAACTGTCTGATTAAAAAATTCAGGATAATTGTGACAGAGTTCTGACAGATCTGAGATCACTTATAATTTTTTTAAATATTAATTTCACAATTAAGAAAAATTCTGACAGTTCAGACCAAGACCTAGTCCTAAAAATACAGATAGGCCTACTTTGAGTCAATTTGTAGTGAAAGTGATTCAGTTGATATGTGATGCAGTGATTTGAGTGATAATGTACATATGTGATTCAGTGATGTTAGTTATTCAATATATATGTGACTCAGTGATCTAACTGATTCAGTATATATGTGGTTCAAATACTATATATATATAAATATATATGTGATTCATTGATTTTACTGATTCAATATATATGTGATTCAGTGAGTTTAGGTATTCAATATATATGTGATTCAGTGAGTTTAGGTATTCAATATATATGTGATTCAGTGAGTTTAGGTATTCAATATA
Organism: Triplophysa tibetana; assembly: GCA_008369825.1. Classification (NCBI taxonomy): domain Eukaryota; kingdom Metazoa; phylum Chordata; class Actinopteri; order Cypriniformes; family Nemacheilidae; genus Triplophysa; species Triplophysa tibetana. The sequence goes on from CM017902.1 coordinate 1,811,661, forward strand.
TATGTGATTCAGTGAGTTTAGGTATTCAATATATATGTGATTCAGTGAGTTTAGGTATTCAATATATATGTGATTCAGTGAGTTTAGGTATTCAATATATATGTGATTCAGTGATTTTACTGATTCAGTGTACAATGCAGTATATGTGATAAAGTGAGTTAAGTGATTCAATACATATGTGAATTTACTGATTCAGTATGTATGAAGAGCAGTGTTGGGTGTAACAAGTTAAGTGATTAGTTACTGTAATTGAATTACTTTTCCTTGAAAAAGTAAAGTTAGAGATTACTCTTGTCTGTTCTGTAATTTACAGAATTTACAGTGTTCCTAGTAATCCTTTAGGTGAGTGTATGTGAATCAGAGATTTTTTTGATATAGTATAAATGTAATTAAATGATTTAATAGTGATTCGGTATATAATCAAAACCAGCAATAACTATATGGTTTGGCTCAAGTTTGTAAAAGTCAAAGTTATAAAAAGGATTTTGGCTGCCTGTCTGAACAAAGCCACTGTCTGTCCTCACAGGATATGACCACACAATGTGTAAAAATCATGAGGTCAAAAGAGAATGTCTGACAGGCTTTGGGGAATATGTGTGTGTGTGTGTGTGAATCCTGTACACTTGTTCTACTACACAGAATTCAGCAAAGATGCTGTGACCATATGAGTGGTGAGAATGTTGTTTTCTCAGTGTTGGCTTTTTAGTACATGACCAGAAGATAAATCTCCTACAACCTTCTGGTCTCTCTCTCTCTCTCTCTCTCTCTTTCTCTCTTTCTCTCTCTTTCTGTCTCTTACACACACTCAAAGAGTGATTGAGTAAACATCTAGTTTTTAGTTTTAGGGGTTACTGGGCCATAACAAATCCACGAAGTACCCCGACCGACCAATCGGTAAGAAGTATTCAAGAGAGCCGGGTAAACAGTAAGCAGTCTTTGATGAAGGTTGAGAGCAGAAAGGATACACACATGACTGCCGAGAACTCTTTACAATGACTGCTTGTTGTTTTTGATTGATCAAACCTCTTCTCAGAGCAGATGGCCAAACCAACTGCACACAGGCCTCGGGCGCTTTCACATTCAGAGCGATACAAGCCGAAACCTTGAAAAATGTTTCTCACTTTCTCTCCCACACGCAGAGCACATACACGGCAAGGTGACAGTGTGCTGCACATTAGTGGAGCGCATCTATCATTCATCGCTCTACAATATATGCGTGTGTGGTTGAGAAAGACGAGTCCACATGCCAGAGAGAAGAAAGTTTCTGGATGCTGTGCTGCAGGTCTGTGAGCCTAGAGACACAGAAATTTGGAGAGGAGATGAGAGGAAAAGAGACAAGATCATACGACAGACGTGAAGAGACGAGAGGAGAAGAAAAAAGACAAGAAAGCAGAGAGAAGATGAGACGAAAATAGAAGTGGAGAGGAGATGAGAGGAGACGCGATGCAACGTGGAGAGAGTAAAAGACGAGATGAGAAGACAGAAAAGAGAATTGAAGAGATGAGAAGCGGAGAGAAGATGAGACTGGATTAAAAGAGGGAAGAGAAGAGAGAAACAGGTGAGAGAACAAGAGAGGAAAAAGTACTGTAGAGAGAAGATGAGAGGAGATGAGAAGATATGAGAGGAGACAAGAAAATCTAAATGGAGAGAAGAAGATGAGATGAAAATAAGAGTGGAGAGAAGAAAGAGATGAGATAATAGAAGTGAAGAGAAAGATATCAAAGTAAAGAGAAGTGGAGAGAAAGAGAAAAGGGAAGAACGAGCGTGATAGAAAATACGAGTGAAGAGTTTAAACACCCTTTTACAAATCCATAGTATTAAAATGATTGAATTACATTTATTCTTTGTAATAAATAATGAAAGGAAAACGGAATGACAAAATGATATCCTCATGGAGAATTGGGAGACGACGTGATCAAAAAGGAGTTGAGAGGAGAAGAGACAAAATAAGAGAATAGAAATGAAAGAGAAAGGAAACGACGGTGGAGAAGAGATGATGACAGACAGACTATATGCTTTAATAATACTATATTTCAATCCAAACAAATATTTTTTTGGATTGAAATTGAGAGAGACGGAGGGAGACACAGGTACAGATGGTTAGAGACACACACGACTCAATTCGCAAACTCTTCCGATTGTCTTCCAGCAGAAAAACCTCCATGATCTGCAGCAAAGCCATTCATCCCCGTTACCGAGAGCAACGCTCCAGACTCAACCTGTTACAGCAAATCAATGTTCCATCTTATTGTCGGACTAAATGTGTGATTTATGCGCAGCTCTCCGAGCGTACCTCGTGTGTCAACTCACATTGAAACGCAGACAAAAGAGAGAAGAATTGAAATCTGACGTGCGAACCCATCGCTTCCGTATCCACCCGACTCGCTCGATTGTGCCGCATGAGCTGTCTGAGAGAGGAAGATGCCGCCGCCCCGCAGATGCCACACGCGGGAGCCCGAGGGCCAGATGAGACAATCATTCCCTGACCTTTTTCTGTGCAATTTCACAGCGAAACAAGCGTGAATGTTCACGCCCTGGATCTGGGGCTTCAGCTCGTGTCAGAGGAACGAGCTCCTCTCGAAAAATCATCGGCGGCGTGGCGGACAGCTGCGCGTGCACGGAAACTAAATGATCATTTAGCCTGAAGGTTTCAACGGTGATTTCCCCCAGCTGTCTGCTCAGCAAAGCAGAACTGTAACAAGCAACAGAGTCATTACTGTATTTGTGCTTCACGTTATCCATGCTCTTTTGGCCAAATTACATGGTTCGAAGCTCTTTAATGCTCTTTAACTTCCACACAATATGTTTCTGGTTTATAGAGTGGAGACGCTGTGAATGTGAAGATAACAATACACAATGTTATCATGCAATACGGATGTGTTTTATACACATACTAAACAAAACCGGCCTTTCCTAAAATCCTCTAAAATCGAATCATGCAGATGTGTACTTTTGCGATCTAAGATCTCTTTAATTTCCAACACATCAATGAAAGCAATGGAGACGAGAGTTCTTGTGTGATTTTCTCCCCGTGGAATTGTTATCGTAAGCTTTGGACGAGATCTCAACAATGTGATATCTCTAGACCGCTGCATGTTATAGAAGTGATGTAGGATGCAGGAGTTCAGGACAGAGGAGATGAGTCAAGCTCATCCATAGTAACAGTATCCGTAGTAACCGTGAATCTATTTCATAAGGTGAATTAATGTGCTAAGTACATTCAATTAATTCCACAATTAGTCATAGCTTGAAAATTGGTGGCATGATTGAACATTCAAATGCCACCAGTTGACCCTGCATGTCTTTCCCAACCTTACACACATCTACACACTCCAACACATGCACATACTCCAACGCAAACAAGCACACACATGCATTAACACGCACGCAAAACACACGCAGACATATGGCATGCAAATGCACAAAAACACACGCATTCAGACACACAAAAACGCACACACACACACAAAAAAACAAGCATGCATTCACACACACACAAATGCAGGCGCACACACATGGACACACAGAAACAAAAAAACACGAATGCATTCACACACAGACAGATCTGTTTGTTTGACTATACCAGTGGGGACATTACATAGACTTCCATTTATTTTATATCGGGCTTATGATATATCCTATCCTCTACCCCAACACCTTAACCTAATAATCACACAAACATGTGCACGTTATTTGATTTAAATAAAATAATGATTTGACCTAATTATGAGCCTTTTATTTAGTGAGGACCAGCAAAATCTCCACCCAAGTGTGTTGAAATGACAGTTCACACTATTACAGAGGACAATTGGGCCCTCACAAATATAGCCAAAGAAAATACGCATGCATTCACACATACACACAAACGCATAGACGCACAAACACACACAAACACACACGCACGCACATCCACACTCAAGCATTCACATACACATGCATGCATTTACACAAACTACACATGTGCACACACACGCATACACACGTATGCACACACACTTTTTACATACGTGTTAGATATTTTTCAGATTTCCTTCAGTTCATCGTAACAGAGCTTGTTACGGTATGTCAATCATGTTTGTCTTCTGCTTTTATTGATTCTCCTGAATAAACACATCAGCTATTTCTGCAACATTTAAAAGCTGCAGGCATTTTGGACGGTTGTTCATTTTTCAGCATTGTGATTCAATTTAAAATCCCTATAATCCCAAGCTTAAACAATGCTTCTTTAGCTATGGTTATTTGTCTGTCATAAAAAGCATACAGCGAGAGAAACAAACACACACACACACACACACACACACAGCTATCTCCTGTAGCCACAAATTCAAAGTGGCACTACACTATACATCTCTCTTTCTCTCTCTCTCTCTCTCTCCTGCCTCACCTTCCTGCGTACTAAATTCAACAAAAACACATCTCCAGAGCTGTCACCAGAAACTATTGTCTGCAAAGTAGCCATTTGTTCCTCCTACAAATGACATATTTCCTTTCTTAGAAAGAGTCAGTGATGCAAAACCATAAGAGCCATTGTTTCATAGACGAGGTCATTTTTCAAATCTATTAATAACTAGTCCAGGTGTTTTATTTTACAGCCCTGAGGAAAGTCTTTGTGCTCAGATGTTGATCTTTCATAGCTCAGGTGTTACACTTCTCAGAAGTGTTTCATTAATTATAAACTCGAGAAATAGCAGAAACAAACAATACTGTAAGTGTTCATGTATAAATGTAGATTTTCGAGGTCAAATAATCTTGATTTGTGTAAATGTGATGAGACGTGTTTGAGTTCATATTGTGATCTTCAATAATATTGACTTTTAATTGCAGACTTCACAAATCTGAGCTCAGTTTGACACATTGTTGACATCTTTCCTCAAAGACTTTTCTCAGGAGACGCTGATTGTTTCCATTTAATGTCATTGCTATGTGGGAGATTTTAAAGTGATGTCGTTGTGATATAGACACAGAGACACACTCTGTAACAAAAGCAGCAATCCTCCTATAAAACACCCAATTGGCTTTTATGACGTTTCATATTTTCAGTAAATTGAACCGTTTTGAGTCTTTTGTTTGTAACCGAACCGTCACGCAAGGTGAGCCTTTTTTGAACCGACGCCAGAGTTATTATTCTTCTGTTATGAATAATCTCATCTTTTTGGTTTGCGTCCAACCCGCATCCACGTTCCAAACAGAAAAGAGAAAAGAATCAAATGACACATAGTGCATTTAATTAGTAAATTATTCGAATCACAGGATTATCACAAAACATATTATTACCAAACTGCCTTTTTCTATTTGATTTCTATTGTTAAAGTGAGCTGACTCCTCCCATGGCATTTAACACAAGGGTCATAAAGATGGGCGGCACGCTCACCCGAGAGGTCTCACAACCTGGTGGAGAGCATGCGCTGCATTATTTATCAGCCATTCAAGTTATGATTATAGACTATTACCGCTCTCATCTCCACCCCTGCTGAATGTAATCTTACTTCAAGGGCAATTGCAGCGCAAAGTCATTCAGTTCAGAACATTTGTCGAGGCGTTCAGGGTTTTAGAAATCCCAAAGAAATCCATTATAAACCTTTTACTGTAGGATATGTAAAACCAGCCAAGACCCGATCCAAGATCTGTCTTAAAACGCACAATCCTGCAGTGAAGCATATGTTGGGAAAAGCATCCTACCATCCAAGGCTCACTAGACGTTACACGTGTAAGTATGCTAATAACGGGATGTCAATTTGGCCAACATTCCCTCAGGATCACATGAATAATTTCTGTAATTACACCGGAGCAATCAATCGGAGCCATTGATTATTGTATTAGAGAATGAGACTGACATTACAAAGGAGCCGTTCATCTCCAGAGAGACGCGGCACGGGAAGAAAATCACTACCTGGGTGATTTTTACAGCGTTCAGGCGACATACAGCAAAGGCACCGTGAGCTGGTAATTTATACACAATCCACGCCTCCTCGCACCTGCCCTCACGCTCCGACGCATATCGCAACTTATTCTCACGCAACACACGCCTACGCGCATCCCACGTGTCATTTGTACTCGCTAGTCAGTTTGGCAGGAAACAATAGATGAAGAGAGAATAATTGACCGAGCTAGAGATGAGGCACAGAGCTTTCAGCCTTTATTAGCGTTTCGCAGAGATACGGAGGAGAACGTTCTTGGGTGCGATTTGTGACTGACTCATTTTGGTGTGCTGTGGTGTAACGCGTCTTTAAACGCAACAGGAAATCTGTCAAACGCATTTGCCTTCTACTCAAAACGCTTCATGAATAAGGAATGCATATGTTTTTGTGTAGAGAGAGGGAGATATTTGTATTCTCATCAATGCTAAACAGTGTTGCGATTCAAATACGTGTGTTATTGACCAGCCGGTGTTGCCATAGTTCTGCTCCAGGTGTATTTACATAATTACTTTGGTTCTTTTCTGCACAAACACGCCTCCTTTACATAACGCTTATTGCCGAAACAAATGCAAATCTTAGTGCTGTTTGTCTGATGCAATTACCAATTCTCTTTGACAGCCGACGGAAAGCAGAAGGAAGACGTTTTATTTTAAAGAGATGTTTGAGTGCGTTTCTATGTGCATGACAGAAAATGATGATGGAATAATGGGGAAAAGCTTATCAACTGGCACATATCCAGACGCACGACGTGCACAAGAACACGTCCAGCATTTTAAAGAGCCGATTCAGGTGTCTGGATTCCAGTAGCATCCCGTCCAACCGAGCGGCAAAAAGTGTTCTGGAAAGACGGCATGCAAACTTCCTTCAGTTTTAAATTTAGGCATTTAGCAAATGCATATATTTTTAAATCAAACTGCACTCTTAAAATGAAAAGGTGCTTCAAAAGGTTCTCCGATGCCATAGAAGAACCTCTTGGATCCATAAAGAACCTTTCTCTTTCACAAAAGGTTCCTTGTGGTGAAAAAAACGTTCTACAGATTATAAAAAAGTAGGGAAGAGATGGTCTTCAAAGAAACTTTGACTGAATGGTTCTTTGGAAACCAAAATTGTTCTTCTATGTGATCGCTATGAATAATCTTTTAAAGGGATCCTTCACCCCAAAATTTAAATTCTATCATTATTTTCTCACCTTCCAGTTGTTCCAAATCTGTATACATTTCTTCGTTCTGATGAACACAGTGAAAGATATTTTGAAGAATGCTTATCACCAGACAGATTTTGCCACCCATTGACTCCCAAAGTAGGAAAAAAAACAATGGTAGTCAAAAGTGCCCCAGAACTGTTGCTGTCCTACATTCTTCAAAATGTCTTCTTTTGTGTTCAACAGAACAAAATACTGATAAAGTAATCTTTCCTACTATGGGAGTCAATGGGGGGCAAGACGTGTTTGTTATAAGCATTTTTCCAAATATCCTCCTTCCGTGTTCATCAGAACAAAGACATTTATACAGATTTGGAACAACTCGAAGGTGAGTAAATGATGCCAGAATTTTCACTTTTGGGTGACTTATACCTTCAAGTACTTTTATTTTTAAGAGTGTGTAGTGAGTTTTGAGCGTGTGCTGTTACCCGAAATGTCCTTGGGTATTAAAAACAAAACAGTCAACATGTACTTATCAGCAGCAAGCGAATTTCTCGCTGAGTCTTTAAATCCCTGAAAAGGCTCCGTTACAACAAATGCCCTGTAACTTTTAAGCACATATCGCCTCTTTCAAAGACTTGCAATTTGTCTAAACTATAAGCCCCGTAGGCCACGTACTGTATAACCTCTACATCTCAAAGCCAGCCAGTTCCAAACAGAGAGACGACATCAGAGCGACGAGACTTTCCTCTAACCGATCAAATCTTTGCATCCTGCAGCGCGACAGAGACGCTGACAAAGAGAGACGCGGCATACAATCAATATGAGAAAAGTGTTTTCAATCTCCACCGCACACAGACACACTGAAGTAGAAAGTGTTAAGATACTGCTCATTTGAAGGTGAAGTGTGTAATTTCTGCACCGCAAGTGGAATGGCAATCTAGTGAAGCAGACACACCGTCACTGGAGACGTCTGGAATAGCATACTAACATCATTTCAAAGGAGAATCTGAATCTTTTGCTGAAATGTTGCTCTGTAATGTTGCTTTTAGAATCAATTTGGTCTCAGATGTTTCTCCTAACATTGCTGAGGAGAAATAAAAACACAAACCTTTGATTGCACACTTGACTAATCTGAGATCAGTTTGTGACATTGAGTGTTTACATGCACTATATAAACACATATCTATCAAAAATCAGCTTAAATAGAAAACTGTTTTCACGTGTTTAAATGCATAGTAATAAACCGGCTACGTGGAAAACCGCATTTACGCGGAAGTGACGTCACCGTCGAAAGTCTGTTTAGTCATTAAAAACGCATCGGGAAAATGGTCAGAAGCTGTTTTTTAAAAATCTCATGTCCGCATTACCTGCATATGCAACAATAGTTCTTCATTTTGACGTTTCAACATCAACTGCATCATTCCAGAGCGTACGTTTATACGTTATTGTACAATTACGTCCGTTTGGGACTTTTACTATTGCGCTTTTCATACGCACATAAACAAAACTGAGAGAAAACCTGTAAAGGGCTTTACATGCAGTCGGAGTAATGGGGATAATACGACCTTTGCCGATCGTATTTTGCTTAAGCCATTTATGAGCCTATAAACCGTTTCACGCGTTTACATGACCTTACATATATCAGCTTATTAAGCATAATCGACGTAAGACTGTGCATGTAAACAAGCTCATTGTTGAGATCCCATTTGAAACTCTAATGATATTTGTGAGATTTCTGGGTCTTTCTCAGGGGAAACATCTGAGACGCAGGAGATTCGGTTTTCGTATGCTGGGCACAGTAGGCAGATTTTCAGTATGCATAGAACACTCGCATACTACGTTTGCCAAAATGTGCAATATACGACAGAGCACACAGTAGTGTGTTGAATCAACCTAAAGCAATTATAGACGTGAATTACAACATCTTTTAAGAAAAACAAATGTTTTAGACGGAAAACAAATGCAATGAAAAAAATAAATAAATAAAAATATTCCCAAGACTGATTCGATTCGAAAGAGTCGAGAAGCACGAAACATTTCGCTTTACGTGGCCTTTATGGAGATTTGGGGATCGCGCTGCACCGCTTCCAATAAAAACTCCAAATGAAACAAAGCCAAAGGTTTTTAATGAGGAAAACTAGTTTGCCCCGATGGCTTCTGCAAAGTCCCAGCTGACAGACTGCGCCTCCAAACCACCCCATCGACTCGGTGCTGTTCTATTTGTAGACAAAGAAAAATCAAATGGTGAAATGAGAGCTCTCCCCCAGTGAGACTCTTAAAGTGTGCCTGACGATTTAATGAATGCTAATTGCTCCTTAGTGGAAGCACCGGATGAAAATACATCCACACACACACACACACACAAATCACATACTGTACTGTCTGCCCTGATGAATTATAAGTGTATGATTCACCAAAGCCACATTCAGTTACCATATCTTTAATCTTTTATAAGCACCTAATTTGAAAGAAAAACGAAAAAGAGCGAACCGCTAATTGAGCAAATACTCCGAGATAATTTCATATAAAATCACAATAATGGATCTTACTTTTGACAGATGCTCTCATCAAAAGTGAGTAGCGTGTGTGTGAAAGAGAGAGAGAGAATGTGCATGTGTGTGTTTGTAAAAGAGAGAGAGTAAATTTTCATGTGTCTGAGATTGTGTGCGTGTGTGTGCGTGTGTGTGTGTGTGTGTGAAAGAGAGAGAGCAAATGTGCATGTGTGTGTGTGAAAGATAGAGAGAGCAAATGTGCATGTGTGTGTGTGTAAAAGAGAGAGAGAGAATTTTCATGTGTCTGAGATTGTGTGTGTGTGTGTGAAAGAGAGTGCAAGTGTGCACGTGTGAGATTGTGTGTGTGTGTGAAAGAGAGAGAGAGCAAATGTGCATGTGTGTGTGTGTAAAAGAGAGAGAGAGAATTTTCATGTGTCTGAGATTGTGTGTGTGTGTGTGTGTGTGTGTGTGAAAGAGAGTTCAAGTGTGCACGTGTGAGATTGTGTGTGTGTGTAAAAGAGAGAGAGAGAATTTTCATGTGTCTGAGATTGTGTGTGTGTGTGTGAAAGAGAGTGCAAGTGTGCACGTGTGAGATTGTGTGTGTGTGTGTAAGAGAGAGGGCGAATGTGCATGTGTGTGGGCCTGTGTGCGTGTGTGCGTTTGTATGTGTGTTGAATGCATGTGAGCATCGTATGCTTCTCTGAATTATGTAAATCAGGCATTAGTCTGCAACTCGAATATTTTCTTAAACAGAAAAGCATAAATAATTGTCTGAGGGGATGATTTAAGCCGGTGCCCTGAGGCAATCACTTTAATTTCATGAAAGACTCTTAAGGGCTTTGAAATCATTTCTGTGTCTCAGCGTTCTCTCTACAAACAAAAGTGAAAACAGAGAAAACATTCTTTGGAAACTTCAAGGGGCTGCATCTGTAGGTCAACCTTTAAAGTTTTGCCTCCTAATAAAAACTTCTTCTGAATATCACCGGTTGAGAGCATTTTAAGAGCACCCAGAAAGGCACTACAGAAGCCAACGCTATTCCGGTCTTACTACACAAATTCTATAGATTTAACAGCATGAAAGGCAGCGGCTGATTGTTTTCATTAATAAAACAACTTTGCTCTCAGGCAGTTTAGCAATTCAAGCACTTTCAGTTCCCAGCGTCCGGCTGTATCTTACCTCAGATATGATCCATTCGCCCTGTTCCAAGGTCTCTCCTCTGTTCTCCGACCATCTGTGGAAAAAGACAAGAGGTTATTAGAGAGGCTGAGAAAAATACAGCTGAAAGCAGCAATTACAGGTCCAAGCACAGCAGCGGCGGATATATTCTTATTGAGCCAAGGGCAGATGATAACAGAATTATGATTTCAGGATCAGACATTTATAGCTTATAAGCATATTTTATTAACATTTACAGGTTTTGACCACAATCTCAAAAATGCAAACCGACCCATGCCCGCTAGCTATTTAAATACAAATTTCACAGACAGTTTTATAAAAATTGACTTAAAATGCATTAAAGCTCTCCTCTTTTTGTTTGACATTCTTATCTTTTAGCTCGCAAAAACAATGTGTTATTTAGTCCTTTCCATACAATATTATACAACATAAAACAAGATTAATGGCGATTTCAATTTAAGGCCTCTTTAAACTTTGAGCATCGCATGTTGTACACATCTTCTCAAATAGAGAAAAGTGAAGGAATAAAGAACGGACGAATAATGAAAAATCGTTTCTCTTTTAATATGTAATGTAAAATAATGTATTTCACACAAATCGGGACGGGTGTTCGGTGGTTGACTTTGCAAGTTTATTGCACTTGACATGACTCGATGAATGTTAAGAGCCTTCACATCTACACTGATTTGGTGGACAGAAATAAAAAAAAAATGCAAAGAGAGAGGGAGAAAACAGGAAGTTAAGCAGGAAGATTGAAGACAGGGCGATGTGACAGACACGGGATGACGGATGGAAGATGAATATGTGACTGGAACGATTGATTATTAAAGCTGCTTTGTTTGGAAGGTCCAGCGTGTGCAGACTGAGAGAATCGGGGATGCTCTGATTGATGTGGACAGCTCAGAGAGAGAGAGAGAGAGAGAGAGTGAGACAGAGAGAGAGAGAGAGAGAGAGAGGAGAGAGAGAGAGAGAGGAGAGGAGAGAGAGAGAGTGAGAGTGAGAGAGAGAGAGAGAGAGAGAGGAGAGAGAGAGAGAGAGAGAGAGGGAGAGTGAGAGTGAGAGTGAGAGTGAGAGTGAGAGAGGGAGAGGGAGAGAGAGAGAGAGAGAGTGAGAGAGAGAGTGAGAGTGAGAGTGAGAGTGAGAGAGGGAGAGGGAGAGAGAGAGAGAGAGAGAGAGAAGAGAGAGAGAGAGAGCTCTTAAAGTGACAGTACAATGTAAGTTGTGTAAGCTCTTTTATGTTTTCTTCTTTTCCTTCCCTTCCTGTTTTCTCTTTTCCTTTTGTTTTCATTTTTATTTACTCCCCCCATCTCGTCTGTTTCTCTGCTCCTCTCTCTTTGTCTTCTATTCTCTCTTTGCCCTTTTTTTCATCTTTTCTCTTCGATTCTTTTCTCTTCTCTTTCTTTTTTGTCTCAGTCGTTCTTTTCTCACCCCCTCTCTATTTTTCTCTTTTTTCTCTGTCTTTTCCTGCTCTCTTTCTTCTTTCCTTCCCTTCCTGTTCTCTCTTTTCCTTTTGTTTTCATTTTTATTTTCTCCCCCCATCTCGTCTGTTTCTCTTTTCCTCTCTCTTTCCTGCTTTTGCTCGTTCTATTCATCCCATTCAGAATCTTTCCCATCATCACTCCTCCAGATGATTGCAAGGATGATGAGACGCATCTATTTAATTGGCCCCTCATTCAAAACAATGTAAAATGCATCTGATTTGGTAGGCAAAATTAAATATTCATGGCCTCATTAAAGACTTTATTTAGTGGATTCTGTCCGAATCCTAATAATCGTCATCCGTCCCTTCATGCCTTGATTTAGCAAACAGCGGCAGTATTTTACTGCTAATTGATATGGTATTCATGATCCACGGTGCCATTAAGTCTAATTTGGCACATCCCGGGGTTTCACTCCTGCACACAGCTTAATTTCAACGCCTCGTCTGCATCTGTATGCATTTCCCGGTTTCCTGCGTTGTAAATGTCAGGCGTACTGATGCATGCTATTTCACGGGAAATTAGAGCTCTGCGCTTCTTGTCGCTGAAAGGTCAGATAAGATCTTCTCTAATGAAACAGTTTTTGACCTGATTATTCTGTCACTGCTCCTGACGACGTAGACACGCGTACAACAGCACAGTAATAGCCTCCGCTGTTCTTTCACAGAGATATTTTCTACACCCAACAAAACACGATAATAAATCAGAGAGAAGATCTTTATAAATCTCAATTTTGTCTTCTACACATCAACGGCATTAAACAGAAACAAATGGAAACTCAGGTGGAGTTCTTGAGTTTAATTTATGTCTCAAACGTTTCTCTTCAAATTGATATACAGTCATCTGGATTTTTGTAAATCAGTTTTTTTTGTGATTTCTGCGGCCCAAAATGCTTCATTTTGCAGCGGGTTTATTACAATTTTGCGATAAAAATTGCGGGGGGTAAAAATGTAAAAAAACCTACTTGAATTGGCAAATAGGGTTCTTCTTTAAAACTTACACCTGTGAAAACATTATTTATGCATTAATTACTATTCATAGGCATGCAGCAGATTCATACTGAAGGTCTGGAAACCTTGGCTGCTTTAAGTTTAAGGCCCGCCCAAAAGGCCATTTTGACTGACAGGTAAGCAACCAATCACATATCATGTTTATGGTTGTGGGAACGTCTATGCAATTGCTTTCCAGTAGCTCAGTGGTAAGAGCAGTGTATTAACAACGCAAGGTTGTGAGTTCGATTCCAGGGGATTGCAAATACTTATGTAAAATGAATAGGATAAAGCAATGTAAGTCGCTTTGGATAAAAGCGTCTGCTAAATGCCTAAATGTAAATGTAATCTAGCGGAAAATCTGCGACAATCTCAAAATTTTGCATGTTGCCGCAAAAAGATGGTTTAGTTTTGCGTTAAATTCTGCGATCAAAATCCTGGGGGACCGGTAAATGTGATGAGAAGTGTTTGAGTTCGTCTTGAGATCTTGGATAATATTGACTTCTGATTGCAGACGAGACAAATCTGAGCTCAGTTTGACACATTGTTGACATCTCTTCTCAAACTCTGATGACATTTGTGAGATTTCTGTTTTTCTCAGAAGACGACAGATGAGATTCAAGCAAAAGTTCATCAAGTTTCTTCTTCATTTAATGTCATCGACGTAGAAGATTTCGGATAACAAGGAGATCCCAGTTTGTGATTTTTCTTTCTAACGGCTGATATTGACACGTCCGTGACTATATTCAATGACTTTTAACGATTCTGTGACTTTTCTAAGCCTGGAAATCAATTAAAAAAATCCCTTCGATTTACAAATTAAACACGAGGATGAGAACTCGAAAGTTCGCTGCTGCAAATCTATTCAATCTGTTCAGAGCTGATGGCTGTGAAGGAAATACAAGATCGTCTTTCACCAAAAGTGACATGTAATCGTTCAACCTGGACCCTTCTGTTAATGCACACAACACACTGTGATGTTCTCGCCCCTTTTATCAATAAATCTCACAGAGACGTGTTCAATAACTCCTGTTTGACTTCAATCTGGCACGACTGTTTCCACTCGCTCAAACACATCCCTGTTGGCCCGTTGCAGATTCCTCCAGTGAGATGCATTGATCATTCTAAAAACAGAAAACAACTCTTTGCCGTTTAGCATCACTGTCCCCGCCCGTGAAATCCACTGCGCTCATTTGTAAACAAACTGTCATTTGGGATGATGAATGTGTTTCATTTGCTCCCGTCTTTGGTGAGAAATCCGGACCGGATGAAAACTCGCTTTGAAAACCGAAGCGCTACGCCTCTCCGCTCGAGCATCGCGGGCTCCACGGCGACAGCTATGACAATAGAGCACGTCATTAACCAACGAAGGAATTCCAACTGTGAAATCTTCATTCTTTAACTCGGCAAAGATGGAGAATTATTGCGGAGATATTAATTGCCGCTGACAGCTGATGACTACTGGCACGGATCTGGCGGCTCATTACGGAGGTTGATTCATCATATTTACCGTTCTGGTGGTATCTAAGTGACAGGCCAGATAAAGGGAAACATTCCCCGCCGAGATGAAATCGGCTCTTAAACTGCTCACAGGCGACTCCGCAGAATACACAATTGGCCTAAATGTCAATTGGCCGATCGAGGCGTCTACACAACAGGCCGAGAGGAGGATATAAAACGCTGTCGTTCGTTGGATTACATTGACATAAAAAGAGTGATAAAACGTAAAGATTAATCTGCGGAAGGATTGTCTTTCTGATTAATAACAGGAGAATGCAAAAACATTTATGAAACAATATCAGTCTAAACCACAATAATCAATACAGTCCCACAGCGGTCAAACTGGTGAACTAGCACACAACACAGCGGTTAAAACGTAAATAATCTATACACTACAGTATAGAGACATATTGGGTTGTTTCAACCCACAATTGGGTCAAATTTAAAACAATTAATTGATACAAAAACTTTTTTTGCACTGTCAAAAGTTTAAACAGCATTTGTTTCCCAAAATATTCCTATTGTTATTATTTTAAACAAAAAATACGAAAGTATACTTTATCTACTTTTTATGTACTTCTTTCAACTACAGTAGTCTAATAAATATCTAAAATAAAACATATTTAAAAACAGTTTTAGCCTTATTAATGTACATCTTCAAGTTTACATAGTAGCAAAACAATTAAACACATAAAGTAAACTATAAGCAACACTTCAGAAACGAAGTAAACCTTCCTTTTAAAAAGTACTTCACCGTGTACTTTTGTAAATAAAAAATGTACCACTAAATATGAATTGAACTTCTTGTAGGGATGTGTAAAGATAGATCACAATTAATGCATAATATATGCCCGTTTGTGTACTGTGTATATTAATTTTGCTTTTATAAACACAAACAAGTACACATACAAATATATGAATTTAGGAAACATTAACATGTATTTATTGATATCAATAAATAACTTTAATTAAATTTGAACATTTTTGATTTTTATATTTGTTAAAATGTACATGCACACGTGTGTGTTTATAAATACAAAATTACTTTGTACAGTAGACAGACATACCTTATTTACACACAAACTTGTATACTGGATGTTATTTTTACGATTATTGGGTGCACTTTAAGTTCATCTGTATTATAGTTGCAGCACAAAACAAAAACAGAACCAGTTGTGTTCTTACAGTACCTTTAAAAGTATACTTTTACACCAAAAAGTGGGCCAATTCAATCCAAAGGAAAGTATTAACAGGTTAGCAGTGATCGTGTATAGCACATGACAGCTGTTTTCAATGCTATATTCAATCTTCCTGAGCTGCAGTAATTGAAATTCTCTCCTCATCTTTGAGCTGTCATAGTATATTACTGAATGTATATTCAAAAACAGCTTCTGTTCCAAAAGCAGATGAGCTGTCTGGCTGTCAGGTGTCTACGTAGGCCCTCTGCCTACTGGATCCAGAAATGAAACCATCGCACAGACGGCAACTTCATATAAGCAGCGAAATGAAAGTTCTGTGATGTTCGCATCAAAGAACCATGATGAACGGATCAGAGAAAGTGTGAAGAAAAGTGTCATAGATAAAGACAGAGCCAGAGAGAGAGAGACTGGATGGAGAAAAGGCACAGTGTAAAGAAAAACTATAAATCAAAATGCTGGAAATAACACACATGCTCTCTCTGGGCTTTCTCAGACATTGAGGACGACGAGATATCGGTCAGAACAGAAAAGAGCTCACGCACCCGTACATCAACAGACGGTATTGCCACACTATACATCAAGGACACAATTAAGCTTGTATTACTATATATACAGTACTATGGATGTAACGGTTTACTCACAATGCGATTTACGATCCTGATCTCACCACACAATTTATTCACAGTTTATTTTTGCAAAATGAGTTAAGACAAATTAAAAATGAACAACTTCCCTTTTATTAGCTCTCAAATGCTGCACATTTATTTGTAAAATAAAAAATACCTTTAACAAATAACAAAACTAAACTGCAATTCCAAAATCGAAATCTAATAAAAAATAAATAATACAAACGTCTCTTTATTATAAACAAACTAAGACCTTGTCTGTGTCTTTTTTACATTTAATAAATATCAGCATATCCACGTTTTAAATAATCGAAACACAGCGCCACCTGCTGTTCAAAACATGTATTGCGATTCAAATAACATCTCAACCGGCTTGAATCCTCACATATTAAAATCGATTTTCAGACAGTTCACGTGAATGTTACATCCCTAATATGTAAAAGATAGGGCTGTCAAATAATAAATTGTGATTAATCGCATCCAGGATAAAAGTTTGTGTTTACATAATATAGGTTGGTGTACTGTGCATACCAATTTCCATTTATGAACACATACACATAAATGCATATATTTAAGAAAAATATAAAATATAACAATTCATAAACTTTTATTTAGAATTTCAATTATTGGTAAATATAAATTAATACATTTAAATGCTTCCCTAAATATATAGACAAGTATGTGTATTGTCTTTAGAAGTACAAAATCAATATGCAGAGTATACATATATATTATATTATGTAAACACAAATGTTTATTCTGGATGGGATTAATTGCGATTAATCGTTTGACAGCCCCAATCAAATTACTGTACTGTTTTAACCTATGGTTAGGTCAAATACAAATTCTAGATTCATTTAAACTAACGAGAATGGGTTTCAAAGATGGGTTGAAACAAAATGCATAAATGTGAATAAATGTCTAACATTAAATTAAATTTTGTCTTTGGCTGAAGCTAGATCTCATCCAGAGAGTAATTTAGCATCACTTTCATGCTGTGAGTCACAGTCTTTTAACCAGCTGACTGTTTCTGACACGAAACGCTGAGACAGATCCTCTTCCTTTCTCTGCAGCTTCTGGGTTGTAGTTGCATACAGGTTTTCTTGTCAAATGCTATTAATCTGCATTTACTCTTCAAATATTTTAAAACGACAGTAAAATTACTGACCATCTAAAATTAACTCAGTTTCCCTACATTCATTGTACAGAAAAATAGTCCATACTTACATAATAAAATCATTTGAATTCCGATAAACTGAGAGGGGTTTCAGAAAAAATACATTGTCGTTCGATCTATCGTCTATCAGCACTTCTATCAGCGCTTCAATACAGGCTAATCACATTCGCTATTATCTCCATAAATCAAATCTAAGCAGATTTTTCATTTAATATCTATAATCAAGCCAGTATTGTTCAACAGAATGAGCCGTTATTGAATCATGTGTAGAAAGTATGCATCGTTTATTGCTCAACTGACTGAAAAATCCTCTTCATACTGGGGCACAGCAGTGTCCCACTGAGACATGTTTTAATTTCTATTTTTGGAAAATAAAATTAAAGTAAAAAAAAC
This sequence comes from Triplophysa tibetana, assembly GCA_008369825.1. NCBI lineage: Eukaryota > Metazoa > Chordata > Actinopteri > Cypriniformes > Nemacheilidae > Triplophysa > Triplophysa tibetana. The sequence goes on from CM017902.1 coordinate 1,829,754, forward strand.
AATTAGCACGGTCCAGTAACTGTAAGCCGCTGCCATCATTACACTATTAAAAATACATGTGCTAAAAAGGGTTCTTCACAGTGATTCTGTGAAACCATTCTCACCAGAATTTTTTTTCTCACCTTATAAAAGTCTCTTGTACATTTTCCCCAAATATGAACCTTTGAGAACCTTTGCTTTTAAAAGTGTCAGCATCTTTCATCACAGACATCCACAGCACGCGGTGAGTGCATGCAACATATAAATGTTAAATATTGCATTAATTGTATGTTTTAACAATAAACTATTTAAATCAAGCGCTTTTTAAAACAAGAGAAGAAAGTATTTTACCCTCGATGTCGTACGTCCCAGCTGAGCAAACTGCCGTTGAGATAAATGAGAACGCCAACAGATCGTTCTCTCCAGATAACAAGGTTTAGTTTTGTATTTCATGATCTATTTTTTACCACTATTAGGCAGCGTGTAGGAAACACAGCAAGTCTTCAATACATGCGTCATGGGAATAAGCTCAATCGACAGAGCTGAATGCTTCACCTCCCTTTGCTTTCAGTCATAACCATCATTTACCCGTGAGTAAAAATCAGCACAAACTTCATCCACATAAAAGTCAAATCCATCTTTTCCTTCCGAGACCTGACACGTGCACACGATCTAAGCTGGCGGTTTGTGAGGAACCTAATCAGAATAAATCTTTAAAATTAGCCAGAAAGCTTCAGGTCAGGGCTAAATGGACCGTTCACGAGATGATGGAAGTAAATGCAGTTTTTCCCCTCAGCGAGTGTTTGGTTGTTTAGTTTGTCACAGGCTACAGGCTAATGGCCTTCATTAAGTGTTATACACCACAGCATTCGTCATTAGCGCGTTCATTAAAAGAAAATGAGGATGGAGTTTATTGTGTGGCACACTCTTCAAACAGGCCGAGGTGTGGAAGCGTGCCCACCTTTAAGCATCCGCCCTGACCATGTGCTCATTGAAGTGGAAAATGACAGCACAAATAATATCCCTGAGTAATAATTACTGTCGCAATTTGGCTTAGAAAAACAAGCAGGCATCTTAAAAACGCAATTAGGGCAGAATGCCTGACAGCGAGGAAAGGCCCGGACACTTGCGTAAACAAATCAAAATGACATCAAAATAGCAAGAGAGCGCTTAAAGAGAAGACGAGCTAAATATATTCACAGTTAGGACAGGACACAAAATACTTTGGTGTCTGAGGTCTGCGTTGTCCTTCCTCTCTTTGTCACCATCCCCCCATCTCTCTCTCTTTCTCTCTCTTTTTGAACAGGACCATCATGAAGATCATCATAACCTGTCACTGTAACCGGGTGATCAATGCAATTTATACACATTAACATGCAAAAATTATATGAAATCGGAATATTCATTCTAAAAATGCTCAGTTATTTTAACAACACACTGTAAAAAAATCCAGTATCTTGCATCTGATGCGCCAAAATAAACGGCAAAATATCAGTTATTCCCCGTTTTTCTGGCAAATTTACAGTAATTTTACGTTTTGACCGTTTTTTAAAAATACATGAAAAATCAGTGCATCCTATAGGAAAGGGTTATACATTACCCAACCGTTGGTTCTGTCCAAATTGTACCCGATAATGTGTTGTTTACACTGTAAAAAATTTGTTTTTTGTTGTTTCAACTAAAAAAAATGAATTACCTGTTTGCCTTGAAATTTGAACCTAAAAATGATAAGTTAACTTAATGAATTTGATGCAAACCCGTTGTGTTGACAAATATTCTTAAATTGAATCGACTCAAAATGTTAAGGCAAACAGTTGAAAAAAAAATCGTTTACATAAAATACAATATATTGTTATTTTGTATTTCTCCAAATATATACAGTCGACTATATTCTATTAAATTAAAGTTTATAAAAGTGTTTCTTGTAAAACCTCTTTTAAAACTAGTGCCTTTTACAATGTTGCATTGTTTTAAATCAGCTTTTCACAAAAAAAATACATAAATGTAAAAATGATATAAAATCATATAAAAAAGCAAATTATAGCTTATATTTATACACAGTAAGCTATATATAGAATATATTTGTATCTCTAAATAAACAGCTATACATTAATGTTCACAGTATTTAGCCTTCTGTATATATTGTACTTAGTACATACCGACTGTCATAATTTCATAGTACATGCCCATTGTAAAGTATTTTCATCGTAGATGAACATTGTAAAGTATTTTCCTAATATTGTATTCTGTATTATTCACACTGTATATCTGCACTTGCTCATTGCACTTCTGGTTAGACCTAAACTACATTTCGTTACACTGTACTTGTATATGTGTAATGACAATAAAGTTGAATCTAATCTAATCATATAGTTGTTTCCAGTAAATTGGAAAATATAGATATATATGTGTAGTTATAAATGTAAAATATGTGTATATAGTTATATAAAGCACCTATAAACTTGAATATACTGTACAGATATTACATCAGGTTAACTTTAACAACCTGCATTTACAATTCTGTCTTGTCTCGTGACTCACACGCATTTAAGATCTTAAAGATGATAAAACGCTTAGATTTTATTTCCTGTGTTGTCGTATTTCTTACTGCACAGAACTAAATAGGGCAGGACATATGAAACAGTTCCACCAGCACCACACCTGCGCTAAGCCGCATAAACCATCCAGCACCAGCATATGAATTCATGTTTGTCCTTTCAGCAGGGGAGACAGATTTCATCAGCATTCCTCATGACATCAGGGTGATGGATAACAGCAGGGAGTGTGTGTGCGGCTCTTCCCCGGCTCCTCGGCTAAATGCTTGCGCTATTTTCTCTCCACTGCAGTCGTCTCTTCCTAATATACATGCTAATGGATGTGTGGCGTACACTGAAACATTGTTGACAGCTCCAGTATGCAATTAAGTGCTCAAAGACCAATTACATCCCTCAACAGGCCTCTTACGTACATTAACTTTGGGTTTTGACTGACACAGAGGAACTTAACTTGTTGGCAGTGAAGTGCAAGACCTCAGGGGCAGATGAAATTCTATAACTACCAGAATAATAACATCAGACCTGAATGCAGCACATACAGAGGACGTCAAGCTGTCTCAGGTAAACTGCAGCGGACAAAATAAATGTCCTACTTTGGAAAATGTGCGCGTTGGCTCTTTTTTTAAAGTATGTATTAAAGGGGAGATATAATGCTGTTTCATGCATTCCGACTTCTTCACACTGTAAAACGTGCTAGCTTCTTATGCTTAAGATGGTCAACTTGTCAATAAACGAGTGGGATTTATGACGTAGTATTTCTTTGTTCGATACACTCCCCCGAAAGGAAAGGTCGCGGAAAAAACGTTTTCTGAACAAGATGAACTGTTACGTAACAACTTCTCTTTGTCCCTTATTGGCAATTCTCCCGGAAAAGCACGCCCATGGCAAGGCGAAAGAAATAGCCTGGCCAGGCGTCAACCGACAGGAAGACCCGCTTACCATCAAGATTGGCTTCGCTGCGTCAAGATTGGCTGCGCTTTCGGCCTGCAGCTCGATACTCTCGCGATAGTGAGAGAAGTCGAGGTGTGTTTGTTTGTTCTTGGCATGTGAGTGATGGATGTCATATAAATGCTGGATATAACGCTGGATTTAGAGATCGTTCGAAACTGATAGATGGTGCGGTCCCAGCACTAAAAGTTGCCTACATGAACTATAAGTAAAACTAAGTCATATGTTTGTATTTGTTGGCAATTTGCGCATACGTGCATAATGCAAACCACACAAACTTATTGTGAATAAACAGTTATCCAGGGAGAATGCGATTATCTGTTGTGTGCTCGTGATTTAGTTCCTCCCCCCGCACACCCCCATGACGTCGTTTGTTCTCGGAAATAATCGTACAGCTGTATCTATCTTATACAACTAAATAGTCTTCGAAGAGTCAAAGTATGCAATACTACTCTATAGGTACTCAAGATTAATATGAAACGGACCTTTAAGCTGTGTGAAAGATTTTGTGTGCATTTGCTTTAATGGTAAACGAAATCCGAATGAATATAAATGTAGAAAATTCTGTGATCATTTACTCACCCTCATGTCATTTCAAACCTGTATGACTTTCTTTTTTCCGCAGAACACAATAGAAGATATTTTGAAAAAAAAACTGGTATCCGGACATAGATGGCACCCATTCACCTCTATGTGAACACAAAAACAACGCAAGTGAATGAGTGCCATCGCTGTTTGGGTACCAGCTTTCTTCAAAATATCATAGAGGTTTGAAATAGATACAGCGTTGAAAGAGGGAGAGTAATGACAACAGCATTTTCATTTTTGGGTCACTCCAAGGAGGTTTGGCCAAATGACAAACTACACATGAGCAAATCTGTTGTATTATGCATTATTTTGTATTTAGAATAAATGTAAACTTTGCACAATAAAATAATCAAAGCCAAGCGGGAACACAAAACCATCTGTATCAGTCAACTCCAATAAATACCTATTCTGAATCGACAGAATTGGTTGGAGCTTTCCTTCATCATATATTGATCTGAAAAATATCTGAAGAATGGATTTAAAGATCGATAATAGATACAATATGCAATGACTTGGGTCATTGGTTAAAGCTGCTTTATTGCATTTGTTTCGCAAAATGGTATCAGACAACTCAAAAAAAAATTTCCTTAAAAGCATATCATTGCAAATGGGGTTAAAGTAAGGAGAAAGAAGATTTAAATTTTTTAAATCAAAAACGTTATGGACTGGACATATACGAGGATAAGAGAAAATATTTTGTCGTTGAAAAAAGGTTACAAAAATATATTGTGTAGCACAATTTCAAAGTAGCTTTCCCACAACCAACATTTATAAACACAACTCTGTTCTTTTGAAAAGCCCCCAGATCATGAAAACAACAAGAAAATAACTTTTCTAAAACTCCTCAGTGAGGTGTGACATCTCTGTCTGTGATCTCTGCGGTTAGACGGTGACCAGGAAAACACAGTATGGTCAGCTCAGCCCTGCGGCTTTTTTAGTATTCAGAACGCTGGAAGGGAACAGACAGATTAACCTTCAGTTCCTCTTCCAGCAGTCTGACAGACATCATTACAGTTCCAGACGCAAGCAGAGATAGATGATACTCAGCACACAAACGCAGCTCTCGCTGGATCAGCGCTTCATATCGTGCACCATGAAACCTGTTATCATCAAAACAGAATAGTGCAGGAGAGTTATGGAAGCTGTGATGTAAGCATTTTTTATCATTGCTGTTTTAATAAACCAAAAAACCCAACAGTGCACCTTGGAGACGTGTGCTTGTTTTAATGATCTTTTATGAATACAGTGTTCCCGTAATGATGATGGGGGATTCAATTCAAATGTGTGGGGAAGTTGCTCGTTCAGGTTTCATTAAAGTATCAACTTTCTGTTTAATAAAATTCCTGCTTAAAAAGTGCTGCTTAGTTTCACGTCTCCAAAATGAATTGCGTTTTACATTTTGCTCTAATGGGCAATTTCTATATATAGAGAAATAATCCATCAGTACGAGGTGAATCACTCATGGTGTGATGATACTGTATATACTGTGACTTGAATGAAGGTCGGTAAAGGTAATTAATGACAGAAGTTTTAATTGCTCACTTGGGCTGTGCAGGTGGAGCTGGTCACCTTGCTGAAGGGTGAAACATTTGTCTGATCAGATGGCCGCTGCTGCCCTTCTGGTCCTCTTTACTGTGACTCGCCGTGACCCTTTCTAACCTTAAGATTATAATAGCGGCTGCTAATGACTCAACTGAGACACATTTGAAGAAGCACTTGGGCTACGTGACAAAAACCAGTGAAGCATCACATACATACACTATACCGTTCAACATTTAGGGTCACTTGAGGGAAGTTTTTCTTGGGCTAAATAAACCTAAATAAACCTATTTATTTAAAGGGATAGTTCAACCCAATTTTTTTAATTCTATCATCCTTTACTCACCCTAGGGTTGTTCCAAACCTGTATACATTTCTTTGTTCTGCTAAGCACGAAGGAAGATATTTGGAAGAATGTCAGTAACCAAACAGATCTCATCCCCTATTTACTTCCATAGTAGGGAAAATAAATACTATGGGAGTAAATTGGGCGTAAGATCTGTTTGGATACCAACATTCTTTCAAATATCTTCCTTTGTGTTCAGCAGAACAAAGAGATTTTTACAGGTCTGGAACAATCTGAAGGTGAATAAATGATGACAGCTTTTTTATTTTTGGGTCAACTATCCCTTTAAGGTATGTGCTTTGTAGACAAAACAATCTGCAAATATAGTTTCTTTCATTACAAAACTAACATTTTATTTAATACAAAAACTTTTTGAATTGGAAGACTTGAAAAGACCTCAATTCTGTTTCAAAGAAGCTGCTAGATAAAATGACACAAAAAATACTATAAAATACTCGTCTTTTTGGTTCGAAGACAATTTCAGAGAAATAGAAGATAAATGGACCACAACAACAGCATACTACACTATCCCAGACATGCAAGCTCAAAGCTGTTCAACAACTATGTTTGCTCCAAGGAAACACACCGAGACACAAACCCGGCTCAACTTTTGACTGTATAAAGTGTGTGAAGATCCATCAGTGAAAAGTGTGATTGAGTCGAGATAGGTTTGAGTTCAGGAGCTCAGAAAATTCGTCTGTAATTGCAGTGACCCCGTCTCTCTCCCTCTGGAGCGCAGCGATGCGTGTTATAACTGTGTGATGAACACCGGCAGCCTTCAGTAAGCTCTGATTCAGCGTTTTACTTTATCTGTGAATGAAGCTCGAGCTGTGTTGTGTACAGTGGTTGAAAGCGACCGGATCACCTCACGCACGTTCAGTCACGAACAATTTTTGAGAATTAACACTTGCCAAAAAACAAAAAGGTATGGGTGAGTAAATAAAACAATATGTGTTTTAAGTATTGTCATTTCCTGATCCTACGACCTCTTCCCCATCTCATCTCTATTGCGTTTACATTTCGTGTCCATCACAATCGAAGAACCCTCAGAAAAAGGCAAACTTATCATGGCTTGTATGAAATATTTACATCTGGTACAAGTTCGCCAATGGTTAATTTTACACCCTGGGCGCTCAGTAAACCTGTATCTGCGATATAAAAATAATGTTGAGTTTCAGCTCAGCGAGATAAGTGTGCAAATAATGTGAGCTTCAAATGAACTGTTGATCTACTACTGAAGCTCATTTTGAGCCCGAATTCACCCCTAATTCAGACTTATTAAAAATTCAGCGATATTCTCCAGCGGTTCAAAAAATAACACTTCCATCGGAACGCTGCTGCTTTATTTGATATTTGACTCATTTCTGGTAAATGGGCCCTATCTCCAGGACACATCTTTTCAATGAGAGGACAAATGCAGCAAGCTATATCTCACTTTCTCTTTAGCTCCTCGTTTCATTTTTTCAGATAAAACCTAATTTTTTCGGCAGCGAGTCATTAACAAGTGACGGCGTCCCGCGCACATTTGTGCGGTGCCGATACTTCCAATTTCCACTCATTTCCCTCCAGCACGCCGGATGTACAAAGAGAACCTCCTGCCATCATTAAACACCTCATCATGCCTTTAGGAACCAGACGTGCTTTCTTTCTGGATGGACGGAGAGCTTGGTTTTCACCTTTGATGTTCCAAATGGCTTCTATTACGCTGACAATTTGGCTTTTTTTAGACGGTCTGGTCTCTGCGCCCATTCTCTTAACACCAGAGAGGGATGTATTCACAGTAATCTTCCCATCTACGACCACCCATTTATCCTTCCCCATTTTTACACCAGAAACTCATGGCAATCCACAAACTTAATTCACAACTTTATAACAAGGTGGCTTGTTCATGTCAACTCATATGGTTTCTTACCAGATTTAGAGGCGATTCCTATTTAACAATAGATATTAATTTGCCATCTCACAAAATGGATCATGCTGGGTTCATGCTGGATAGTGCTTCAGTTATTAATATACTTACAACATAAAGTTTCAGCTTCAACTTAATGACTGTATATATTTTTGGGGTGATGAACAATGGATGTTCATGTTTCTAATTTCAAAAATATTTCAAATAATTCAAGTCTATTTTTCACCGCTGTCCCTCTTCTCACAAAACAACTGGATTTCTTCCGGTCTATGTAAAGTCCCTCCTTCTGAAACGCTGTAATTGGTAAAGCTGACCCGGTCTGTCGTGATTGGTTCCCTGCTAAGAGCGTGTGTGTGAAGATGTCTCACCCACACCATATCAGCGAGCTTCTGCTTCTCAAGATGTAAATATTGATCTGTGCCCCTCTCATTGCACATCTGTTCATAAACTTTGGCTTTTGGCAATAAACCGTAACAATGGCATCAACTTCACTTCATCAGTTAAAAAGATGCGGATCCATCGAAGTGAAAGGGAGGTCTGCTAGTGAATGTACACATCAGTCTTTGCTAGATATCAAAATCCTACTATGGCGAGGGAAATGACACCGGACCGAATGGCGTCAGACCGGTTATATTAATTAACACCAATAATAGAAGAGTCAGTTTTGCCTTTTTATATTGGAGCCGAGTTGGTTAATAAAACAAGCAGATTGACTAGGAGACATTTGCAAGCAGGACTTCAAAGGGCATTTCATAGAAGTGCTTTAGAGGTATACAAACAATATCAGTGTATTACACAAAGGCTTTCACAGCCGATGTTAAGTCATGGAAGCTGTTATTTGACCGTTGGTTGTCTTCGAATGTGTGTAGCTGAATTCTTATTGGCATCTGAAGGACTGTGATGAAAGTGAAAGTAGATTAACGCGAAGCTCACGATCCGATCTCCGATAACCAAACACTACTCCAGTGGCTCTTCCTCTTCTCTGAGGAAGACCTTGCCCCTTTTTTGCTGTATTTTTCCGGGCGGAGGTTTTTGAATGCATTCGGAATAGTGACATCACGTACCCGGGAAGTAGAGGGCTGTAATCCGATCCGGCCGTTCTCTGTAGTCCTTGAAAAGTGAAGTCTGTTAGAAACAATATCTTTCTTTGCACTGAACTTTGAGCTTTATCATTTTGCAGGTATTATTTATGCTCTAACAGCAAAATGACACACTAACTAAAGGTTAAAAAATGGCATCGCAGGGAATCTGGCCTTTAACAATATACTTGAAGTATACTTATTTTATGTAAGGGTAATAATCTATAAACCTCTGAAAAAGGGCAAAACAACACCAAAGATTGATAAGTAGACCACGTAACTATTATGCTAAATTAACTCTAATTGAGTTAGACTGCATTAACATACTTTTATGGTGTTTGGTTTGTAGCATGACCGACGCTGTCACAATGAACTTTGCAGGTGAGTACATATGGACAGAATGTATTTTTCTGGTTAATCTATTCCTGTAATAGCCGGTGAGAGGACCATTGTGACCCCCCACAGCTGTATTTATCTTCTCAGTAAAAGGTTGCGGTTTTTCCCACTCTCTTACTAATTGATGTAATTATTGTTCTATTTTTCGCTGAAGGTCTACAGTGGTACATTATTACAAGTGGAGCAGACCAGAGCTGAATATCTTCATTCGAAATGCAAACACCACTTTCTGATATCTGGACATTGTCTTAAATATGGTTTAAGTTGGGAGTCGCATAATGTCAGCTTCTTAAAAAAAAAAAGATTCCAACAACAGACCTGTTTTATGAAGCAACGAGTGCTGGGACATGTAGTCAATCGTTTTCTATTTCTGCAGTGTCCATTTTGTAATCTTTATTGTTCTTCAGACAAAATAAAATTTTAACGCTGCAATGTGTTACTTTTGCATCTCTATCATCATTTCTTAAAGAAACATACAATTGCAATGACTCTACATACTTATTTTACTTAAGAAAAATGTGTCATCACCAGTGTTGGGTGTAACTAGTTACTAATTAATCAATTCCCTTGAAAAGTAAAATTTTTCCTGTAATTTCATTACAATTACTTCTGATGTAATTAAACGAAATACATTGTGTAATATATGTGTGTGTGTCACGTTTGTTCCTTGCCTGTTTTCACTTGTTTCATTGTTTTCACCTGTCCCTCATCTTTGTTAATCTCCCGTTGCCAATCTCATTATTAGTTCATTCGTTTTCACTTGTGTTTCGTAATTGTTAATTAGTTCCACACCTGTTTCTGTTTTCCATGAGTGTCTTCCTTTTGTATTTAAGCCCTGTGTCTCCCTCTGTTCTTTGTCGGTTATTATTTATGTCAGTGAATTGTATTACTGGTTTTGTCTTCCCTGTTCTCCTGCTCCCGTGTTTGTTTTGGACTTCTGTTTTCATTAAACCCCATTGGATTATACCTTTTTGTTTCTCCATTCATCCTCCTCCGTGTCAGCCCTGACAGTGTGCAATAGTGGAGTTGACATCAAATTTCAAAGTCTAAATTTAAAATCTATGCCTTAATTTATAATTCTCACATTTGTTATACTTTGGTAAGTTAATAATAATACTTTATCCAGTTAAATAGGATTTATTTGAATAAGTTAAAAGAGACGTTTCATGTCTATACTTGAATCTCTTAACTAATCAAGGTTGATGTAAGATATAGAAAGTAATGAGTATTAAGTAACTAAATACTTTTGGAGAGAGTCATTTGTACAGTAATCTAATTACACTATTGAATATGTCTAAGTAAGAAGTAATTCATTACTTTTTCTGAGTAACAAACCCAAAAGTGATTAAAGAAACCTAAGACTAAAGTGCCTAAACAACAGCTGTCTATCTCCAGCGGTAGTATTTCACCTAACATCAGTGCATTAGTGTGACATCATCATTTCTGGGCGGTGCCGAGGCTCACTGTTCCAGGCGGTGTGGCAGGTTAATCTTTGTAATAGGTGAAGTTTCAAAGCAACTTTCCCACAACACAGTTGGTTTGTGTGGTGTGTAATTGCATTTTCTTTGTTGCCTTGAAAGATCACAACAGACTCGTTTAGCTGTAAGACGCCGCTGAGGCTGTAAAGATAAGCAAGGATGCACCCCTGACTTCACTTAAAGTTGATTCCATTAAACACAATTGCTTTAACAGTATCTCTAAATAAATCAATAACAATTCCAGGCCTCCAGGTAATTTCAATCAAAGCTGGCTATTTAACCTCGCCTACAGGAGCACCATTCACTTTTAGGGTCGTCTGAGGCTGACAGAAGGCTTTAACGCTGATTTACCACGGTTACCCATTGTTGAGAAATCTGTCAGACACATTGCACGGTTCAAGACTGCGTCCATAAAGTTGACATGTTAAATGATCTTCTTTTCTTTCTCAAAGCACGTCGTTCACTGGTGTACAAGTATGTTACTCCAAAGAAACCCAAACATTCGTATTCACAACCATTGTTCATTACTTACTTTTGTTTCCGAGTTTGAATGCATTACATAAAGTTGGTTGGTTTCTCCATAAAAATATATTTTTAAGTTGTTTTATATAATGTGTCTACAAAATGACATGAGTGGAATAAGCATTTTGGCCCCACAAGTAATATAAAAATTGTCTAATCCATATTGTCACTCTTAATACAACACAAATGGGTCTCGGTTACAACAGTCAAACTAGTCAAAACCTAAATATTATTTATAAATGAATCTTCTTCATAGTTACATTTCTTTCTGATCAATATTGTTGTCTGAAAATGACATACTAATGTTTAAAAAAAATGGTAACACTTTAGAATAAGGTGGTGTTAGTTAACAATTAGTTAACAATGAACTAACAAATAACAATTCTTCTACAGCATTTATTATTATTTATTCATGTTGATTTCAGCATTTACTAATACATTATTAAAATCAAAGGTTGTCACTGTTAACATTAATTAACTGTATTGACATGAACTTACATTAACAAGGAATAATATATGCTGAAAAACTAAATTGTTCATTGTTAGCTAATGTTAGCTAAGGTACTTACTAATGTTAAAGCGGAGGTAACATGCCATGTCATCCATTCTGTCTTCTTTACACTGTTGAACATGCTGTCTACTCATGCTTTACATGGTCAACTTGTTAAAAAAGGAGTTGGACGTATGACGTGGTATTTCTGTGCTTTATAAACTCCCCCAGCACTTGTTTCGGAAAGTTTTTTAAAAATCTGTTTCCCTGTTTTGTAACAGGGATCCTATTGCTTTTATTAGGCAACTCTCTGGGAAAAGGATGCAAAAGAAAGAAAGAGCCTGTCCATGCGCCAACCTACAAGCACAGGAATACCCGCTTATCAAGACTGCCAGGACTGTGTCAAGATTGGCTGCGCTGTGGGCCTGCACCTACAACTCGTTACTCTTGCGATAGTGAGATAAGTTTGAGGTGTGTTAGTTTGTTCACAGTATTTCAGTGATGGATGTTATATAAACAGTGGATGTAACACTGTATCTGCAGATCGTTTGAAACTGATGGATGGTGCGGTCCCAGTGCTAAAAGATGCCGGACATGAACCGCACGCAGTAAGTCAAACTAAGTCATGTGTCTGTGTTTTGTTGGCAAACGGCGTGTAAGCGCATAATGTTATAAACACAAATGAATTGATACTATGCAATGAGCTTGTGCTGCAGTTCCGTCCCACTGCTTGTGTCCATCAGCTTGTGATTTAATAATTTGATCAAACTAAATACTCTTCGAAGATATGCAATACTACTGTGTTGGCACTCAAGATTAATATAAGATTGGCACTTGAGTATACCCCATCTTTAACTAGTGGCACCTTATTAAAAGCATTACCAAAAAGCATATCAACCCAATTGCATACAGCATCCTGTACCCTTCCTATTCCTCAACTATTTAATTTCTCAAACAATGAAATGATTCTTTAATTAAGGGTACAACAGAGTCTCGTGCAAAATTGTTCAGAATAGTATTTATTTGGCTAAATAAAATTTGTCAAGCAAAACTAAAATGCTTAATGTGTAAAAACACTACAGTAAAAAAATTTTTGTACTTAATTACTTATAGTACCGTTGAGTAAAAATTGAGTAAAAATATTAATATTAGTCTTAATGTAATGGCCTACATGTTCTGCAGAATACAAAAGGAAATAATTTTGTAATTATCTGAGTGAACTCAACACAATAGAAGTACATTATGTCTAAAATGGATGCAGTGGATTCTGTCTAACGTTCTTGGTTCCAAAAAAATGTAATGAATAAGGAACTCTCAAGGACAAGAGCAAATGACACACAGGTCAAGATGTTTCTTCATTTAATCCCAAAGAATTTTTTTAAGAAAATACATATCAAGTCCTACCGACAAGCCTTGCTCATGAGACTTGAATTTCGAGAATAAGTTTATAAAGCAGATTATGATTCCAAGTCGAGCTGCACATTTTGGTTTCATGAGTTTACATCTATGCCAACAAAGCAGAATTCACTTTAAAAACATCAACGATATATAGATTCTGGATATATTTCAGTCACCTTAACACGCCCAAAAATACCAATTATTTGCTTATTTATTCTGCATCGGAATCTTCTGTGGAACACAAGAGAAGATATTTTGAGAGATGACTTAGTGGTTACTCTTCATACAATAGAAGTCAATGGGGGCCAATATTCTTCTTTTGAGTTCTGACAAAGAAAAAGTCATAAAGGTTTGGAAGGACATGAGGATGATTAAACAACGACAGAATCTACATTTCTATTTCCGGAAAACTGTTCTTTTAAGCTGTGATAATGCAACAATCAGCTTTAAAAGAGCATTCATAGGGAACAACAGACCTAGTGAAAGCAAACACTAAAACAAGTTGCTTCTTAATTGGTTCCCTCGTGGTAAATGTAATCATTAAGAGCTGTTAAGAGTCATCTACAACATATCTGACGGATAAACAGCCCCAGCGCGCCCGAGCAGTCAGCCCTCAGGGTGCAAACATGCCCGTACCACCTCCAGCCTCCACCGAGGCCGATGATAATGAGATCTGTTTCAGCAAGGCACCAACCGCGAGCCAACGAACGCTTGACCGGCGAGCGGAGCAGAAAGTCTGAGGATGATGCCGGCTTATGGCACACCATATGTCACTGCCGCCAAGTCCTTCTCATACTTCTGAACCGTGCCGAGTGGATTTTCTGTCCAGTCAAGCCTGCGTTCTCTAGCGTCTCTCGGAATATCAATTACAGAGCCCCGCGTCTCTGATCCGCGGGGAGTGAAAGTCAACGGCCGGGGCAGAGAAAGAGGGAGGTCTGGATCTATCTTATCTGACTGAGCTGGGTGAGATTTGGGAATTAAACCTGCTGATAAGAATCAGAACAGCTCGATTTTATTGGAAGAAAAGATTTAGATGTCAAAATCCAGCACGCCTACAGGTAATCGGCGTACTTCTTGAAACACGAGCGGAACAAATTTTTGTGCAAATTGCTTAAAGACACAACCTTAGGTAGATTGTTTTCCCAATGAGATTTTAGGTTCCTTCTTCTGATCGGTCCATATCTGTAAAGCCCGCCCCCACACCTCATCCTCAGATTTGGCAACGTTTTTTTTAATACAGAATTAGATTTTATGTCATTAAAGAGGTTCAGTGTTACATTGTGTTGCTGATGGGTAAAATCCATCCTTCCTATCACTGAATATTCTGTTTAAATCAGAAAACATCATAATATAAAGGAAGGTTAATGAATCGCGAAAGCATTTCAATGCAATGTATGAAACGCAGATGATTGTGTAATTCAAATCAGATTATCCGAATAGCCGCCGCAATTTCCCAAACAATGAGAATGAATTGAAGGGCCACCGCATTGGTTGTGTTGTCAAATAATCTTGCTGCCAAAACGCCATAAGAAACATTTCTGTATTAACGGAATATACCTCCTTTAGAAAAATGTGATAACCGAAGATTGTGTGATTGAATAGAAGAACTGTTCTGGGTAAGCCAGATTTCTAACGTGAGATATCAGCGCCTTAAACAATCGGAGGATAAGTCGGATCTTCTCTGATCTTAAAACGCTATTTCAGGCAAAATTCACTCATCCTCAAGCATCCTAAATGAATATGATTTACTTCCGGAAGAACAATGCAGTCGTTATTATCCCAAATATCATTTTACTTCGAAGTCTTAACAAAGGTCTTGTGACGCCAATCAATTGTTTTGTTTAAGATAAATATCCACATTGAAAGCACTTTTACCGTTAATGTTTAGCTTCCTTCATCCCTCACGCTGTGCGTGCGACTAATGCTTGCTTTCGTAAATTACGATGACGAACGCGGCATTTTTCGCATTGAGCGATGTCGCTCCTATATGCGTTAGCATTTGTTACCGTTATTTGCCATCGATTGGATTCAGAAGACAGAGCCGCTCTTTGATCGATGGATGTACTTTTTGGACCTATAAAACGTCAACTACCATCCACTCCCAATCTACCGCTTTGATGTAAAGTGATATTTGGGATTATAACAACGACTGCTTGTTTAGAAAATCATTTTCGTTTAGGATGCCTTGAGGGTGAGTAAACATTGGGAACATTTTGATTCAGTAGAGAAAAATCCTTACATACCAAAAAAATTAAAATCATCTACTCACCCTAATGTCGTTGCATTAGACTTTTCTTCTACGAAAAAGGAAATGAGATACCACCAAAGCTGAGGTTGACTTAGCAACACAAAGGACCGAAGAAACACTATACATTTTCCAATAATTTGACATTTCCCAATAAATAAAATCGTATAATTTTACTAAGGTAACCATTATTCAACCATGGTATTTGCAGTAAAACTATTGTAATAGAAATCAATCAGCCATAAAAACATGGTTTCTATCCTATTACTATAACAAAACCACGTTTTTTTTCATTTCATTCAATACATATCCTACTCTTTATGCCAAATATACAACATTATAGAATAATTTTTTCAACACCTTTTGATCAATCAAAAAATCAAAAAGTTTGATATGACCTACTGCTAAAGCAATTTGCTTTCATGTACAACACCGACACACAACACAACGTGCGAATATGATCTAATGTATATCAGAGAAGAGAGAACATCATCAGTGCACAGCCTCTTTAATTAATCAGTTCCTCATCTTTCACATGACTTCAGAAGATCTCATGAATTATGTCTCACAAGTCATGCGGACTTCTTTAATGTTGCTTTTTGTTTCACAGAAGAGAGAAACGTAGAAGGTTTGGAACAACATGAATGACAGAACGTGAGTTATTCTCTTCAGTGTTAGACTGAATGACAGAATCTTTGATCCAGCCTCTCTCTTTCACACGACAGATGAGATGAGACTGGAGGAAAACTGCCTGCCTCGCTTCAAAAACTCTCTCTCTCTCCCTTCTTTTCTTCTCTCTCCTTCTCTTTCTTTCCTCAATCAGTCCGCCTTAACTCGATACGCTCACCGTCTCCCGCTTTCTCTACCTCAGCGTGCCTCTTCGCTTGTTATTTGCGGTTTCTTTTTCTCACATTGTTTCTATCTATTCAGTGTGCCGCTATCAAATACAAATGTATAGTCTCATGCAATGAAAGTCGCTTTGGATAAAGCGTCTGCCAAATGCATAAATGTAATGTATGTGAACCTCCCAGCAGCCACATAGGGAGCATTTGTGACATCACGGCTGTGAACTTCACTTGAAGGAAAGGTACAGTACACGTCACAAATGCTGTGCTTACAGCTGAATTTGACAAAATTGCAATTTATATTCCTTAATAAAACAAAAACTACAGTCTGTGAAACCCATGTAATGTCTTTTTTCTGATTTACTGTTTTCATCGTTCCACAGAATGTAAAGAACATTCTGTGAATATATAATCTTGATATTGTTAAAGGTGAAAATATGGTCATTATTTACTTAACCTCGGGTTGTTCCAAACCTGAATAAATTTCTTAGCTTTGCCGAACATGAAGGAAGATATTTGGAAGAATGTGAGTAATTAAACAGATCTCACCCCTCATTGAATATAATTAATTTTCCTTACCATATAGTCAATGGGGAATGAGATACTGGCATCCTTTCAAATATCATGCATTGTGTTAAGGAGAAAAAATACATTTTTCAGGTTTGGAACAACCTGAGAGTGAGTAAATGATGACAGATTTTCATTTTTGGATGAACTTTCCCTTTAATATTAATTGAGTTAGGACATGTCAAACATGAAATTAGTGAGGTTAAGGTTTGAAATCACACGTTGACGCTCTTTATCTTAGAATTAGACTTCGGCCTGGATTTCACACACAGGGTCACACATATTTGGATTGATATATAAAAATATAGCATTTTTTTTATCTATTTACTTTTTCTGCTTTTAAACTACTACTAGTTTAACTGTGAACCATTAGTAAACAAATCCTTTAACAAATAACACAAGCAAAATTCACTTCACACAAGTACAAAAATGCAAAACGGTCAGGCTGTGTTAACACCAAGCGCGAAGCAGCACGTTCCCCGTTCTTTGTTAGCGTGAATAGTTCGTTATTTTCCATGACACGAAAAACATCGTGTGACGGGAATTGTCTTCAAGCGTCTGGATGTGTCAAACGGTAGATGTCAAAGAGCTCTTGAGTTGAAATGTTCAAGTTGCGCCGCCTCATTTGCATCATTTGCGTTGCAAGTTGACATCTTTGCATTGACTTAATAATTGATTTTCTCGTGCAAAACAATTCATTTGCGTTTGGTGTGAACACAGCATTACAGTTAACATGTTTTAAATGCATATTGTTGCATTCTTGGAAGTTTAAAAAGCCATGCAAGTCTCTTCAAGTGTCGACGTTTCACAACTGTCCCTATGGGTTTCACATTAAAATGTTCTTTAAATGTTTAGCATGATTGACATTTGTGTGGCTTTTCTGCATATCTCACATCTGTATGAATCAATATTTTACCCACACCTGACTTTCTGTGCCTGTTCTAGATAGCGAGGGAAACAGACTGAGAAAATCTTTGTTAAGCTGGTGTGGATGAGCGCAGAGAGCTCTGGGGATAGTTTGCTTCATTAAAACGCTTCAGTCAAGCAAAAACAGACATAAAGACCTCTTCTCACCACAAAACACCACAGATGTCTGTGAAAACCCGGCTGATTATCCAGCCTCAATGGGTCCACCTCAAAATTCCTGGAAGATATGGGAAGGCCTGCGAGTGTGGTTGTTGCTGTGGCCACATGGACACGACTGTCAGAAACACACAGTTGGCACTTGGCATGAAAGTCGATTGTTTCCAGGCGACAGCTTGCTCTCGGTTTCGTCGTCATTAGATTTGGAGCGACTGACCTTTCAAATCCCAGCTGTCAGGGAGTTGATCATATCTAAAACCGTTACACGCTGCAATTAGAGCTGGAGCAGGCCGATTCATTTGACAGACACAGACAGATATTGTGAGAGAGCAAGCGAGACTGAGGGCCATTAAACACAGCGGGGCTCATGGTCTCTTGTCATGCGGCCCAAAAGAGTGCCGAGTGAATTTGCCAGAAAGGAGTAGAAAAGCGACCCGCCTCTTACGCAGATGAAAGAACAAGCGGTCGGATCTCCAAAGCGCGGCACGTAACAGATAACAGCTCCGCTCAGGCCGCCGCGGCGGAGCTGAAATATTTATCTAACTGAGGCTCGAGGGGCACGAGGACCCGCCTATGGAATGGGGCCTGGCAGGAGAAGACAGGCCAGAGCTTTCCCATGGGCCACCCCGCTCTCTCTCGGGCTTTGCTCGTTTGCTGTGTGACTTCACAAATGGCCGGGAAACGGGCCGGGCTGCCAGCTCAATTATGCATCTCTGCCCTGCTCAAAAAATAAAGTGCTGTAGCTTTTCATTTCATGACACGATGGAGGAAGAAACAGAGAATGAGAAAGAGAGAGAGAGATGAGATGGCCACATCCAGAGACCTAGAGACTCAAGATCAATCCGGTTCAATGGTAACAAACGCATTTCAAGTCATTCGAATCCAGCAGAATGTGAACTTCCACACTGACAGCACTTATAAACTACATCAGGATACTGTCCACTGCTTTATTGGGTTGTTAAGTCTGACGTCACGCACCAACGTTTGGTCCAAAGCGATTTACATGGGTATTTGCAATCACCTGTGATCGAAACCACAACCTTGCGTTGTAAACGCCATGCTCTTACCACTGAGCTACAGGAAATCTGAGCTACAGGAGATATGAGCAAAGAAGGCTGTAAAAATAAATCTGCATTGTTTCTCCTTTTGATCTTTTATTTCAAAAATCTAAAAAATGCCAACATTTCATTGAAGGAGAACATTTGAAGTGGGGGGAATATCACATTGAGGAAAAAAAATCTCCATATATGTTGGCCACAAATATTGGCACCCTTGTATTTTAATCACCCCGCAACCTTAATTTATAAGAAAATCAGCTCTGAGTCATCTAAGTACATTCCTCCATAAAGAATTTCTCCAGATCCTTCAGATGTTGGTCCTCCCTCTTCTTCAGTTCATATCACTTTTTTTCTATAGGGTTCGGGTCAGAGGACTGGGATGGCTATCGCAGGATCTTGATTTTGTGTTCAGTGACCCATTTTTTATTGATGTTGAAATTTATTTTGAACCATTGTGCTGAGGGAGGATCTAACCACGACTCATAAGAATATTTCTAAGTCAGGTTTCGATTTTTTTACTTGTTGTTATTTGATGTAAAACATTTATCTTAACGAAATGTCCAGAGCCTCTGGTATAAAATAGGTTCACAACAATGAAGATCTGGTGACATAATTAACTGTGAACATGGGGCACACTCTTATCCCTGTGTGCACTAAACCCATCTTGTGTTACTGCCACCAAAAAAACTATTTTTCATTCCATATGGCCATAGAACCCAGACCTGGTTGAAGTCCCAGTATGGCAGATTAATATGGTGCAGTTGATTTTTGCATAAGAGTAGAAGATTTGTTTTCCTGAACAGCGTCCCAAACAACTTTTGGTGACGGAGGTGCAGATTTCACTTATTTTTATTAAATGCTTTCTGACCCCAAAATTCAGCTGATTTCTGCAATTTTCCATCTGTGCTCTTTGGAGAGTCTTTGGCCACTCAAATTCTTCTCCTGGTTGTGAATTGATACAATATAGACACACATCCTGTTTCAAGCGGATTTTCAACATCTCCAGACCATTAAAACTTCTTGATCATTGCCCTGATGTGGGAAAAGACAATGTTTATTGTTTTAACTATCTCCTTAAAGCCATTTTGTATTTTGTGTAGCTCAACAGAACTCAATTGCACATCCGAACTATATTCTTTGGTTTCATCCATTGTGATAAATGATTAGGGGGGTTGGGCTTTGTGTTATTTATATGTATTCTTCTGTGCAAGAAGAAGTCATAACTGGACAACGTCACGTTTCTAGTCACCTTGGTGTGCTAAGAAAATGTAAATATCAATGGGAATATACTTGGGAGGTATTTTACTCATAAGGTTTTTCTAGGGGTTCCAATAATTGTGGCCAGTGTGTATTAGAGAAAAAAAATTCTAAATTTGATATTCCCCCCACTTCAAATTGTTTTACTTGAATGAAATGTTGGAATATTGTATATTTTTTAAATAAAAGATAAAAGGGAGAAACAATACAGATTTAATTTTACAGCCTTCTTTGCTCATATTTACCAAGGGTGCAAATAATGGTGAGCAGGACTTCATATGGAAGGTCAAATACTGTTTCCGGGTCCAAACACTCAATAAGATACTAAAGGCAAACAACAAAAAATGCTTATATACGCTCGTGGGAAGCTGAAAACTGTCGGAAAGCCACGATCTTAACCTCTCGTAATGACATTCCAGTCAGTGATTCATTTTTCATAATTAATTCAAATATTGATGTTGGAGATTCCGTGAGCTTGGAGAGTGTGGTGAATACTGTGAGTTAATGCTCCAATTGAATATGAGATGTGAGTAATGTTGTGTGCCCACCAAACGTGAAGGAAATGTTCAGCGTGAGTGATTTACATCCCAGATAGCACAATCTATCTGGCTTACGTTTATTTGACGTCTGCATTTACATCTGCAAGATATCGGCAATACATAGTTTGCTCATAGGCAATACGTCTCTGAGACGTCTGAACGTCTGTAATACGTCTGCTAAAGATTTGGAGATCTGCTGCGTAAAAACATCTGCTAAACATCTTAGAAAGAGCAGCTTTACATCCATGCTAAATCATAAAGATCTTACAGACGTCTTCTAGATGTCTATATGACGTCTCACAGCAGACATCTCCGAGACGTATTGCAGATGAGCAAACTATGTATTGTAGATGTCTGTAAGATGTAAATGCAGATGTCAAATAGACATAAGCCAGATGTATGTGTGCTATCGGGGATGTTAAGTCAATGCAAAGACGCGATAGGACATCCTGCGGTGCGATACGCACATATGAGGCGGAGCGAATTATTCGATTTGCGCGAATTAAGCGTTTCGAGCGAATTTTGCCAAAGTTCAGATTTTTCAACTCGCGCGTTTCACACAAAAGTCAAAATGTTCAAGCCTTCAACTATGCGAGAATGGCGTATTTAATTCGCGCAAGTCGCGTTTGGTGGAAACGCTCTATAACTGCTGTTTAAGATGTAGCCCCGCTTGAAATGAATACGTTTGGACCGGCAAACGGTATTCCTCACGTCACCACTTAAGGCTGGAATACACTACAAGACTTTTTAAACGAGACATCATACACTTGGAGACTTTTTCAGAAGTTTCAGATTTAAATTTATAAACTGATCTAATCTGCAGATTGGCACCGACTTTCTGCAACAAGTCCAAACGGAGAATCTGGGCAAAATCTGAGCAGAAGTCTTGTAGTGTACTTTAGCCAACAAGAGAACACAGAATTCATTTTCTGTGATCAGAATTAGTTATTCAACACTGAAATCAGTGCTATATACTGCTTCCGCCACTTCACCGGAAGCATTACTCAATTTTATTATTACAGTAGCGCCGTCCGGAAATTTGTGGATGGACAAAATGTACACACGAATCATTGAATTTCCAGTTCTTGAAATATTCAAATAATTTATAATATATCATATGTTAGTAATAACTGACGAAGGGCCATTGAATTCTATGACAATAATGCACACACGAGGTGTGCTTAACAACAAGGTTAAGCTTACTACACTTACTACGTTGTTTGTTTGCTGTAAAGACGTTTTTAAGGTATTTGTCCTGTAATGCTCTAATTTCTAAGAGGACACTAATTTTATAGGATTAATTTCTTACGCGTCTCATCTGAAGCCCTTGCTTGAGCCTGTGTGCAGTTATCAGAGAGCGATCACGACAAAGGGAAGACAGACAGCACAGAGCACATGCCGTCCATAAATATTAATAGATATTTCTTCCCAGACAAAGGAAATTACCTGTCATTTTGTTTGTCGTCAGATGTATTCTCAGTGATGGACATTTGGCTATACAGTGAAACCTTATTCAGTTAAACTTGGTGCTGTGATTTCGTACTGTAATTCGGTCGACAGACATGGAACTACTTCATAGGTGTGCGTTTCACAGAAAAATAATGCGCACCCGTAGAACGTTAGTCAGCCAATCAGAATCAAGCATTACACGGCCCGTGGTATAATTATATCTAATTGTCTATATACAACAAGATAACACTGTGATTAATTGGAAAAACTGGATTGCATTAATAATCTTCCAGTCACACATAAGATCTCTTTGATATCTCTCCTAGATATTAATGAAGTAAAATGTTAAGCAAATTGAAACTTCTGCTCAAGTCTCATCTCATATTTTTCCAGAGAAAAAGAGTCTCAGTTTCAGAAAAGATCTCAAGAATGTGTCAAACTGAGCTCAGATTTGTCAAGTCTGCAAAAACAAGTCGATATTATTGAAGATCTCAATATGAACCGAAATATTAGGCTCCACATCTTCATGCATTTAAATTGGTACTTGAAACTGAAACGCAAGTGAGAACTCGTCTAACCTCCCCACAACCGAGGAATAACATTTACCTGCGTTTTAAATCAGCAGAATCTCACAGGAGACACGGGTCATGACGCACTGCTAAACACACCCGCATCACATCAGCATCTATTGCTCAAGTCATCAGAAGCCACAAACTGGAAATTAGTTACGGCAGCTTTGTCTCTGCAGCTCGAAGGACGCTGCTTAACTCCTGCGCACATTATGAGAAAAACATTACAATGCAAATGAAGCAGAACGGATGAGAACTGAGCATAAGGTCAAAGACCCATTATAAGTTGCATTAAAACAGGCTTTCATTTAGCCGGACGGCTCACGACACGTGTACCTGCGCATGTGCGCTCGTGCAGCAGACCGACAGATGTGCCCTGTCTCATTAAAATGACAGCTGGATATTGAGCTCACTGCTGGACCTTTGGGCCGTTGCTGAAATGGGTGAGAGTGCATTATAGTCATGTTTCATAATTGAGCATCTGGACTCTTCAGAGCCTCAAGCTTGTCATTTCTGTACCATCTCTTAGCGTAGGCACACACACACGGAGATGGTGGGGACACACACGCACACGTACATCCGGCACCGCAGCTGTTAATCCACACGCAGGCCGGGAGCTCTGCCGCAGAGTAATCGCATTTCTCCATGTTCACTGAAAATTTACAGTGTCAGATAAGTCGCATGCTGGTTTAGCGTGGTTCAGGACCTCATCTAGAGGTTTGGATGTTCGCAGAGATGCAGTTTCCAGGCGTAAATCCATCCATACTTTTTCTATATTTCAAATTAGCTTAAAAAGTAGGTCAGGTCAAACACAACTCATGTCTACAAATATGTGATTACGTCATTTGCCACCGAAAACGACCATTACCAATGTTAATTTAATCATAATTTCTAGATTTATTGTGGTCATTCCAATCATCAATGTGAAAGACTCATGACATGACACGTGAAAAAATCCAGATTATCACGCAAAAAAAAGTCATTTTTAAAAACATATACAAACGTTACTGTTGTATTGCTTACGGTGAATCTGATCAAGATTTTTTTGCAGCATTTGAGGTCTTAAAAAATACAGAGCATCTTTTCTGATATTTTCTCTAGTTTAAGTTTTCTGCAACTAAATGCAAATAGAAAAACATCTTTATTTGAAATTAGTTAGTATTTCACAGAATAAAAGAAATAAAAAAAATATAATTTACCTAAACACATACCTATAAACATTTAATTCAGAAAAACTGAAAATAATTTTATAATGGTCTCCTCTTTTTTTATTTGGCCGTATACATCCAAATCTAAATATGCATCTCATAATATGCACCGAATCTTACATTTCAACAATTTTGGTTATGATTTATATATTTATACTTACTACAGTTTTTAAAGATTTTTGAAAGATTTCCGAATGGAGTCATATTCGTCCCCTAACCCTCAAAAACTATATACTAAACAAAATAATGAGAATTTTTGCGACATTTTATTGTTATTTGTACAGTATTGGTCTTTTAGTACTAAATATATAAAAAATATATTATTTATAAGAATAGGTTGTCATAACCAATCTTTCACCTGTGTAGGATTTTTTAGTCAGAACAGTTTCTTCATAATTTGGACTGCATTGGTCTAACCATCTGTGACAACACAATGTAAGATGTATAGCCTCCATAAAACAGTATCAATATATTTTTTAGTACAATATACTAGTGTTTCCTCAGTTGATGGAAACGGCCCTACAGTACATCCAGCCAATGACAGGAATAAATGACATCTGAAATCACAGGTGCTCTGAACACTGACAGGAGGTGAGGTCCGGCTATACATATTCTGCCCTTCATTTGCATAGATTATACTGTATAAACCTTTTTATTCAAAGACAATCAGAGTGTTCAAGGACACTGGAAGATCAAACTGATTCATTATCATTTTTCATATTAACAGTACAGCAGGTCCCACGCACGGCCGAGTTAAATCTCTGTGTACCTCAAGGAGGCTTTGAGCGGGATAATGACTCTAATATGATTTGAGTTGTATGATAATTGAATTTGAGCAAATGAAGGTCAGTCTTTGTAGATTCTGCAGAGGAGGATGAGGTGCTGAGCTCAAATTAAACAGCGTACGTTTCCATAGGCGCTTAACAGTGAATGAAGAAACTGTAGAGATTATACGCGAGACTAATGGATCTAAACACCGTGTGTTTATAAACTCTAGACTTCATTAACAGAGAATACACTGGAGGCAATTCCTGAAAACACCAGGTGTGTGAGAGAAACTAAAATATGAGCACAAGGCAAAAAATGTTCTCAAATAAAGACAAAATATCTAGCCAATAAGTTTCTATATTAAATTATAAAAGGGAAATGCAACTTTTTTTACCCAGAGGAAACTTGTTTTGCTTTGAGGTTGCAATTTAATAGCTCAGGAGACTTCATTTAAGTATCAATTTAGTCTCAGTTGTTTCTCTTAAAACTGGTGATGAGAAATAAAAAAAGAAAGGAATGAGACTGTTGAAACACATGAAGAGATCTTCAATTTTATTGTGGTCACACTTCACATTAAGGTTCCTTTTATGAAGCATTTATAAATGTGTTCATTAATTATTAATAAGTCATTTACAAATGCATTTTAAAGCAGTTATAACTGTGAAAATAAAAAGAGATTCCTACAAAATACCTGCCAAATAGCGAGACATTTTTAACTCACATGTTAAGCTTAAAAAATGTATTCATTCATTATTTATTTATTTGCAAACTAGGCTTTCAGACTGAAGACTGTAATGGTTTGCTAACATTTATAACTATAATACCTTTTGAAGTTGTGAATGAATACTTCACAGGTATCCACTTTTCTTTAAAGTGCACTTTCATAGGTTGTTAATACATCTAAATGTTTGATTCACATCACAGATGTATCCTTGTAAGAAAGCATTTGGTTTCTACAATAAATAATACATTTTTGTTTTCTGGCTTTGATTAACTGTTGGAAGTAATTGTAAGCAATCTTAAGCAAACAAGTTCACAACAACCTTTGTGCATTTAGTGTTAAAATGTGATCGAAAGTTTGATGTATTTATCTTGGTAAGCAAGAAAAAACTGCTTTGGATAAGCATCATGAGCTGAAGACATTCAGGAGAACACCGAAAGACATTTGGTATCGGATCAGGTAAGCAACGTGGTTTGAAAAGTGACATAAGATATGAAATATACAATAGAAAAACCAACATAACACCCTACAGTCTACAGTCTGAACAGCCTATTTTGCAAAAAAACACCAAGATAGCAATGAATCTGCTTTCGAGTAAAATAAATAATGAATAAATACATTTTTTAAGCATTTATAACATGCAAGTTAAAAAATGTCTCACTATTTGGCAGGTATTTCGCTAGAATAATTCATCCTGTTATAACTGCTTCATAGTGCATTTGTAAATGACTTATTAATCATTAATGAACACATTTATAAATGTTTAATGAAGGAAACCACAATGTGAAGTGTTACCAATGTTGTCTTTTCATTGCTGACTTGAAAAATCTGATCTCAGTTTGAGACATTGTCGGCATCTCTTCTGAAACTTGAACGGATACATTTGTGAGAATTGATGAGAAATGTTTGAGTTAATGTTGAGATCTTCAATAAGATTGACCTTTGTTAGCAGATTTGACAAAGACATTTCTTTCTTCTCAAACTTGAATGCAATGTGAAAATTATCTGAGAAGTTTTCTTTTGTTCTCCATGTAATTGTATTGCTGTCTAGAAGAAAGAGTTAAGACATTCAAGTCATTTGACTTGTAAATTTTTTGTCTCGTGGGTGAGCTTTTAATATAGACTCACGATTTAAAAAACTAACTTCAATGCACACGTTTCTTAAAACACTTCTTAGAATACAAGTCAACATGAATATAAAATGGACTCGCTTTAGTTTTTTATATGAACGTTGCCCATCAACATTGCACACATTTTCTAAACGCATGCTATTAAAAAAGTTTATATTATCATTTTTTAATAAAATAAAAGAACATTCTCTCCTCTGAAACCTCTTTCCTCGACTTACAGTAATGAAGTAAATTAGTGTAGGGCTTTGCACCCCTGGATACCACATCTGTAGTCATCACAAAAAGAGCTTGACTTTGCATTTTTACGAAAATCTCAGCACAGAATCAGAAGCCAAAATCTCTGTGTTATTTCTGTCTCCGTCGTGTGTTATTTATCTGATATAAATGTCACTGCCGTGTCCCCTGCTGCGCCTCGCAACACACTACATTAACATTTACACATATACGCAGTATTATTAACACATTTTCGTTTTTTATTTGGATCCACAAGACAAGCTATAAAAAACAGAATCCAAATACCTTGTGAAGTCACGATGACAGGTACTCATGACTGACATACATTCACAATTGCTTGTTTTCATAATATTTACAATCAAGGGTAGATGAAACATCTAGGTGTCCATATTTGCATACTCCTTTTAATGGTTGAGACATTTTTTTTGCTTTCTTTTTTGCAATCCACTCAACTTCCCTTGATTGCATTCTTATGCACAAGACCTAAACGTCCAAACACAAAGGTCTTTAACTTACATTGATTGTCAAGTTGATGGATAGCCTAATTGGATGGATATTTCAGTAGTTTGTAAAGATAACAGGTATCCAAGTTCAGATCAAAACAACAGCCACCTCAATGACAAATGCAGAGATCAAAGCCTAGTTTACAATCACGATGTCAGGATTATTTGGTATGATTTTAATATAGTCTCTGTCATCTATGTTGTGATGTAGCCAGTTCATTTCAACAGCAGTATGTTGGTAAATCTTACTGTTTTTATGCTTTGTTTCCAAATCCTTTACAATCAGAACCTTTAGGTTCCATTAAAGAACCTTTAACATCTGAAGAACATTTCTGTTTCACAAAAGGTACTTTGTAGGGGATAAAAAGGTTCTTCAAGTTATAAAAAGTATGAAAGCGATAACAATAATGCATTTTATTTAATGGCGCCTTTCAAAACCCCGAAGGTCACCTCATAAACAGGTGAAGAATAAAATAAAAGCAGAAGACAAAAAACACCAACACAACAAACACTCAGGATACCAGATGAAATGCAGTAAAGACTCAGTAGAGCATATTATAAGAAGCCTGACAAAAAGATTCGCCTTGAGACATGTCTTAAAAGTCTGCAAGCAATCACCGTTTCGTATATCTAAGGGAATGGAGTTCCATAGGCGGGGGCAGCACAGCTAAAAGATCTCGCACCCATGGTAGTGAGTCGAATCTGAGGTACCACAAGAAAAATTGAAGATGAAGACATGATAGCAAGTGAAGGGGTTTAAATGTGAAGAAGTTGAGGAGGATATTGGGTTGCAAGATTATGGAGTGCCTTGTAAGCAAGTAACAGAATCTTAAAATGGACTCAATATTTTACTGGAAGCCACTGCAATTACTGGACAACTGGAGAAATGTGCACAGTAGAAGAAAGATCACGAGCTGTAGAATTCTGAACCAACTGGAGCTTGTCTAGAGATATGGAGGGAACACCAGTGAGAATGGCATTACAATAGCCTATTCGTGAGGTGACTGGTGCGTGAATAAGAACTGCTATATTTTTGGTTGAGAGAGAAGAACAAAGACTGTTAATATTACGTAGGTAGAAATATGCAGTCCGCGTGATATTATTAATTTGAGTTTCAACGGATAGTGTGCTATCCATGATAACACCCAAGCTTTTAAACTGTGAGGAAGGATGGATTGCAGTCTTGTCAATGTGAAGGAAAAAATATTAGATTTAGCCAAAACAGTTCTAGTACAAACAAGTAGGGCCTCAGTTTGTCAGCATTTAACTTCAAGAAATTATCTTTAATTTCAGCTAGATAGAAATGCTGGAGGAAAAGAACAATTGGATTTAGCAGACAGGGACAGTTGGGTGTCGTCCAAGAGTGAAAATGAATACCATGCTTCCATAAACAGTGTAACCAAGAGGGAGTATATAAATAATGAAGAAGAGTGGGCCCAAAACAGAACCCTGTGGAGCACCAGTGGTGACTGTAGATGGTTCTTTGTGGAACCAAAAATGATTATTCTATGGAATCGCTGTGAAGAACCTTTTAAGTACCTTTTTTTAAGAGTGCTGTTCCAAAACTGTATACATTTGGTTGTGCTAAACACAAAGAAAGATATGTGGAAGAATGTTTGTAATCAAACAGTTTATGGGCACTATAGAGTATTATAGTTTGAAATAAATTCACTATGCTGGTCAATGGTGTCCAGAACTGTAAGGTTTCCAAATTCTTTAAGATATCTTTTTTTGTGTACAACAAAACAAACAATCGTATAAAAGTTCGAAAAACTTAAGGGTGAGTAAATTATTTTTTGGGTGAACTATCCCTTTAAATAAAACACTGAGACTCCACCAATTCTCCTGAGCTATGAAAGAGCAAACCGTGAGCGATAACATTTTCCGAAAACAACAAGCAAACTCGAGGATCCTAAACTCTCGGGCAGTTATGGAATAGTTTTAACTCCTGTAGAGTGTTTTAAGAGCAGCATTAAAGTTTCTGTTGGATAAGACTTAACTCAATGGAAGCCCATTACACCCTGGCTTTATTTGACAACAACCAAAATGTTTCTATGGCAGATTAAACGTTTCCCAGACATAAAAAAGCATTTTCCATTAACAATTTCATTTAATCCTGGACTGGTCTTAATCTTTTGTGCGGCTGTCTAATCCTGAATGTGTTTCCTGCAGGGGTCTGGAGGTGTTGAATCGACTGTGTTGGTGATCTGCGAGTCGGCCTGAAGCCACTAAAGCCATGAGGATTATCGGCAAAGCCGCTGAGACACACAGAGACAGGGCTGTCTCTATATGTCTCAGGAACTGGGATACAGGAATTGATCTCATGATGTCATTCTCAGAGCCTGATAAGTGTAAAATAAATAACAACAACATCAATTAAAATATAGTAGGCCTATATGCATACACAGTTATTGAAAGCATCGCTGTTAAAACCTAAATAAAAATATGGCCCATACCGGCTCTACTTCATAATATCTTTAGTCTTGCTTATACCGGCATCATAAACAAAGCAGAATTGATCACATCATATTGATCAGCGTGCCTCTAAAGGCTCAATATAAATGAGAGGAATGAGAAAATATTTTTCTCCTCAGACCTACGGGCAGCGGTTAATATGATTTCTCCCTGAACTGATAAATAAAAGCGAATAAGGCTTCATAAAAAGATGATAAAGAAGTGCTCACAGAAGCGCTGTTTTTTATTTTAAAGCTCTCTGTCATTACCGTAACAGTTTTATTGAAAACTGTTCATAATGCTGACATTATCACCTAACCGTATGCTGATTTTCTATGTTAAGACTCGAACATAATGTTGAAGTGCTGAAGTCACAGGGCTCATAAAATCTCCTACAGAAGGTCAGGAATGGTTGGCTTTGACAAATGAACTTTAATGACCTGCTGGGGGATAGCATGAAAACAGAACGGATTGGATTTTGTTTTCACTTCTCTGTCATTCGCACACGAACAGTCTGTAGAAAGTGTCAATGACAGACTGTGTGAGGTTTATTTAAGGATAACGTGATGTATTTATTCCATATGGGAATCTGAATGATCATCTTTCAAGGAGTAGTTCACTTTAAAATAAAATGTCATGATAATTCACTCACCCACATGTCTGTGTATAAGATCCGAATTTCAGTTTCATCACAGCTTCGACACCACCTGATGAATAAGAGTGTTGCTAGCAAAACGATTGGTCATTTTCCAAGAAATTTAAAAAAATGATTTACTATTTAAACATAAATATATGGCTTGCACTGCCTCGGAGGTCCTCCAGGATGTGCGTTCCCAACTTTGTGTACTTTGTTATCACGTTGGATGTTGAATGACACGTTAATGGTCAGTTCGTATACATATCATGGATGTTAAAATATTTTGAAATCTACGTCGCGCCTGACCTTTCCAACGCAATTGCGTAACACAGAAGCCATGAACTAGCATCCTGGAGGACCTCCATGCCAGAGAAAGCCATATATTTATGTTTTAAAAGTATAGCATTTTTTATTTCTCAGAAATTGACTTATCGTTTCGCTAGACAACATCCTCATTGAGATGATTAGAGCCTTTTGAAGCTGCGATGAAACTGAAATATGGACTTCAACCAAAAGCCCCCCATTTAAGTTCACAATAAGGAGAAGAAACCTGGAAAGTTTTCCTCAAAAGCCTCAATTTGCTTTTGACAGAAGAAATAAACACACACGCTTGTATGACGTTGGTGAGTGAATTATCGTGACATTTTAATTTTAATGTAAATTACTTTTTTAACCACAGAGCAGCCATGATATTCCATGATTCCATGTGTTTGATATCAACAATAACATCATGAATCACAGCAGAAATCCTGGTGAAGATCGATGATCAGAGACGTACTTTCAAAAACAAGAAATCTCAGAAAGTGAATAAGCACTTTAGCCAGCACTAGGATAAAGTAATTTATGGAAACTTTAAAGCCACAGACATACGCACACGACAATAGCAGCTAAACACGCACACGCACACGCACACGCAGCTGCTTCACATTAACCACAATTATACTTAATAGTTCTTGTCAACGACAGAATAATGTGTTAATATGTACGATCATCCTAATGCGCTTTGTTCTGTTTAAATTACTACATGCAAGAGCGACGGACTATTGTGTGCACTGAAGAAAAGAGCTGAAGGGTCATCCACAGTTTATAATTAAAGTAAAGAAACCACCGACACTTATTGAGTTTCAGCAGCATATAATCCAGGGTGAAGTGCACACGGCACAACGATGCAAACATCTCTTACAAGTCAGTTTGTGTCGTTTGATCCATCAATCAACACAATACATGTCAAACACTTCAACAAACGTATCATTTATAGACATCATATTTACCAAGCAGTATATCAGTTAAAGTCCATGAGAAATGCTGTTGGCAAGTCATTTGATTCTGCAACACGACATTAATTCTCCAGTGTGACAGGTCAAACATATTCAAGGGAAAACCTGAAGGATTTGATTTTATCCATTTGGGAATGACTGGGCTCGTAGAAATGGTTTAATATGTTTAACAGCGCAAAGAGTGCTGACACAATTCACGTTAAAGTTTAAAGGAACAGGCTCATTCTCCAACTCCCCCAGACTTAATCAATTAAGTTTTACCATTTTGGAATCTATTCAGCCGATCATCGGGTCTGGCGATAGCATTTTTAGCATAACTTAGCATAGATAGTTGAATCCATTTAGACCAGTAGCATCGCGCTCAAAAATGATTTCAATATCTTTCCTATTTTAAACTTGACTCTTCTGTACTCATCATGTGCCAAGATACCGCGTAATAATCAAGGAAGTTTGCTGACGTAACACGGCCGCAGCAGGCGCAGTGATATCACGCGGCGCATGTCGAAATAGGCTAACATCCGTCAACATAACATATCAAACGTGACCAACTGCTTGCACAAGGAGCGTGATCTCACTGCGGCCATGTTACGGCAGCAAACTTCCTTGATTATTACTCCGGAATGAGAGTATAGTTGCTAATCATATCGGCCTAGAAAATTTACGCAGGTCTTAGCAACCGATATAAGTAGAGAAGAGTCAAGTTTTAAAAAGGAAAAAAATCGAAACGGTTGTTTCATTTTTGAACGCGATGCTACTTGTCTAATTGGGTTTAATGATCTATGCTAAGCTATGCTAAAAGTGCCATCGCCAGACCCCGAAATCGGCTGAAAAGATTCCAAAACGGTAAAACTCGACTTATTAACTGTGGGGGAGTTGGAGAATGAGCCTATTTCCAGAAAAACTGGAGGGTTTCTTTAGTATTGTGTTTACAGTTGCATGCGGCACGCAAACTACTGCCTCTGAGACATGAATAAAATGTCTTTCTTTCTCAGATTATATTTTACATTTACGCATTTAGCAGACGCTTTTATCCAAAGCAACTTACATTTTATTATCCTATACATTTATACTTAGGTATGTGCAATCCCCTGGGATCGAACCCACAACCTTGAGCTGTTAACACAATGCTCTTACCACTGAGCAACAGGAAAGCTTAGCGACAACTAAATTATGCCAAACCAACTTTCACTACCCACAGATCATATCAGACTTTCTCCTTATTTCACTATCCGACATGAGATGTATTCTGGTTTTCATCTTAATATGATGAATCGTTACTGTTTTTCAAACACAACCTGTTGTAATAATCAAAATGTCATTTCCAGACGACAGAAGCCCTATTCTCCATCTGGTCCAGCCTCCTCACAGATGCTCGAACCCTCTGCATTCTCGGAGTACATCTCGAACCTTCAGATGCAAATATAGACAACGCACAAGTCTTATAGATGCGATCTGACAACGCTCTGAACCTCAAAGGCTCAAATCCCGAGGAATCAAGTGTGTCTTCTGTGATAAGGCCTGGATGTACTACGAAAACATACGGTAACCTTCAAAACCGGTCTGAAAAAGGCACAGCGCTGTATTTCATTTCACTTGCCAAGAGGGTGTTTACACAGAGCAGCAAAAACTCACAGAGATGGTACAAAGCTGTCATAATAAACTCAATTATCATTCTGTGTTATGGTACAAAAGGTGGATCGGGGCAAAAAAAGAAATACTCTTTAAAATAAGCGGGATGCAAACAAATAAGTCCAAACACGTCTGAATGATACATTTGAATGACTAAATAAATAAGCATTAAGTTGCCAAACAAATATTCAAAAAAAGAACAACAGGTCAAGACCTTGATAACAAATGAAGAATTATGGAAGCATCACGTGGGTGTTTAATGAACAGATCTGTGTGAAGAAATGCAACCCAACCGTTGTGATGCTCATATACAGGCAGCTCATAAACACACATCTCATCGTTCTTGAAATCCCCAGATTAAGTGTACACAACTGTATTCACCACGATCAATTCACAGTTTATTTATATAGCACTTACGCTGTTGCATTGTTTCAAAGCAGCTTTACGTGAATAAAGAAAACACAGAAGAGGAAAATTAGCGTAGAGTACAAACAGAGAGGACAATGTTGATGGAATTTGCATAAGATAATCTTACATCAGCAATCTCCCGGTGAACAAGCCAACACGGAAACGGTGGAACGGAACCAAAGCTCCAATGAGAAATAAGAGGAGGAAAACGACTCGGCCTCAGCCGGGAGTGCCGGTTCTCCTCTGACACATTACAGCTGCAGTCAGTGACTTTTGAGTAGAAGTCAATGAGTAAATGTTAATGATTAACATGGAGTTAAATTTATCACTTCACTATAGTTAACAGTACAGAATACTGAGGTGTACTTCAAAAAAAGTGTACTATTTAGTGCTGCTCGATTATGACACAAATCATAGTCACAATTATTTTGCCCAATATTGAGATCCCGATTATTTAACACGATTACTCATTGCCTTTAAGAACAGACATAGGAAACTAAAAAATTGCCTTTTAAACTGTGAATTCAACTGAAAAAATATATAGAAGTGTAAAAAGTGCACAGCTGAACCACATGGAAAGGGGTGCGCTTTATATGCGCTTAGATAAAATGTATAAATATATACAATCGTGTGGATGTAAACCACAAAAAAGAGAGGATCCATGCAAAATGGAATGCGGCACAATAATTGTTTAACCCGATTATTTTATTTTTGTAATTGTTGAAGGCCAAAGTTGACAATTACGATACATTTTCGATTAATTGCACTGCTCTAGCACTAATTAGTGTAATATAAGGTTTTACAGTATGCTACAATTTACTATAGTAAAAACTCTAGAACAGAACAGTTTTTATTATGGTTTATCAATTTCACTGCTACTTTATACCAGAATATACCGTAGTATACAGTACATCAACAAAGTGTACTAATTGCTGTAATATGGAGTACTGTAGTATGCTACATTTTCCTACAGTTGACTACGGTAAAACTAAGGCAGCACAGTATTTACTGCAGTTTATCAATTCATTATAGTTAATACTACAGAATACTGTAGTATACATCAACAAAGTCTACTAATTATTATAGTGTACTACAGGATGTTTCAATTTACTACACTTTACTATGGAAAACACAGTAAAAACTACAGTATACTACAGTATTTTTTCAAGGGGAGGAGTTACCCCAGATTGCACATAAAGCAGAACAAATAAGGGTCTAAAGAAGATAAGATCTCATTTGCTCCCGTTACGTTGTATAATGTCTATATCGCACGCACAGAATGTGTGAACATGAGTAAAATACTTCATCAAACTTACCAACAACTGTTACCTCTATATTGACATTAATGTCACATTTATATCTAAATCAAAGGCGTTTCTCTCCACAGAGATTATGTTTGATGCCAAACAGTAGCAGAAAACTGAAGATGCATCAAGAATCCGTCAAATCACATCCAGTCGACCAAATGCCTATAGGCTACGGACGCAGGCGATGAGAATGAAACAGAAGCCAAAAACAGACTCTATCAAACACCTGAACAGGCAGCAAAACAGTCTGTTACCCGCTGCAGAGGAAAGACTGAAGAGCCGTTCATTGTGTCTGGGCTACACCGACGCCGTCCCTGTCAGAGGAAAGAGCTATGAGGGGAAACAGCGAAAGTGAGGAAAATAATAAGGGAAACGGGAGAAAAAAATCGAGCAGGTGCGAGGAGAGTCTCTGGTGTAGCGATGTGTTGACGTGTAAACATGCGGCACGCTGACAGGAGCTTGCATGGGCACAAAACTGAGAAAACATCACAGACTCCATCCAAACACTCTCACGGACGTGAGGTTTACTGTGGTAAATGCACTGTCATCCTGAAACTGGCACGAAAGAGCCGGTCTAATCCAGGAATGCCGCCACAAATTCACATGCATGACACTGCAGTCCACTGCACAAAGCCAGGCTTTCCACCTCACGACAATCTTATTATTTCACACTCCTCAGGGGAGCAGAACCGTTCTTTTCTTTCAGGCTGAAGAGTGCATGCTGTAATTACATAATATTTCCAAAGTAGAAGAGACTGGAGCTAGTTGTCTAACACGCGGGTCGTCACAAAAGATGTTCAGTATGTCAGTAAAGACAAATGCATTTTATATAAATTCTAGATTAAAATACATCTAAATAGTTAATCCCTTTTGTAAATTCAAGCCCTAGAACATGAAGAATTCACAGAACTACAGGAGTAACGCAATAAGCAACCTGATCTCACAGGAATTCATAACTATTTTTCAAGGTGGCTAATTCGTATCAATCCAAACGATGTGAATCGTACGAAAACGTACAATTGTTAGAAAAACGCCATGGTGAAGCCCCTCCCCTAAATCTAATGTCGCTGACACCGAAGCAAATCATACTAAAACATACAAATGTGATTGTACAAATTGATTCAAATAAGCCACCTCATAAAATAGTTACGAATATCCATGAGATTGTTTCGCAACAACCCAACTCTGCAACAATCCAACTCTAATGAAAAACAATGCAATTCCAGGACAATATCACATCATTTCAAAAACATTTTACGAGTTGGCGAATTCGTATGAATCCGTACGATGTGAATCGTACAAAAACATACAATTATTAGAAAAATGCCATGCTGAAGCCCCTCCCACAAATAAAATGTCTCCGACACTAACGCAAATCATACTAAAACATACTAATGGGATTGTACGAATTGATTCAAATTAGCCTGTTCGTAAAATAGTTACAAATAGCACTGCAACAACCCAACACTGACACACTCACAGCGTGACAGACATTCAAATAAAACTTAATCAAAAACAGTGCAATTCCAAGAAAATATCACTTCATTTCAAAAACATTTTATGAGTTGGCTAATTCGTATGAATCCATACGATGTGAATCGTACAAAAACTTACAATTAGTAAAAAAAGCCATACTGAAGCCCCTCCTCTAAATCTAATGTCACTGACACTGAAGCAAGTCATACTAAAACATACTAATTTGATTTTACGAATTGATTTAAATTAGTCACCACGCAAAAAAGTTACGAAAAGCCATGAGATTGAGTTCCAACAACCCCACACTGACACACTCACAGCGTGACAGACATTCAAATAAAACTAAATGAATTCAATTCCAAGACAATTTTACATCATTTCAAAAATATTTTACCAGGTGACTAATGCGTATAAATTCAAATGATCTTATTCGTACACTTCACTAAGACCTGCCATTGTGCCGGTGATGAGCAGGTTTAGAGGCGAAGCTTCATTCATGCTTTTCTGAAATGGTATTTCTTTTTGTATGATTTACATCATACAAATTCACATGAAATCAAATTCCCATGACACCAAGCTGACGATTCTAACTGGCATAACATCTCGGATCTACAAAACAACCTAATGCTTGTCTCACAGACACAGACACTGACACTGAAACATATTTAATTTAATGATGTCTCTTCACGCTATTTGCGTTCCCTGTAAGGCAACTGATTTGTCGAAAGATGATAATACATGCATTAAGAAACACGTAAAATATTCTAGTAATAATAAACACACGAATTTAACAGAGGAATAGAAGTGAGACTGAGAAACTGTTTGTACCTGTTACTCTGAAAAAAGAGAATATTTTATCCTGAGGATAAAAAAATAGAATAGAGAGAATGAAAACTGAGCGTTATGATAAAGAAAAGAAGCATGTTTTTAATACCATTGAAACGAATGCATTTCTTTTATCCTCACAGCTTCTAAAATAAAGTGAAGACTGATAACTCACTGTTTTCTCTGTAAATCAACAATAGTACCTTGAAATATTATCCATTCATCATCACGTTTGTAGTTCTCTTACACAGACCTACGCACGACATAAAACACAGCAAATTTAACAATAACAGATTATCAGATGAATGAACTCCACGCACAAACAACAAGTTATCAGACGTGACGAAATCAACGTCAACAGTTCAAGAAAAACGGCAAATGCAAACCACAACAATGATTCATACTGAGGAAACAAAATGTTAGAATATCCGAACAATTCCTAATAAAGATAAAAGATATTTGAAGACTACAATTTAGCTCTCACGGACCCCATTTTTAATAGAGGACCGACCGCCTGAAAGTGGAAGCTGGACCACGGGACAAATCTGTAAATAAGGAACAGCTCTGTCTCTCTCAAGCGTCCAGTAAAACGCTTGAACTTCTCCCGAAGGAAATCAGCTGATGTGAGAGACGCTTTCTAATCGCTATCATGGTAAACTGGGGAACATTTAAGCAGGAGAGAGAGAGAGAACCTCTGGTGTGTAACAGAAACCGTCTTGTTGACCCTTTTCTGTATTCATCGCCTGTTTTACGAGCTGCACAGTGTAGTTAAGAGGGACAGATAGAAAAAAACTCAACCGCAAGCTGCTAATACTCGGCCCTGCCTTGGGAAATAGGCAACCTCAATTTGGAGGAGCGGAGCAGCTTCTGTATTATTGAATAGCGGAGAGCAATCTCATTCCTGACAGATACAGTATCGCCCCATGTCACCGGTATGAGGAGGAACGATGGGAGAGCCACCAACTGCATGACGTGTACATTACATTCCTGTTATGCATTCACACTTGATGTATCTGAGCCGGCGATGAATCGATCACGATGATTTGTGAAACAAATACTCAGAGAGCTAATGAGTCTTACACAACAAGCACTTAACTTCAACACAACATGCTTTTGACTGATGATGTCAATGAGCTTTTGATGCTGCCATGAATTTTTTTTACATAGAAATTTCTCAAAACATAAATGTGCACTTACAAACTATATACATTAAAGGCAAAAATGAGTATCAGGTAAGGAAAGAAAATCAATTTCTTTGAAGAGATTTTTTCTCTCAACTACAGTTTTTAATCAATTAGGCCTACTTGACTTCATTATAAAACATATTTCATACTCCACTCCCCTGAATCTGATAAATACATGTCGATTTTTTATAATTGAATACTTAAGCTCATAAATGATAAATTAGACAAGCATCTCCCAAACTTTGCAAATAGATCAAAGTTTCTAAACCAAGATGATTTTAAATAAAACAGACAAGCATTAAAATTATTTTCTTAGTGTTTGGCTATTTTTATTAAAAAAGGATACTTTAGTGTTTACTATAGTATATTATATGTATACATTCCTAGGTGTAGTAAATTGTAGTATACTGTAGTATACAATAAAAAAAATACTACAATTTATGAATATATACTTTGGTATTCTATGGTGTATATGTACTGTATATATATGAAGAAAATGAGATAAATCATGTTTTTTTTTTATGTTATCATGTTTTTATGGTGTTTTATTCTGTAGGTTAGCTGTATTTTGGGAGTTATTATGTCTTAAATCAAAACAAACCAACTGCAGTTTGATCAATATTAATTGGAATGCACAATAAGAACTTGAAACGTTTTAATTTTAATCTCATTTTGGAACCAAACTCTTCATATGTATGTATACATAATTACATTTTGACTTATTTTTATCTCATTCGTTGGATAAAAGCATTTGCCAAATGAATAAATGTAAATTTACTACGGTACGGTTCAAAAACACTATTTTTTCTACTACGGTTTACAATGGTAAATATGAAACTGAGGAATATTGTGAGTGGAGAAGCTTTCTTTAGACATTGTTGTCAACAATTGGTTGGGAGGTCTTGAAGTCACTGGAGCTGTTTGGAGACGGCTAGTGGGTCAATACAGCTCAGTGTTTTACTCGGACAGCTCTCTATCCACAGGCATAAACAAAGGTCTGTTCTTTCAGAATCGCCCACGGCGGGATGACCGTGCAATAAAGAGCGTGCATGGGCATTGACTCCTGACACATGAGTGAAGATGCTTTCTGCTGCTGAACGATCACATTGCATCATTGTGTCTGGATGTGTTCCGCAGGGCTCGGGTGATGTGTCACTCCGCTCTCATTAGTATGCCAAGGGTGGTGCACCTGATGTTAAGTTTCACACTCCAGAGGTTTGATTACAAATGTCTTTTTTCAAACGCTGTGTTCAAGAACAAAGAAACTGAGTGATTGCTTAAGAACAAGAGGAGACGGATTGCGTTGCGTTGGAAATGCCTGTGGTCTGGATGGATATAACCATCAGTGTAACAACGTTCAAGAACACTTTAAACTTGGCCGTTTACCTTCTTCAAGCACATTTCTGGTAACTTAACAGACCGGTGTGCATTCACAAACGTGTCAAAAGTTTACAAGGACAACGCTGATTATTAGTTTATGGCTTGAACATCGCATATTTTGATGAATTAAGCGATAAGTCGATCGTGATGAATTCTTATAGCAATCGCTGTAAAAACAACAGATTACTTCTTAGATCAGACGGCTTTGTGTTGTTTCCAGGCGGACCGTTGAAGAACGCGACACGCACGTCTCGCGGAAATCCTGTGAAATTCAACCAATCAGATGACGACTTTGAATGTGCTGAAGTGTTTCCAGAAAAGTACGTCAGACTTATAGCCAACAGTCCATGGACGTCCGAGACAAGACATCAAACAAGTGCTGCTAGACATTCTTCAAAATATCTTCTTTTGTGTTCCACCGAATAAAGAGTCATACACGTGAACAACATGAGGGTAAATAAATGATGAGAGAATTTGTATTTCTGGTGTACTATCCCTTAAAGCACAAATACCTTCTTGGGCCACTATACAAATCACTATAACAAATTATCTGTGATACAAATTATTTATAACTTGAAACTTTATTTCAAACTATATTTACATCATAATGTATGTGACTGTATGGATAACAGATCTACGGCTTCTAACTTTCTAGATGTCAGGTGGGTACGCTGGCATCAGATGTACAGTCGGTTGTTCAAGACAGACTGGGGTTAAAGTAAATCTCAAAACCGTGGGAAACGTTACGTGTGTGATTCTGGGCCTCTTGAGTTATTGCCCGTATTCGAGGAGCAGTCAGGCTCTCATTGGTAATAAATTGCAATGCTCAATATCCGATCCGCGAGGTGTCAGTTATGAAGACTGGACTTGGCACGGGATTTGTTTTCGCTCCGTGAAGCGGCTTGCCTTGCTGCCTCTCCAAGAACATTGATAGCCCTTTTCTTTCCCCTTTTCCTGAAAAGATACAGTAATGTGGCAGTAACTGGTCATAATGGAATAAAACGGCCTTGAAAATGGGCGGTAATCACTTAGAGGTCATTTCGTCGGGAGTCCATCTGCTGGTGTGGAGCAATGATGCAGGATGCATCTCTGCACTTAGTGTCACACAGCCACACTACAAGCCAGGAGGCCACGGCTACCATAGTTACACACTCATTCCCAGGAGGAAGACGGGACGAGATAGCGGAGAAATCTCAATGTTTTTAAAATGAAAAACATCTTCACTTTATTAAACTCTTCCTCAAATTAAACGATAAATTCAGTTATATTTATAAAGCCCTTTCATTGTGTCAAAGCAGCTTTACAGGAAGAACGACAAAACAAATAATCGTTAGTATAAGTATTATAATAACAAGGGTCCGTCCACAAAAACACCCTTCTTCCATCTTAGAAACAATGGCAAACTGCGGAATATTCGGTGTATTTCAGACTCAAGAAAACTAGTTCACGCCATTTATGACTTCAAGAATTGATTATTGTGATGCACTACTTAGTGTTTGTCCTGCATCATCATTACACAAACTACAGTTAGTTCAAAATGCAGCCGCTCGAGTCTAGAAAATTTGACCACGTAACACCAATTTCATCCTTCCTACACTGGGTACCACGTAAGTACCATAAAGACTATAAAGTACATCTAATCACTTCTAAAGCATTAAATGGTTTTCTACAGCTTATCTAACAGAGCTTCTATCGTGACACAAACTATAAATGCTTTTATGCTTGTTTAGCCGAGCAGGCCAGAAAACACAATGTTTGCAAGAATGCTGATGTCCTTAAGAAAGAATAATCACAGATGAGATCTCTTTAATACCTCAATTATATCTCAGACATCAATGAGATTAAATAGAGAGAAAATGGAATCTTTTCATTAAGTTTCATCTGTGTCTCAGATATTTCAGAACCAGAGACATGTCACTGAAAACAGAGTTTGAGAAGAGATGTCAACAATGTGTAAAGCCGAGCTCAAGTTTGTCAGGTCTGCAATCAAATCAATATTATTGAATTATGATCTCAAACATTTCTCATCAATTCGAGATTATTTGACCGTCCTCTACAATCTACTTTCATTTCACACCTCCACACTCTTCATGTGTTTTAATAACAACACTTATTAAAGACTAAATTGAATACTTAAATGAAACACAACGAAGAACTTCATCAAATCTTCTGAGGTACGAAGAAGCAGTGTAAGTCTACTTCGATGGACGTGAGATCTCAGGCTCAGACAAGCCTCCAGTGACCGGCCATTTATCAATGATAATAAAACAGCGACAGTGGATTGTAAACATTGATCGTCTGTTTATTTAAGGTGACCGGGGAGAAAGAACAGTAAAACCGAATGGGCATTGATCTCCTCTTAGCCGATTTTAAAACCAAACCTCATCAAGTAAAGACACACATAACAGCTCTTCTCCACAACAACAGAGACAATTATAGAGGCAGAATTCAATCTCCTGGCATTGCTGAAGAGAAAGAATCTGCCTGTCGAGTACTAAAGAATGACTGGCAGGCGCAGCAGTGCCGTCTAAAACCATTTATTTAAAAATCTTCACTGTTAAGAAACAGTTTTTTGGACCGGATGCCCTTCAACCCCGGCGAACTGCCTTCCCATGATGCTCTCCAGAATCTCATTTCCTAATTGTCCATCCTGACCAAAACTCAGACGGTATTTCAGATATACCTAGGCTCAATCTACACACTCCACACCAATGAGACTGCAAGAGCTACAACACAACATCATTTGCAACTTATTTTGACCAACAACATCTCGACAAATTTTTATAATGTATTTGATACAACACTGAAAAAATACTATATTATTTACTATGGTAAACTATAATTGTTACTGTAGTAAGTTCTTACTACAAAAAAGGAAAAGTTTCTGTTCAGACAAGGTATAAAGCATCTGATCGACAAATATTTATGTATCTGATAAAAATTCTTACTATGGTGTTTTGAATCTTACTATATATAAATATCAAACAGCTTTAAATACAGTTTATCCATTTACCATATTTAGTACCACAGAATACTATGGTGTACTATAGTAAGTTTACTAAACACAACTATTTACAACAGCCTTGAAATTAGTACTCGTTTACTACGGTAGATTGTGACTACAAAATGTGCTATAAAATATTATTTTATAGAAACGTAACGAGACCCAAATGACACAATTGTTGACATACAGCATACAGCTATAAAATGGAAAGTCTCCACTTCTTCGTCATTTCTTCATACTGCTATCTTGGAGAAAGAACTGAAGAGAGACATTGTCTGTGATCACACCAATCACATAAATAAAACATTATCATCATGCTTACATTGTGTATTGTAAAAGCCACTAAAATATACCAACGGTGCAAATGACTGCCAACAGTTGGCCAGGTTAACTTCCCATTTTTCAGTAATACAATCATAATAACATTTTGATAACATAAAAACGTCATCCGCGGAAAGCTACCCCAGTGCCACACGGGTACAAAAACTAAAATCTTTATTTTCTGCATAGACTCCAAAAGACAAACACTTTATAAATCCCATGTATCATTGTTAGATTTAGAAAAACACATTCTGGTGGAACGAGATTAGAAAAATCTCATCATCCAGTTTTACCGATACCATCGGCACAGAATGATGACGTGGAGATTATCGCCACTACACGAGCAGACAAAATACAGTGTGATAAATCCGTTTTTATATTTCTTCAAAATAAATCCTAACTGGATTAATAAAACAGCCTTTCATCGTCCCTTCTCTCAGCATCTCGTCTGCCTCTTGTCATTATCTTATTTGATGTGTTTTTGCCTCTGTGATATTTCAAAGGCGTACACAGAGAGATCTGT
This sequence comes from Triplophysa tibetana, assembly GCA_008369825.1. Classification (NCBI taxonomy): domain Eukaryota; kingdom Metazoa; phylum Chordata; class Actinopteri; order Cypriniformes; family Nemacheilidae; genus Triplophysa; species Triplophysa tibetana. The sequence goes on from CM017902.1 coordinate 1,873,582, forward strand.
CAACGTTGACGTCAGTTAGAGGGTAACAAAGTGACATGCGTTCTGTGATGAGCAAATAAATCCAAAGGCAAGCCAAGGTTATCCGGAGGGAACATCGCTTTTGATCAGGTGCAGAATTATTCTTTACCTCCACACGGTGTACTAGTATGACATAAGCATGCAGACCGGCTCTCTGGATGAATCATTTCACTCTGTATCAACATATCTGAGTCCCTGAAAAGACCTTCTGTATAAAACACAGATCTCAGGTGTTGTGGGGATCAGTTCTGCAGAGATGAATGTAAAGTGATGTGGCCCGACGCTGTTGCATTCTGTCAGTTCCGGTAACAGCAGGAAATCAAACAGCAGACAGAGACCGCACTCACGTTGAACTGTTAGCAGCGGGAGAAGAGAGAGTGAGATCTGACGGAGAATTTAAGAGACATCACTGTGGGACCGTAAGCTACATTAGCCAGGGTATGTTTGGACAGATGGAGGCAAAGCTGCATATTTTCCCCATGTGTGCTCAGATTCAGAGCGACATGGAGATAAGTGAGGCTTAAATATGGGAAATTCCATCGTGGTCGTGGGATAAAATGCTTTTCATCTTATGTCATTTGCCAGATGACATGACATCTTGTGACATTCAGGGAACTAAACCGTGAAGGGTCTGATGAGAAGAGACCTTTTTCATCATATCAGTCACAGCGAATCATCTTCTATCAGACACAGTCAAACATAAATCTGTGAAGAAGAACATGCCTCGGTTTAAAAATCACCCAAAAACTAATAAGTTTTGAACTTTGGAGAAATATGTGTGAATTATTCAATAACTTTTTTTACTAAAACGATTAATTCAATTATAGGCCTCAACATTATTTTTGAAAGTGGAAATTTGTTCAGCTGAGGCACTAAAATTGTAACAAAAAATAAATATAACTAAACCAAACTAAAATTTAGATAAAATAAACTCTATTTATATGGCAACATAAAAAAATAAAAAGACAAAAGCAAAGACAAATATTCGAAAAAAATTACAAAAATTGACACAAAAACTTAACATAAAATAAAACAAATTATTTATAAACTAAAAACAAATATATAACAACTTTGATATACACAGCTGTTCACTTTACTGAAACCGTTTTGTTTTTATGAACCTTCTGATCAGAGCGTGTATGCTTTCATTTTATAATAATTTAAATAAAAATTGACATTGCAAAATTACTAAGCACATTTCTCAAAGTTATAACTGTGAAGCAAAGAAATAATTTCCATGTCCGCAATGCAAACAATCATCTCAAAAGCCAAATAACCTTTCATTTAAGCATTAACAGCTAATTATGATCCAGTTCTTAAAAGCTTTTGTGAGATTCACTTCATTTAAACAAACTTAATCCAAAACTTTAAAGCATCACGAGCCCCTGCAAACTCTCAAATCTCCAGTCCATTTCACAGCGACTTTATTTAGACTGAGGAGTGGGATGTCAACCTTTTGTTAGATGATGTTCTGCGGAAAAAGAGCAAAGAGGCGTTAGTGGTTCAAATCCCGGCTGTGAAATATTTCCGACGTACCCCACAGCAAGCCATTTAATCTGAACTGCTTCACTGATATCCATTTAAATAAATGGGGAAAATGTAATCCGTTGCCTTGCGTAAGAGCTTTACTTACTGAGAGCTGGGGGGGTGAAAGTAAAAACTGCATTATGCTTTAAGTGTGGCCCTTGCATAGTAAAAAGCCTCTCATGTATTCAGGTATAGTTACGCATGCCAACCGGGCTGTTGTGACTCAGCTCAGACGGGTCAAAGCGCTTGGATGCATTTACAACAAGAACACGTCAGGAGTGCACACATGGCTGAATGGATGAATCTCATTGGGATGTGAGGAGGTTCATTTATATCCAGGTGGTGTGATTTTGCTAGCGTTGCCAAGAGGAATCGCAACTAATGGATAGCTCTTTCTCCAGAAGACTTCTTGGTCTGGTCTTTGTGTTTAAAAACAGACATTATTAGCAATTCAATTTGGTGCCACAAGTGAGGCAGAAATGATGCGCTTCACCTATTACCGCCATCACTTGCGGTGAACGGGTGGGATGAACGCTCCTCACGAGACCTGAAATAAGCAACGTCGTTGTGCGTTAATTGATAATTAAAAGATTATTAGAGTGCTACATGTTCTCTATCCCAGAAGTGGCGTCAGGAGAATCATTCCGATGAGCGAGACAACAACAGCGACCTGTTTTATTTGGAGATCATTAGGAACCTTCAGCGGTGAGATCATTACCGCTCGCCCTCGCTTAACACCCTTTTTGTCTGCAGCGAGTCTCCCTGGTGAAAACCTTTAAACAGAGCGTCAAGAGATGGTTCTCTTTTTCCTGACAAATTAAAGGAGACTGGAAATATAGCAGAATAATGAGCTGATTTAACACACGAAAGAAGATTCCAAACCAGACTCCTAATAAGTGCAAAGCTGCCAATGCGTTCTGGCTGGGAAATATAATTTCTTCAAAAAGACTACAACGATACTGCAGAGACTCGTTCGTACGGCGGCAACGTGAAGGAATGTTTGCTCGTGCAAAAAAATGGAGAATTACTCCGGCTATTTCATTAGAACAATGGCACAACAAACTCAAATAAGTGAAAGTCATTCCTGTCCCACGCTTGGAATTAATTTCACAGTTCGATATTCTCGGTCTGCGCTTGCGGTGGGGCGTAATGCCACTGCATGTCAATGCGGAGTAATCAATTAGATCTGCCTGTTATTGAAGCTTTTCTAAGACTTGATCGATCAGTCAATGTCGAGTAACCGGGCTCAAAACAGCAATTAAAACACGGCGAAAGAGAAAGACACTGCACACTAGAGGCTGTGTGTTTAGAGTATGTGGTCCAAAGAAACATTTCTGACATTTTCATTTTCAGACACTCGCTTAACAATGACAAAAATGATTGCATTTAGAGCATAAAACTGCATTTATTTCGCTCCAAGGAAACCAGATCTCCGGGGACTCAAGGCAACCACAAAAACGAAAGGAATCAGAGATGCGGCTCAAACTTCAGGTCTGACAAGTTCTAAGGCACACCTGGGACTTACAGAGAAATCTCTGATATGTAGAGTTCCCCTTCGGGAGTCGACTCACAGAAGCACATTCTAAAAAATACTAGACCGTCTTTGCCAAGAAATCGCTCTTTAGTTGCCAAGGTCACAAAGGCAAATTCAATGCGTCAGCACAATTCATATTGGATTTCAAATAAACCGAGAGAAAGCGTGAGCTAGCACCCATTCTTCACAAGGAGACAAGTGACTTACTTCCTTTGATTTGGCTTGAGGAAAAACGCCTGGCTGGAATGATCCTCATCAAACACGTATTTTGCTTTTCCAACCAAGAGGGCAGAGAGAGAGCCGCAGTAAAGAGAACAAGAGGATGTAAAGGAGCAACACAACCACTACTGTCAGTCTTCAGTGTATCAGAGATCATCCACCAAAACAGTCGATGTTACTGAACATATGGCTCATTATACCAACACGTCTCTCATATACATATGTGGAAAAATGACTTTGACACTGAACAGTTGGAGCCAACTCCTCGAAGAAAACATAATCCGTTATTCTGTTTTTTATTTTATTTGATGTGATGTGATTAGGCTATTTCTCAACCCAGGAGACATTGTTTCCAAACATACAATTGTTTTGTAGAGTAACAAAAGATAATATAAGAAACATTTGGTCTCATGACCTTGTAATGTCAAATTAAACTGTAAACCTGTCAACTCGTGTTATGTTCCCAAAGACACAATTATGTTGTATATAATGTATAAACATATATACATTTAGTTAAGATGACATGATGCAATTTAGTAACAAAGGTCTAATATCTTCCATCAGTCCTTCTACCGAATTGGAAGCGGCACCTAATTCATACAGTAGAATGACCCATTTAATGTTCAGACGTTCAGGCACTGTGCGAGTGTTTAGATTGCATATTTTAGTTTCATTACTGAAGAATATTTTCTGTACTGAGGCATGTATCGTTCTGTAATGGTAAGTTCAAACGACACGCGCATTTCCCCACGAGGATGACTTCAATCCAAACATGCTGGTAAAAGTCAGTGATCATAAGTGGGCGAGTTTTGACCGACCAGCAATCACATCATTACTTTTCCTTCATTAACAGAAAACCCATCCTCAAGTCAACTGACTATAACGCAGAAAAATGAATTATGCATGGCAGAATGATAGAGTAAAACACTATCTAACACGAAAGATCTGGTCAATTTTCCTTTCAGAAATGCAGCATATGGTTGAAAAGACAAGATGATCATATCCAGTCTCTTCAGGTCTTCAACAGCGGATAAAAGCAGAAAGACAGTTCAAATATCAACGTACTGGAAGAACAGACGATATAATCATCTTTTCACATTTCTCTAGATGTCAGTGAAGATATTTTTACTGGGGCTACGATCAAGACCATTTATGTACATTCGGTTTTGCGAAGCAGTAATCGATCAAACGTTTAGATTTCCAACAAGTGGGAAAGAGAGAACACCATGGTACTCTTAAATAATATATACTGCAGTTTTGTCAGTTAACCTATCAAATATAGTGTGGTAAATGCCAAAAATGATACTTAATATCACAAAACACATAGGTCACATAAAAAGATGTCAAAGGGCCAAAAAAGACACAAATAGTCCTCTAAGATAGGTCAATTGCACGTTTATTTTTACACACTATTGAACTAATATTGCAATACATAGCCTACAGTTATATCTGTAATATGCATGCTCAGTTTATTAAAGAAATACATATGCAATTAGCATTACTGAACAATCTGAATAATAATAAAAACATGTGAACAAAGGCGCGAGTTTAAAAACCAAGCGACACTTAATAAAGTCCGTAAACACACAAATACCCACACATGCACATATCTAAGTGAAGAGAAACCAACACGCACGGACAGTCAAGAGTAGTGAAAATGTGCATTGATGCTTCAGCACCGCGGACAGCGACAGAGCATCACACTATATAACCAGCAGAAGCATTTCAATCGAGGCGCTTCAGTACCACGGACAGCGACATTAAAGTACACTACAGAGAGAGCACGAGCACGCGCGCACAGTCAGCCGCTTCTGACCCCACACACACTTCAGCGTCCTAAAATCCGTCTTTTCACAAAGCGCGGTCAACTCCAGGATTCATGTACAAACCACAGCACTCGATAACAACTGAGTTCTCACGCAGTCGGCTGAGTTCTGAGCTTTGACTGCAAAGTGATAGAAACACGTTTAAACCTACCGGTGCTGTCGCCTCCATCCTCCGGAGTTTCGCTGCTGTTGCTCCGAATGCGTGCGCGAGAATGAGCCCGAATCCTCTGCGCCACGAAACCTGATGGTGGAAGATCTGACGCGACACGAGGGCCGTCCAATCAGGGCGCTCTTCGTTGGACGCGGAGCCAATCGGCGAGGGGGAAAAGCGCTCTGTTTAACATAGCAAGGTTGATTGACGTTGTGAAAAAATGCGAGAGAGATTAGAGGAGAAAACTGCCGATAAGTGAACAAAATATATACAGCAGAGACGTAAACGCAAAGATTAGAGTTTATCGATCGTCTTCACTTATCTGGGATGTGTTGCGTCTGTACAAAGGCTTAAAAAGACCGTTCTTGGACTCCAAGACTTGGACATAAATATTTGTGCAATTTAAAGTTCTTTGCAAACTCATTCAGATTTACTCGACCTTAACAGATGTTCCAAAGCATTTACATGTACAAACATAATCACCATTAAAGAAGAAAACACACGAATTCCACATTTCCTCCTTGAGACTCATGCAAAAATGTTTCAAAACGACTTGCATTTTTGCACATATGAAGTTCACGTTTATTTCTGTAAACGAACAGGCGATGGGTAAACAACAATTGAGTATTGGTTGAAAGTATACTACTAAGCATGTTATTTACGTTTATTCGTGTGTGCTATAACAAAACAATAAGTATAATTTCAGACCACTTTATATGTACTATACCTCTCAGAAACATCTGTCAATTCTGCCACATGTACATTACATACAAATAGAGGATTGAAATTGCTTTACTCTCAGACCCACGGTGCATACAAACAACACTAAGACCGAATAAAAATATATGTATAAAAATATATATAAATACAGATATGTAAAATACAATTTAACAAGCAGGGGTATTTAAAAAAAGAAAAAGAAGATAGATAATGGCAAATAGAGTTCAAACCAGTGAAGTACCCATTAACGCAGATGTGAGGTTGTGCAAAGAGCTTATTCTGTTTAAAATGACAAAGAGAGTGAAAATATTCTTGTAACTTACTTTACACTCAAAATAACATCATTTTGAATCAGTTTACTTCTGTTCAACATAACAATTAACTCTTGTAAACGAAAAAAGTGGCCCAATTGAGTCCCGACATAATTGAATAGTATTGAAATAGTAAACATACATCTATTCTAGTACTTCATACCGTTAAGTATACCTCAAAATGTACTTGAACTTTGCTTCAGTATACTTATAAATGAACTGAAAGTATTCTTGTTTTTGTAAAGGAACGACATGTCTGGGTGGCTGTCAAACCTGAAAATACTTCACATGACCAGTTAATTAATCATTTGAAACTTTATAGGCAATAAGCATTCTAATTTAGGTGGATATTTACATTTACATTTAGTCATTTAGCAGACGCTTTTATACAAAGCAACTTGGAAATTGGGTAAACAATGGAAGCAATTGGGTCAACATTAGGACAACAAAAAGAATAGTGCAATAAAAACCGGTCTAACAAAGCCTACTTCAGTGTAAGGAGCTGAGTTTAGTTTATCTAAGTTTAAGTAAGCATGCTTGTTTTTCTTATATATATAGAGTAGAAAAGATATAAGTCAGAAATGATATATAAGTCAGAAATGACCAGTCAGGTGCTGACGGAAGAGAATCTGCTGATCTTGTAGCAGCAGGCAGATCATTCCACAAGTGTTGATCTGATCCAGAGAAGGTTCATGAGAGTGATTTTTTACCTTTTCGGAATGGCACCACAAGATGTCTTTCAATTGCAGAGCGTAAAGTTCTGGTAAATGAACCTTACGCTGGATAAGCCCTGTGAAGTGATCATCTGGCACGTGTTGCTGAATAAAACTGTAAAAAACAAACAGTCCTCTCTAGACACAAGTACAAGGAAATACACAAAAAAGGAATTACAAACCTTCCTCATATTGCTTGTACAGCAGTTGATAAACCTAAGGGCAACAAGCCTATTAGACAGCGCTTCCATTCATCTGAAGTGGGCGGAACAAGTGGATTATCGTCTCAGATGATGTCATTACCAGAGTTTTATTCTGGATTCCTCTCTAGTGCCTTAGAAAAGTTCAAATATGGGATGACATTCATGCACACAGCGTCTTCTGAAAGAATTTTAAGTCAAAGAATGCAATGAGGATTACAGCTCTCCTGGAGAAAAATGTGTAATATTTCACTCTGTACTTTTCATTAGCTGTATAAATCCGAAGCGTTTTTTTAAGTACTGCCTCAGTGCATATAGTGAGAAATAAGTGCTTAAAAACACCTACATCTATAGTATAAATTGTTTAATGCTGTAGATAATGGTTTAAGATGACACTAATGCCCAAAGTCTAATTTGGGGTCTTTAACAATATTTTATGTTTTCAATGATCTGAAAAAGCATTTGATCTCAAAGCTAATGCTTTAAGACTACATATTTTTCTTTAAATAGCTACTTCAGAGAAACCTGTGAAATCAGTTAAAATATTAAAATATATTATATAAACTATATTTAGCCATTTTGTTACTCCACAATTCATCTATTTCTGGCGTTCTATAGTTTTACCAACTTAGTAATGTACTTAAATATTTCTCCGTTAAATCAACTTTATGAAGGCACGCCGTAAACAGTTTTCCATTTTTTCTGCTAAAAATAATGCAAACGACAAGACATGATTATTAAAAGTTCATCTTCACAATCGCCATGGCAACGAAGCGGCATGCACTGGCATGTTTAGTTGTTTAAAAGTGTTTTTTGTTTCAGTATGAGATGAGGAAGGTAAGGCCCATCTTTCTCTATCTCATCATCTGACAGCCTCTCAGTGGATGACAGGCTTTGCGCAATGATTCATGTGCTCTTGGAGGTCTTATGAAAGCACAAAGATGGATTAAGACGCATCATATTTATCCAGTTAGAAAAGTATGTATGTGTGAGAGAAACTAACTTTAAATGGCAAAGGATGTGACTTCATTAAGAGTAAAGGTCTCTCTTTCATTCTCTCTCTCTCTTTCACTGACTCTATTTTAATTTCTCATGTCCTTCATCTGTTGAATCCCTCCGATTATCGCACAGCCCGCAGAGACAAGAGGTGTAAGAATTCCAGAGTGCTAGACGAAACAATCGCTGTAAACAGCCGTGAAGGATTCAGTACTGGAGGCTAAAAGTTTTGGAGGCCAGTAATTGAGATGAATGATCTAACCGTCAGTTCTGTCACCCAGGTGGAGTCGTACTTTAGCTTACACAAAGGTTTTGTTTAGACATTCTAGTGTGGTGAACCCTGAAAGTTTTGCGTGTTAATACAAACATCAAATAAAGGTGAACACAGTCTTATTTTCACTTAATTGACAACGGCCAGAAGTCATAGAAACTTCATGCCAAGAGATTGTGAGACATATTCAGCTGTGGCACATATTAAGGGCTGACATTGACCTGATATCTGACAATGTTTAAACAAAATGTTCAATCTTTAGATGTGTGATGTAATGTTGTGTTTAGGCTAATTCACACTGATCCAACAACAAACTCCAACAAACACCAACACTAAAAATTCTCATTCACAATAATAAAACAAACAACAACACGGATTTCACACTGATCGGACCAACATGTGCTGAAAGCAAAACATTTGTCAGAAATGAGCACAATATAAAACTTGTATACAAGCCAAAATCTAAAAGAAAAATCTGAAATTATTAAAGTATTAACATTGAAATGTTTATTTAATTTTTGCAGTGTTTGGTGTAACTAGCTACTAAGTGATTAGTTACTGTAATGAGATTACTGTTCCCTTGAAAAAGTAAAGTAAGGGATTACTCTTATCATTTCTGGAATGTAATTACAGTTACTTCTGATGTAATTGAAGTTAATACAATACAATACAATACAATAGTGGAATTGACATCAACATTAAAAGTCAAAGTTTAAAATGTGTGGTTAAATGTGTCCTTCTCACATTTTTATACTTTAGTCAGTTAATAAAAATAATTTATGTAGTTATTTATAATTTATTTAAATTAATTAAATAAGCTGTTTCATGTCTATCCTTGAATCACTTCTAATTAAGGTTGATGTAGGATATAAAAAGTAATTAGTGGCAAGTAATTAAATACTTTTTGGAGTGAGTCATTTGTACTGTAATCTAACTACACAATTCAATATGTAATAAGTAACTAGTAATTTTTTTTTTCAGAGTAACTTACCCAACACTGCCTTTTTGGAAAACAAAACAGACAAAACTATTTTCGGTTCTTCCTTGATGTAAATTATGTTACAAGCTCTACATCACTTGAATCTGATTGGCCAATTCACAACATTCTGAAATGAAGTATTTGACGCAGATGCCTAGCGCCATGTTAATTTCCGGTATATGTTTGGTTACAAATTTACAATTTATTTCTATTATTAATTTATTGTATTTTAATTGTATTTAATTACATTTAAAATACTCAACAGTTATTGATTCTTTGCCGAGGTCTACCAGAAGTTAACATTTGGCCAAATAACGTTTATTCATGTTGCCACAGAAACCTTCTATAATGACCTGTTTCATTGACCCTTATCCCAAGCAATGGATTTCCTACAAAACTTTTTCTTTTTTTACCCAGTGGTCAGGGTTTACTTTGCAGTAATGACCGATCGACTGTACAATATCCCTAACTTAGAAGTGTATAGCAGGGTGAACAAAACAAATCCAACAACAAATGTTTTGGCACCGAAATCTTGACTTTCACAATGCAAATAAAAAATACAAATCCTGTAAATGGTAAGGGTTCTGAAGTTTGACCCTTATCCACATAATGACATTTATATAGTGGCTGCATGCTTGAATTAGAGCATTTCTTTACGTCTCAGAGTCGTCGCTGTGAAATACTGCTGTTTGCTCCTACTTCCATCAATCTAGTGCTTCTCCCCAAGGCGACTGTACAGAAAGAGCTATTGATTTACAACCGTCTTAGGGGTTTTCTTAAACCACTACACCTTGAAATTCTCAGCGAGAGTTGTGCTGAGGGATTCACTTAAAGAACAATAACATCTGAAGAGCTGTTGACCAGCGTCGCCTGATGTGATCGTGGACTTTTTTTCAAAGCTTCCTCATTTTCGTGCTCAAAAAAAAAAGCCTTCGATGTATGAAAGGGACTCGAGTATTTCACTCTGTACTTCTGTACTAAATTATAACAATGAAAGGATGAAAAAATCTGAATCTCACAGCTCTGATGTTTTAGTGCTGTCAGTCTGAAAAGACAATTACTCGGGTACTGTTCTCCCTGCCATGTCTTAATGTTCAGAGATCTATCTGCCTGTCAAACAGTGGGAGAAACTTTTGCAACATAAAACTCCATGTGCTGAAATATTTGATGGCTTAATATTCTTCATGCTTGAATTATTAACTTATACTTAGAAATTCACTTCATTAACACAACAAGATTTCGATCATTCACAATGTTTTTACACTGCATTTGTAGTAAGTCTGGCATCTGTGTAGAGCAGCATGCATTCAGGGATGTAAAGTTTTTTGCTCATCAACGCATAAAAGAGCAAACTATTAATATCTAGATTACAGATTGTATATTGCTTTTGCTTCCCTTCTCTCGAACTATAAAATAAACAAGGATATTTGAATGTCACAATATCATGGACCGGTATAAATGGCTTAGAAGAATACATTACTGGTGTTCATCTTGAGATAAAACAACGGCAGTGATATATTTTAAGACAGGTCACACATTCATTTTAGTCTGGGACAAGCCTGAAGCATGGTCTGTGAAACTGGGCCATAATATTATGTCATTCAAATATCCTTGTGATAGCAGAATAGCTAAAACATTATACATAAAATACGCCAAATGTAAATATTCCTTCAATGCATGATGTTGTTATGTAGAGTCAACAGATGTGCTTTCAGGGATGGAAAGTAAACAACACATGTAGCAATAACACAAAGATCTTAAAGAAGTATATCGATACTACATATGGCACACTACATCCCTGCTGCTTTCTATTTCTCGATTTCTGTATCTTAACCAAGGAGGCATTTCCCAGTCTCTCTCATGAAACCAACACAGAAGTGACTTAAACTGCAATTCATGGACTGGCCTCTAGAGGCTGTCCCCAAAACAGAGCAGAATCTCATTAAGCCCCATTTTAAAAAAATGGCCAATTTTACAGCAGCCTGGCACAAAACATTTTTGGGTCTGTATAGGTAGTTTTGCCCTTCATGACAACTGTGAGGGGGGCAAATTTCTGTATAACTTTTTTGCATCAAATTCTGCATAATTAAGAGCGTGGGCACTTGAGTGACAGGTGTCCATTTAGCTGCCACATGGACATTTTTTTGTGTAGTTTAAGGTAAACTATCTCAAGAGTAAGCTGTAAACCACTTTAAACGTTGAAATGTCAACCGCCAATGTTCTGTCCAATAATTACTCACCATGGGTCAAAAGCAACCCAACACTTTTTCGGGTGTTTAGCTAAGCCGTCATATTTAACGAGTACATAACATGAGATCAAGAAAATTACATTTCCAGCAGTGTGTAATGTTGCCGTGTTTCAACGTTAGCAATCTGCCAAGTTGTATATCTGAAGGTGAATGAATAACAAAGTTATTGGCTTGGAAAAAAGGGAATCGACATTGAATCACAAAAACGAGTCGTCCCTAGTCAGATTCGCAAACTGCCGCGGATTTACGCCATATAGTCCCCGCCTACGTTTTGCTAGGACTGCCCGCGAAAACTTCACTCTTCTCCCCCAAACACAGAAGCTTGTGAGCCTCATTCGTGCTAGACCAATCACAGCAGACTAGACCATCTGACCAATCACGTCAGACTAGGCTAGCGGAAAGGAGGGGATTAGAAAGATGAATCGCGGAACGAATCGTTTGAGAGTCAGTCAAGAAGTAAAGTAAGAATAACTGCCTATTATTACAAATTAATAGTGTTTTTACACCTTCAATGTATATAAACTTGTTGTTGGACACTCCATAAACCAAAGCAGGATCTTAAAAATCCCTAGTTATGTACTCTTTAAAATAGTCGTTGTGAAGCAGAATTGAAATATGCATGTCCTCTCGAGGCGATATGCTTTGATCTTAAGATGTACTTTAAGTGAAGGAAAGTAAATGTCATAAAATAGGCTAGTTACCTTAATAAAACATGTACCATAGAAAAAACAAAGCAGTGGATGAGCATCTGAAATGGTAATGCAGGAACAGACCAGAGTGAAAAAGAAGCCGACAAAAATCATAAAGTGTGGAGAGACACATGGACAAACTATTCCTAGTGTTAGGCTTGAAAATAAATAAAATATAGGGATGCTCCCTTCTAATTAACATGGTAATCTATTCCAGTAAACAAACACGAATGCTATACCATATAATACCATATTAAAGAATATTGTTTCCATCTTTGTTGCAACAGTTTTACAAGGGCCTTTATCTGTTCTGAAATGACTGTACTCCTGTGTACAAGATGAGTCATAGATGGGTTTGGGTGAAGAGCGTTCGGCTCAAAGGTGTTCAGCTGGGTTCAGATCTGGGCTTTACCAGACCAGTCAAGTTATTCCACTCCAGACTGCATGAATCCTTTCTTTTTGAACCTTGCTTTGTTTACAGAGGCATTGTCAAGTCAGAACAGAAAAGGGTCTTGCCCAAGCTCTTGCTTTAAAATGACCAACACACAAGTGATTGAAAATCAACGAAATCAATAAAATCAAGATGAAATCAAGACTACTTTATTGTTATTTACTCAATAAATTAGCAAGACGTCTTCGTGAACCAGCCTGATTCATTTGACAGATCATAGTCAAGAATAAAGAACAGAAGACAAATCTAAAAATAAAGCCTTCCTCACAAAACATGAGAAGAACATTAACATAAAAAGATCAACCAGAACATTCACAAATGTGTTTCGCTCATCTTCTGTCGTCGTGGCACTCCAGGTGCTTGCAAAGGTATTTGTAATCTCCAGTATAACATGAGAATAATATAAATAGGCTAATATAAAAAATAGAGATGTGAGACCAATCTAGTGTTGAAATTGTCTTCCCTCCATGGACTTTGAGATGTTTACTGAAGCTTAAATTTGGCAACTGATAATTCAATATGTTGGGTTTTGTGGATTATATTTACTCTCAACATGACTTGTTATAACAAAACATTCGCAAAAGTGGTGAATCTCAGGGAAACACACCCAGGTCACGTTTTACTTAAAAAGTACTGGTAAGTATTCTAAAAGGAGGCTTCATTTTCTTTCAAGCCAAATGTACTTTTGATATGACACGGATTTGTTTTTTTACGAGATTCAGGGCTTAAATTATCTAATGTCTCTTCATTTTCCACTTTCTGTTTTTACTTTCTTCCTACATAACATACAAACCATCTGAGCCTGCTTTAAATATACACTATATATATATCAAATAAATACAACGCATTTTTCATTTCCCACAATCGTGTAACCTCTTCACCTCCATCGTCTCTCTCTCCACCTTTCTCCACCCGTCCGAGGGCAAAGCTCATTCAAAGCTCATCATCATTGTGTGACGTCCTTCCGTGTTTCTAAAGTCTCCATGACTCTCCATGTTGCTCTGACAGTCTCGCGCGTTTCTCTTGCTCTCTCCTTTTAAAGCGTGCTCCTCTCAGATGCTCTCCGTCGCGGGGACTTTGAAGTTTCGCTCTTTGGGGGCCAAATTGGTTTCGCAAATTTCCCATCCCGGGCGTTTTCCGATGAGGCCGATTGCGGCGGCCACACTACAGCAATCTTGTTGGGGTTCTGACAGACTTTTTCGTCCTGTTTATTTGCAGCGTTTTCAAACGTGTCCGTTGGCAGGCAGACGCTGCTTTGTGAGAGTAAATATCTCCAGTCGGACGCTCCGCGCTCGGCATTCCTTGCATTCCGGGTGGCCATGAATTCCCTCTGCGATACTTGTCCGAATCCTTCCTGGAAATTCCCTTTAGATTTGAAGAGTTGTTTATAATGGGGCTGGCAGTAGAAATGTCCATGGAGGGAGACAAAGTTTCCAAGGCTGTCAGACAACAGAGTTTCATAATTCATAAGTCACGGAAAATTTCAGCTGTCTGCATTTGCATAACTTTGCAAATGAGCAATGCACTGCAGGCTTTCTGTATGCAGAGAATACATTATCATATAGTTTACCAATAATCATACTTCTGCATACATATTCAATTACTACCGATGATGTTAGAATACTAACCCAGAATACTAACTGCACCACACTAACACTGTGAGGCTTCTTGTTAAACTGTCTGTTTATGTTACAGATGACAAAACAAAGTTATTACAAAATACAAGCAAAACTGTACAGAAACGTCTGCTGTGGTGCCAGGGTATTGCTTTAAAAAAAAATATGGATTTGCAATAAATAAAACAATAAAATCTGTACCTACAAATGAACCATGGTTATGCTACAGCAGAGTAATCACAGTTTAACCGTGGGATTTGAAGTACAAACAACTTTTTTTGTAGTTTTACACGAATGGTAATCTATGCACCAAACAACCATGCTTACAACACTTACTTGAATAAAACTATGGTTCATTTCTGGGTGGTTGCTATGGGGTCATCTATTGTCACATATTTCCTATACTTTGCTATATTTAAATATTGATGGGATTTTTTTAGCTTTGAGAACTAACAGTAAACCTACACAAAATAAGCAGATATGTACAGTACAGTTTGTCTCTATGGCTAACTATGATCAATATTAATATTTGCAAAACCTAACAGAGAAAACAATATACAACTGTTGAAAAAATGAAGAGTTCACTCCAGTTTTGTATTCGTCGTCGTTTCTGCATCTTGCTACACAAGTATGGTGTGTGTTGAATCTCAACAAAATCAAACCTCAGGAATGACAAAGTCACCAAGAGAATACAAAGAATCAGACTTATTCTAGCATATATTCATTCCTGAACGGAATAAAATAAAATATAAAAAACATTAACATTAATGCTGTGTAATTTAAATGTGAACATGAACTTGTTTTCTTGCAGTATTCAAGATCTGCAAACATTTGACCAGCTTGTCCTGTTTCAATTTTATGCAAAAAAAGCTAAATTTGGATTAAAAGTTGTCACTAGTTCACACACCCCCAGCAAAAAGATGTAACTTTTATCAGAAAAGAGTAGTGTGTCTTTTTGTTCTCACATACCTCAATTTATTTTTGCAGCATTCACAGAAAAAGCAGGATTTATGGAACTTCTTTTTGTCTGCTATCAGGCCTTCCATAGGATACACCCTCATCCTGCACACTGCACACATCTCCGACTTTGGGACTCGAATCTGAGAAAAGAAAAACTCTGTTCTGACTGATCAGTTCTGAGTTCTATTTCTATTCTACTCTTAAAAAATCTTCCAATTTAGCTCTGTATACTGTGGTAGGCTATATGAGACCAGTTCTTTTGATTGCACTTATGCTTTTGTTGTCCTTATGCCTCCATTGCTTACTTCATCTGTAAGTTGCTTTGGATAAAGGACTAAATGTACATCAAAAACAGTTTATTTCTATTTAGATCAATAGGTTTATCAACATTTAACATCATAAGCACGTAGTGTTTTGGGGGAGACATCCATCACAGTGATGGGTAACATAACCCAACGTGTCCTCCGTCAACTCTTTTCCCAACTAAAAGTTTCCAGTAGGTTTATTTTTTAAGCAGCCTCTTGTAAGGCGGCTGCATGTAAATTGCTTCGTAATTTGTGAAATTATTTTGGGAAATTTAATGATCCCGCAAACTCGCCGAGAGTTTTAAAAATGATTTCTGTTTAAATGCAGCCATTATTCGCTGACGCCAATGGTACACGCTTTAAGGCACTTTCACCTTTAAGATGCACGAAAATCTGGGCTGATGAACTGCTTATTTTGATTCTATGAATAAATGCCGTCACGTGGCTTCAGGCATTTTGTGCAGAGCAGCGCTGCTTATTATTCATGATTTATGAGGAAATAACAAACGTAGAAGAGAACAAATGCCATGCAGATAAACACAGAAGAGTGTTAATGTTCACATCAAGCTCAAAGTTAAATGGCAAATTATGGAGATAAGTCACAAACACACACATACTTACTCGGCTCTGCAAATGGGTCATGCCTACGTTTATCTTTTGAATATCAAATATGCCATCCAAACATAAAAAAACAATATCAAAGGAGGCCCTGTTAGATCCAGCGCTGCAAAGTTAAAAACACACAACTGCTGTTAATTTCCATTCCCGTCACGCACGGCGAGCACATTCAGCAGCATCAGCATCATTCTGACGGCCTCACCTGTAACGCCCAAACTTTTAAACACACTCTCACTTTCTGTCCACGTCTTGTGGAAGCTTTTCATGAGTTCCTCCGCAGAGGCCTCTGGTGACGCCGTCACCTCCGTTGTGGTTTTCCTCACGGCGTCGGCGTACGAGAATGGCACCCGCTGAGTTGTGACGCTTTCGCCGTGCGTTGAAGAGCTTCTTGATTCGATAATTTTGGTACTGAACTGCTCCACAGAAGAATAATGTTCAGTTTTTGTCACCGAGAAGCCCGTCGGATCGACAGGCGCGTGAGAGGAGCTGCGCTGGGAGCGTTGTTCTCTCTCCCGAGGAAGCGCAGGCTTTGAACTTTCCAATGCAATTTCGATCACTCTTGAGTCTCGTTCCCCCTGTTTGTTTTGTGGAGCTTTGATGGGGGAACTTTGCTCGCCCGTTTCAAATACATTTTTAATATCTTTGATGTTGAAAGCAGGTGCATCCTCTCTTCGACTCGTCTTTTCCATCAGGTCTTCGCTGCCAGGCTTCTCAGTTTTGTCAACGAGGTCTATTTGAATAACTTTCTCAGCTGATATTTCCACCTTGCTGTCTAGCTCGGGGATGTTTTCATTCTCTTCACTTTGCTCAGTGTTGGAGCTTAAATGCTGGGGAATATCTCCAAGCTTCATGTTTCCCTCCATCTTACATTTTTCCAGCTCCTCGGAAACCAACGAGGTCAGTTCCTTTTCAAAAGACCCCTCTGTGACATTCTTCTCGTCGCCGTGTTTCGAGTCTATTTTAATCTGACGATGAAACGTGGCCGGAGATTCCACAATCTCAGCTTTCTTTCCACAGACCTGCACCACGCACGGAGCGGGATCCGGCGAGGCACCGCGTGAGAGCGTAGCCGTTGCGTTTCTGAGCCGGGTCAGACTGTGTGCTCTGCTGGAGGAGGCCGAGGGAGAAGATCTGTTTAAGAGAGGCGTCTCAGACCGGCGTGGCGGAGGCGTCGGTGGTGTTGCTGCTCTCTGTGGCGAGTCGGTTCTCTTCGTGGACTCGATTGTGATGAAGGTTGGCGAAGGAGAACGCATCAGTAATGATAGGGGTGGGGACGGGTCGGGAGGCTTCGTGACGGTCTGTTGCTTTCTGCTTTTGCGCGTTTGCGACTTTGTTTGTTCTGACTTTTCACACTTTGTCGATCCGATTGTAATCTTCGAAATGCGTTGCGTTGCACCACCGGAGAGGATGGTTTCCACGGTGGCCTCCCGTTCGTGCTTTTCAATATGGCTGTAGCCCCCGTCAGAGTACATCAGGAGAAGGTTTTCAACACGAGCGAGAAGTTCTTCCAGCTTTTGTTCGTCGTGCTCCAAAGCCGCCCCTTCCAGCTCGCTCTTCTCCTCCGGTCCAAGCAGCCAGGTGGGCATTTCATTAAGCAACGTCTTCACAGACTTAAAGTCAATTTTTCCAGCACCTCTCTGTAAATCTATGATAAGCGACACCATCTTGCGTGCTTCATCTTGTCTTAATGACTCGGCGGGTTCTTTTTCGATCTGCTGATCTTCACACGTCTCCTTAAGAAGATTCATGGTGACTTCTTCGTGCTGTTTGACTGAACGTTCAGTTCTGATGACCTCTGTATAAGATGACCTCTGTGTGATTTCCTCCTGTTTTTTATCTAATGTTAATTTAGACTCTGTGACAGAGGTAGCGCTGGTGATGCTTTGCTGTGCTGCCTCTTTGTCTTTCTTATTTTTACTCCTCCTCTTCTTTTTCGGAGTGACGGGTGGCTCATCCGTTTTCTCTTTCTCCGCTTTCCTCCGTGTTTCCGCTGGACTTTTTTCATTACTCTGCGTCACCTGAACATTATCGTGCATTACCTTCACGCTCTGCGTCTGCTCCGCTGTCGTCTTCTCTTTGGCACTCTTGCTGACTTTCTTCCCCTTCTGGCCATCGGCCTTTTGCACCTTCTGCTCAGCATCCTTAATCTGACTCTCCTTCTTGGCTTTGGATCGATCGGGAGAGTTTTTTCCTTGGCTTTTGTTCGGAGGACTTTCCTTGCTTGTTTTATCTTTTTCTTTGGTTTGATTGACACCAGCGTGCTCAATCTCAGCAGATACGTTTTCAGAGACACTTTGAGGTTTGTCTGCCATTACTTCTCCAGACGCTTGGGATGCATTGTTAATAACCGTGCTTGTGTGAGTAACAGACGTAACCTGCTGTACATTGGTGGTCGTGGATCTCTTCTTTTTCTTTTTAGACGATGCGGAGGTGGTCTGACCCGAAGAGATAACATTGGCTTGACCTGAGGAAATGAGAGGAGATTCCGGAGGAGATTTCTCATTTGTGGAAGCCATCAAAGCTTTGCTTAGGGGAGCGTCTGCGAGAGCCGGCGTGGATGAATCACGCGATTCTGCGCTCGATTCGCATTTGGTCACAGCCGTCTCTTGAATGAAATCAAATGATACGCCTGTTTTTGACTTCACCGTGCTCGTGTTCTCTGAAGAATGCATTTCGAGAGCTGCAGTGACCGACTCGTGCATGTGGATTTGGAAAGCGGGAGAGCGTGGCGGCGTGCAGCTCTCCTCACATGTCTGTCTGAACTTTTGTTCGGCTTGTATTAAGGGAGTTTTGAATTTGCTTACTGAGGATTTGCTGGGAGGCGGAGAGGCGGGTGGGGTGAGCGTCAACGGGGCGAAAACCTTCTTGGGCGGGCGAGGAGACTCGGGTGGCTGTTTGGTGAAAGCCGACTGGATTTCAGAGTAGCTCTTGACGGATGTGGTGGTGGTTTTGCTGACATTTTTCACTTTTACTGCCTGCATGTCCATTCTGTCAAAGGAGATTACAGGCTCGAGCTTGGGTACTTTGCACAACGTTGGCGCTTTGACAGGTTTGACGGTCATTTTAGTGGGTTTGGCTGGTGTTATGCTTGGAACTGGCAGGAGGTCTAACTCTTGCTCAGTGGGAGGGGGCGGTAGGGGGTCTTGCTCAGACACGGCAGGAGGCGGGGGGGTCGGAGGGGGAGGGAATAGCTCAAAATCTGACTTTGCAGGATCGTACACTGGAGGAGGAGGAGCGGGGAAGAACATGCTGTCGTAATCTGGAAGCGGTGAGGGGGGAGGTGGTAAAGGCGGTTCGGGCTCTGACGGTGGAATTTCATTCTTTCTGGCTTTAGTTTTATCCAATCTGATTAAACCCTTGCAGCTGCTATTGAGGTTTCGGAAGTCCGTCTTTAAAGTTTTGACTCCATGCGTCTGAACGATTTTTTTGTGTTCCATCACCGTGCTCTCTTGACTGCGTGTGACCATTTCGCTCTCAAGAATCGTACATCTGCTTTGCATTGATTTCATGTTCTTCTGCTTCTTAACCGTGGGGGTGTGCTTCTGTGTCGTGATCTCTGATGGAGGCTGGGATTTGACGGGACCTTTGACCTTTCTTATCGGCTGCCTCCGGGGAGCCGTCGGGCTTGCTCTCTGTGCCGTTTCCATTAAGGATTTTATCGTGCCTTTAACATCTCCCTTTATCACCTCTTCCTTCTCCGCCTGAACTTGCTCTTGAGTCTCGTAGAGTGATTTTATGGAAAGCTTCACATCGCCCTCGGTGCTCGCCCGCCGTTGCATTCTGGGTGATGAAGGAGCATCTAGTAAGAGCTGAATTTTACCTTTCACGTCCCCCTGGACATCGATCTCCTGCTGGGAAACTTTTCTCTCGCTCGAAGCTTCTTGCAGGTCTTTAATTGCGTTATGAACATCACCCTTGACAATCTCTTCCCTCTCTACCTCTCTCACCACGTGTTTGGCCTCCCGCAGGGATTTCAACGTGCCTTTGATGTCACCTGCCACAAAATCTTCCACGACTGTTTCCACCTTGGTGGACGCAGAGTCTTTGAGCAATTTCAGCGCGCCTTTGATGTTCCCAGGAATGATTTCGGGCTTTTCCACCTCTTTGGGCTGATTCTGGGCTTCCTCTAGAGACCGGAGAGTTGTATGTATATCCCCTTTAATAACTTCTTCTTTCTCCAGAATGACCGTCTGGTTTATGGACTGTGTTAGCGAGTTCAGAGTGGCCTGCAGGTCTCCTTTAACAATCTCGTCCTTCTGTAAATGATCAAACGAGACGAGTGGCTCGGTCATGAAAACTTTAACCGTGTTGTGAACGTCACCTGGGACTATATCTTCACTGTCCACCAGACGACCGATTTGGGCTCGATTGTATGTCAGATTGAGTTTCATGCCTTTAATATCCCCTCCGATGATTTCTTCTTTTTCAATTTCAGCCAAATCGTCCGTCCCCACCTGCAGGTGTTTGAGGTAATCCAGCGCGCCCGACTCGATGCACGTCGAAAACATTCTCACATTACCCCTTTCCTCCTCGTCCACTTTAATTCTGGCGATCTCCTCTGTGTCTGGATTGTAAAGTTTTTCCAGGCATCCCTTCACATTGCCCTTGACAATATCTTCTCTCTCAGCACTCGAATTCCCTTCGGTATTAAACAACGAGTAAATGGTCATGCGAATGTCCCCTTTCTCATCTTCTTGGATGAGAATGCCTCGTTTTCCCGTGCTCTCCTCTTTAAGCAGGTTCTTCATGGCTTCCTCGATGTCACCTCTTATTATCTCCTCTTTCTCCGGCGTGCTGCCGCTGTGCTGATGGAGCAGCTGGTGCACGGTGCTGCTGATGTCTCCTCTTTCCTCTAGATTTATTATAACTCCCCTCTCTATGCTCTCCTGTCTGTTGAGGAGGTTCATCATGATGTTTTGCAGATCTGCTTTAACGATGTCTTCTTTTTGAATTTGGGGAGCTTCTTTATTCATCAGGTTGTACTTTGCCATGCGAACGTCTCCGATTTCATCCGCTTCTATGATGATGCCTTTGGAGTCCACCATCCTTTGCGTGTAGAGCTCATCCAGCGTCGCTTTCACGCTTTTACCCAAAATTTCAGTTTTCTCCAAACTGCTTTGATTAAACTCAGTGATGGGAGTGGTTTCAAAAAGCCACCTGGTCGATATTACATCCGCTTTGGGGATTTCTTCACGCAGTACCTGTTTGCTCTCATCACCTTCATTAATATGATCCAATGGATTCTTCTCAAAAAGCCACACGGACTGTTTCACATCTCCCTTCAGCTGTTCCTCCATCACGACCGTCTTCATCTCATCTTCTGATTTTTCATTATGAATCTGATCGATCGTGTGGGTTTCAAACATCCATTTGGCCGTCCTCACATCGCCTTTATGAATCTCGCTCATACTGACGGTGCGCACCAACTTCTCAGAAACGACATCGGATTCGAAGCGCTCTTTGTTAGTCTTAACATCTCCGCCTTGAATGTTTTCCACAGTTTTGATTGATATTTTGCCATCCTCTGCGATCTTATCCAACGGTTGGGTTTCAAATCTCCACCTCGCCGAGCTGACGTCACCTTTTTGGATGTCTTCTTCTGTTACAGCTTTTAAGAGGTAGACTTCATCCGTCTCTCTGATGGAGTCCAGGGGTTTGGTTTCAAATAGCCAACGGGTCCCGAAGACATCACCTTTTTGTATTTCTTCCTTTGTGAGTGTGGTGACTTCATGATAATGGCCTTCTTTGTCTCGGATGGCATAGAGGGGCTGCGTTTCGAACATCATGGCGTACGTTTGCACATCTCCTTTCTCCTCATCCTCCCGGACCACCTTCTTGATTTTTCTCATTTCGGCCTCATCTTGAATGGTATCTAATGAGCACGTCTCAAAAATGAACCTGCCTTTATGGACGTTCCCTCCCTGAATGTCTTGTACCGTTCGTGTTCCCTTCAGCTCATCGGGCGTCTCGGAGATGGCATCCATGGGCTGGTTTTCAAACAGCCATTTGCAGTTATCGACATTTCCTCTTTGAATATCTTCAGCTTGAGCGGTCCTCAGCCGTCTCATGAGATCTTCGGAGGTCGAGCTCATCGCATCAGAAGATTGGGTCTCAAATATGTATTTCATCCGTGAGACGTCTCCGGACCGAATATCTATCTCGGTGACTCTCTTAAACGCTTCTCCGTCTTCACCGATGATGTTCTCCAGCTTCTCCGTCTCAAAAAGTACACGTGCCATGTTTACGTCTTTCCCGTGAATGTCTTCTTTTCTCACAGTGCGGGTTTGCAACACGGTTTCCGAGCTCTCTTGTCGTATGTTGTCCAGCGTTTGATTTTCAAAGAGCCAAGTGCACGTCTTCACGTCACCTTTTTCAACTTCGCTTGCATCATTTTCACTCTTGAATTCTTCTTTTTCATACAGCGTGTCCATGGGTTTGGTCTCGAAAAGCCACTTGCATGTTTGTACATCGCCTTTAACGATTTCTGTTGTTTCTCTGGTAATGTTTTCCTCGTCTTCAATGTTGCTGAAGTACTTAATGGCATCAAGAGGCTGGGTTTCAAAAAGCCACTTTGCGGTCTTGACGTCACCAGATTCCACTTCTTGTTGGGTAATGCCTTTGATGATCTGAAATTTGCTGATGCTCTCATCAAATTGGTCGATAGGGCGAGTTTCAAACATCCACTGGCAGCTTCTTACATCTCCTTTCACGATTTCTTCTCGCCGTACGGTTCTGACTTCATGATAATGTCCTGAACTGTCTTGAAGAGCGTACAACGGCATGGACTCGAACAGATGTTTATTCGATCTCACAGAGCCGGCGGTCACACCCTCAACTTGAATCTTCTGGCTTTCATCATATTGGCTCAAATCGCAGGTTTCGAAGATTTCCGTGTAATTGGTAACGTCCACATTTTCAATATCCTCGATGTTGACGGTTCTTGTCATTTCTCTTTTCTCCTCTCCAATCTGATCCAGCAGCTGGCTCTCAAAAACCCACTTTTGATGTCGCACGTCTCCTCTCTCTTCAGACGTCATGGTCTTTTTAAGCTTCCCCACCTCTGCGAGCTCTTTCATCCTCATCTTTGGGAGCGGTTTCAAAATACTGTCTCGCAGACTGAACGTCACCTCCTATGATTTCCTCTGAAGTCAAGGGTCTGGCGTTGGAATCGTCCTTTAACGTGTCCATCGATCGCGTCTCGAACGCCAAGCAGTTTCTTCGGACGTCGCCTCTGTAACTTCTATCGATTTGTTCACTTTCAATTGTTTTAATAAACTCTCTCTTTTCCTCTCTGAATTCTTCCAAACGCTGGTTTTCAAACAGCCATCTTTGATGTCGTATGTCAGCCCGTTCCTCATCAGACATTAGGGTTTTCTTACGTCTGCTCGTCTCCTCCTCTTCATCTTCAATATTCTCCAAATGTGTATTCTCAAACCCCCATTTCTGGTGTCTAAGATCACCTCTTTCTTCTTCAAACGCTACCCTTTTAATCAGTTTTCCCACCTCGGGTAGATCTTTCAGTTCATCCGCCGGAGCGCTTTCAAATAAGTGTCTCACAGATCGAACGTTTCCCCCGATGATCTCCTCTGAGGTGACCGGCCTGGAGTTGGAATCGTCTTTAAGTTTGTCCATGGGCTGTGTCTCGAAAACCATGCAGTGTCTGCGTACATCAGCCCTGACAATCTCCTCCGTCTGCTGCTTTTGAAGTCTTTCCCATTGGGCGTTGATGGAGTCTAATCTCTTCGTCTCAAACAGCCATCGTCCGACTTTCACCTCGCAGAGTTTGTTGTCCTCCATGGATATACTGGAGATGAGCCTGACCTGAGAAAGATCCCGATAGATGTTTTCCAAAGGTTGTGTCTCGAACAGCCATCTTGACGTTTTAACATCTCCCTTCTCGGTCTCTTCTCGGCGGACAGAAGTGATAAGGACCATGGCGCCCGAGTTCTCTCTCATCACACACATGCACTGAGTCTCAAAGAGCCATATGATTTTCTTCACGTCTAATTTGATTTCCTCCCGAACAGATTTCAGACTCAGAAGCTGCTTTTCGTCCATCGTTTCCGTATCACCCAAAGGATCCATTTCTTGGTTTTCGAACATGTACCTCACAGACTTCACGTCCCTATCGCTTGCTTCCTGAGTGAAGATGACTTCTTTGGTTTGTTCTTCATCAGTGTGTATTTTATTAAGCGTATCCATCGGCTTTGTTTCGAACAGCCATGCGGCGGCACGGACGTCTCTTTTCCCCACTTCATTCACTAAATAATTCCTTTTAGCCGTATCACGCTCTATCCCCAGAGCGTCCATGGGCTGCGTCTCGAACATCAAAGCGGTGTTTCTCACATCACCTAGAGCGGGGATTTCTGTATCGTTTTTGTTCTCCATCTCATTATCAGAAGAATCATCTTTAATGCAGTCCAAAGGTTTGTTCTCGAACATCCAGCGCATGGACTGCACCTCTCCTCTCAGAATCATCTCATCCCACTCAAGGTATTCACGATCGGGGCTGCCGTTTGAGATGCTGCCAGCGTGATCGAACTGGTACGACGTGTCCTGAACTTCTCCGGCCGCTTTGATGGCATCTTCCGTCTCATCTATGTCCTGGTAGAAATCTCTCTCTAAGTCTTTTCTGACCTCAGGGTGAATGTGTTTGCACAAGCGTTTAAGCTCCAAGTATTCTCGTTGTCTGAAGTATTGCTCTTTATTCACCAAGTGTTTGGGCTCCTGCTTTGGGGGTTCGGGGAAACTCAGAATCTCTGATGTTTCCTCCAGTAATTCTGGTGGTGGTGGCGGCAGATAATCCAGATCATCTTCATCATCCTCATCATCAACGACAGGAGGAATGGGGCTTGGTTCATTCCCTTCTGGTGTGTATGTCGCAATGCTGGTCGTAGTCCCAGGTTTTAAACGGTTGATGTTACGCTCGATCTTGTTTGGGAGAGAAAAGAGTATCATTTAGTAAAACACTAACTTTCGTTTTAACTGAAGGAGCTTAAACCTACATTTTGTAAAATGATTGTTGGACTTTTTATTCGCTACCTGTAAGAAAATTATTGGTGCTGAAATAAAGACTCTTAAAGGGATAGTTTAAAATGCATTTATAAATTCTGTAACATTTATTATTCTTCATGTTGTGCAAAATAAGACTGCTTAATTATGACACGAATTATAATCATGTTTTTTTGGTCAATATTGAGAACACAATTTAACATGATTAATCATTGACTTTGAAAACAAATTATCAAAAAATTATTTGTCAAATAAACACTAGATGCAAATGCATAAATAAATAAAAAAGTAAAGAATGAAGGAATGCACACAATCAAATAAACAATTGAAAATTTAAATGGATTCATTTCTTACACTACTTCAAAATATGAAATATTTCTTCTGGGAGATATTTTGAGAAATGTCTCAGTTGTTTGTGTTGAAACACTGGAAGTCAATGGGGTCTAGTGATGTTTTGGTCACTAACGTCAGGAGATAGAAATCCATGCAGCTTTTGAATAAGATTAGGATGAGTAAATCCATATAATTTTTGGTGAGCTATACCTTTAAGTGTCTCAAAGCTCAATAAAATGAAGTGGTTTGCATGAACACTGGCTTATATTAAACTCTCGCAAGAGAGACTCTTGGAAAGATGAAGAAAAGAAAGTAAACAAAGCCTTTTTATGCACTGAATCTTATTAAAGCACAAGGCATTCATATGCCAGAGAAGAGATGTAGGCTAAACAGGACTTGCCTTAATTTTCTTGCTAGGGGCAGCTTCCTCAATAGTCTTCTCAAATTGCTGCGCCAGTTCTTTAGCGGAGAGCCGTGGATAGTACTCTTCCTCCTCTGTAAGCAAATGTTCAATTTTTAATCTTTGTAGAAAAAATACTGTAAACCTAAGAGTGAAGTGCTGCGGGATATAGAATATATTATCATCTACAAACTCACCAGATTCATTGTTATGATTCTCATAACCGGAAACAAGCTCCTGCTGAGTGATTTGAACATGCGCAGCCTGTAATATAGCAAAATAAACACACTGTTAAGAGAAGTGCAAACACAGCACACAAATCATCACTTTTCTATTTACACGTTTAACAGATTGATTTACACTACAAGTACAGTTGTGTTATTGCTTTATGTTCAGAGCATCATGCTTGACCGGTGGATACCAAGTAAAGGAAATATTTCTTCTGTTGTGTCACACACAGTCACACTCCATATATCTTTGAAGTAAATCAGTTTTCTAATGTCTAAACATGATGACTTTTCCACATATACAATGACGTTAAAGGGATAGTGCACCCATTTGTTTTTATTTTTGATAAAAACAGAGCTCATCCCTCATTGACTCCCATTTATTTTCCCTACTATGGCAGTGAATGAGGGATGAGGTCTGTTTGGTTACTGACATTCTTCCAAATATCTTCATTTGTGTTTATTGGAATAAAGATATTTATACAAGTTAGGAACAACATGAGGGTGAGTAATGGATGACGGATTTTGGATGAACTGTCCCTTTAATCCCCCTCACATCGCTTGCATAAGTGTTGCCTACACTGTCATAAATAAACATCTGAGAACAGGTAATAAAGGAAAAAGCTAATTTAGATTCATTTAGTGCCGTTTTGTTTGTTAATGCGATGGTGATTTTCATATTTTCTAATGAAGCTGACAAGTCTAAATAAAGTTTTTCTCTCTAAAAAAGCTTTCTTACTTAACTTACAGAAAAGACACAAAAAATTCATATGTGCAAAAACACATGTGATCATGTGAAATGTGTGTTTTTGTAAAATATTGGGGTGAATCCCATGTAAATTCCCATGTGAAACCCATGCACATGTCATCCCATGGGTTTTTACATGTTATCCTATGTGTTTCACATGGGAATTCACATGGGATTCACACAAAAATGTAACAAAAACACACATTTCACATGTGATCACATGCGAAAAACATAAAAAAAATGTATTCATGTTTCTTAGAATGTACAAATTATAACAGAGCAAAATATAAAAATGTAAATAAAGTCAGCAAACACTTAAACAGTACAAAAATGTATTAGCTAGCGCATTAAAAATCCTGCAATGCATGCTGGGAACTTTCAAACCCTTGTTTAATGTAAATATTTTGTTCCGATACGTCTAGTCAACAACAAAACATCTTATTCAGAATACACCAAGCAATAAATTGACTAAAGTATCTAAATTACTTTTCGTTTTTCGGAGTACATTTTGAAGATGTGTTATTTGCGATGATAATTCATTAACTGCTCAAAGGTTCAATCTATTTCAGCTTCCAAGTTGTTTGCCTTTGACTTTTAAAAACGCAACCAATGATTACCAGACGATGAAAGACTCGAGCCGCCTGTCCATCTTTGCGTGATAAGCTTGTGATTGTCACGCATGTTCTGTCAAAACAACAAACAAGTTGAAGAAAGTTGATCGTGCCTTTGTTCTTGAACTCATTTAAGATCCCAAGACAGGTCATTTTTGTCTTCCTGCTATGCATTTAAACAACCAGACTTCCAATCTCAAATACGTGCTTTCAATGTCTACCTTTCAAACACCCTTCCTCATCTACAACACATTTAATGTGAAGGTTAAACTGCTGCATGACTTCCACCTTCAAAGTAAAGATTCAGAACTGAGGAATTACGGCACACCCGCGGCCGAGCTGGCTGGATCTGAGATTCAGAGGTGTACATTAAGAGCTGTGTGATTGTCTGCGGCGTCTGTGTAGCTGCCTTTGGCGTCTGACACTTGTTTTGTCTATGAAAGGAGAGTTATTAGTAGCGAGCTTGTCGGAAACGTCCGTACCCTTTCATCCTGGAGGACGACCTGCTGCGAGACCTGTCGACCCCCACCGTTGCTCACCGTACTCATCGCTGATGAATGTGACACCTCCTGCATGACAGGAGACAAGGGCTGTTATAGAGGATGAGAGGTGGAACACATCACACGCACGCACACACACACACTTTCAGAACGCACACATGCAACGCTCTGTAAGAAAAATACATTATTTCTCAAAGTTTCTTTAATATAGGAAAATATTGTGCACCAGCATTGAAGCATGGTAAATAGATGCAGTCATACATTTAATTTCTCATCTCCAGTCCAATGGTTTAAAGGGACAGTTCAAAAATGAAAATGTCATCATTTACTCGCCCTCAGCTTGTTACAAACCTGATAAATGTCTTTGTTTCGCCAAACACAAAGGAAGATATGTGGATGAATATCAGTAACCAAACAGATCTCATCCCCCATTGACTGCCATTAAATGTTGGGCAAGTTACTCTGAAGAAGTATTGAATTACTAGTTACTAATTACATATTTAGGGTGTAATTAGATTACTGTACAAAATACTCTCTCCAAAAAGTAATATCCTTTATAAACCTTGATTATTTAAGTGATTCAAGGATAGACATGAAACAGCTCTTTTGATTCATTTAAATACACAATATAAACTGCATAAAGTATTATTATTAACTGCCCTAAGTATTACAAAACAACGGATTTTAAAGTTAGAATTTTGATTCCAAGTCCACTTTTGTACACACAAATATTACACAACGTATTTAATCACATCAGAAGTAACCGTGATCAAATTACAGAATAAATAGAGTAATCCCTTACTTTACTTTTTCAAGAGAAAATTACAGCTACTAATTACCAAGTACCTAGTTACACCCGACTCCCATAGATTGTATTTTTCGTACTATGGCAGTAAATGGGGGATGAGATCTCTTTGGTTACTGACATTATTCCAAATATCTTCCATTCTGTTTAGTAGAACAAAGAAATTTAGACAGGTATGAGTGAGAGTATGTGAGAATTTTCATTTT
Source organism: Triplophysa tibetana (assembly GCA_008369825.1). Taxonomy (NCBI): domain Eukaryota; kingdom Metazoa; phylum Chordata; class Actinopteri; order Cypriniformes; family Nemacheilidae; genus Triplophysa; species Triplophysa tibetana. The sequence continues at coordinate 1,902,777 of CM017902.1, forward strand.
TGGGTGAACTATCCCTTTAGCACATCCATTGCTTTCAACCATTTTTAATGTAGTTTTTTATTAAGTTAAATCAAACTGGTCTCACGAATCACATTCAAATCGTATTAAACTGACTAGAAATTCTAGTTTTAACACATTTTAACTTAAAAGTTCAATTCAAGTGACGTACAAAGCCAGTTCAACCCAAACAGTTTAGTTAAAAAGCCTTCTTCAATTGACAGTTGTATTGCACACACAACTCGTTTGCACAAAGAAAGTTTGACCCAAGTATCTTCGTAAGCCAGAGCCTGAAAGTTTCTCAGAATTGATGCTCTTGTTATCGAGCCGAAACTAATGTCCAGATTTCTGCTGACAGCGTGAGGGCAGATTGGTGCCCGCCTCTCTGGAAGTCCTGCTGCTTTACTTCATTTTCATCTTTCTCCTTTAGTAAGACGGGTCAGTAAGAGCACCGCTGCTCCTCCACGTCTCGCCCTCGACCTCCTATTGAACTGCTCGAGCGGGCCGGATTCTAACAAGCAGCAAACTATCCTGACACCCGGATTGCATAACTGCACTCTCAACGGCAGCCTGGCAGGTGACAGACAGCTAAGAACAACATGTCCATGTGATGTACACACAACTGCGGGTTATCTGGCACATGGAGTCCATGATATGAAACTGTAAATACATGAACTCTGCTGCATTCTACAATTTTAAGACGGAAATTCATAAAGCGTCACAGATGTAGTTGTTCTAGCGGTATCGGAAAAATGCTTTTACGATACCGTTCACTTTGTTGAAACAATTCGTTTAAACACCATTGTGATAGGTTTTATGTTCAATTGCATTGTGTTAAACAGACTAAAAACAGTAATGCTTTGGCTTAACTAATTTTTTACATTTCAGACTTTAATAAATCAGGTTAATAAAACACAATTATTTTGAACCGCTTTACTTAATCCATTTGAGTTGAATAACATAACATAACATAAATTAATTAATTTGTTTTAAAGTAGCAATTTAAAAACTAGTAACAGGATTCCCACTTCCAATCATGCTTTGCACGGGGCTGAATAGGGAGAGTAAAAGTTGCAATAAAATGTAATTTTGTGTGTTAAAATAACAGCAATATCAGAAAATATCTTGCCTTAAACTAACTTCTTTCAATTGGTTCCACATAAGGGAAATATGTTATCTCTACTTAAATACTTTTAGTTAGATGAACTTAATTGATTCAAGTTAATCAAAACTTGACGTCCGGGATCTGTACATCATAGCGCTTTTGTCCATAAAGATACACAGACACATATACTTTACATATAATTTATTTGTTTATTTTTTGGTCTTTTTTTAGACCCCTGACTTGTATAGGTTTATGTACTCTTATTGGTTTAATACTGTTCAAATTGTTCTTTAATAATAATAAAAAAAAAAACATACTTGACAGAATTATAAATAAAACAGTCCAATAAAAATCCTTCAAAAATGTTCGTACAAATATGCAGTATAGCTACCGTACAAACGTATTTTTAATGATTTTTCTCTACATTATTATTATTTTACTACAGTGTCTATTTATTGTCTGTGATTGCGATGTGTTTTCTGCTACTTTGCAACAATGCAAAATTGTGAAATAAATGAATTCAAAATAATAAGAACGAGTTAACGTCGAGTTCACGACTAAAAGTTCATAACTAGAGTTTATATTTGACTACGTCATTAAAGAAAACATCTATTAAACACGCAAACACGTTTTACATCACAAACCCCAATTATCTCAAGATAAAGCAGAAACTCAGGAACACATCTTACATAAAAAATAATACTAACTCAAGCAATTTATAGTTTATGTACACACACACCCACCCACACAAACACAGTTTAATAAATGAGCGTCTTTTACGAAGAGCAAGAGAAAACATTGATAATGAGACGACCCGCTGTATCTAAATCCTTTCATCCCTCTGAAATGACTGCGACGGGATGCATTATGTCAGACTGCAATTCTCATTTGTTTACTCCGAGCGTAAAATATCTGTCTCGCTCGTCTGTGTGAGTTAAGGATTAGTGTCAAACGTCATCTGCTTTATGTGCTTAATCCTTGTAATGTTCGGTAAACTTCACTTTTAATTACTTTTGTTCGCGTCTTGTGTTTCTGAAGCAAGAAACGAAAAAAACATGAATTTAATTCCCATTCAAAAAAACTGATTAAATGAATACTTTAATGCACTGCAAGTGCGAGCATATGGCATATGCACATATGTAAATGTAACGAAAGAGGAATCGGGACTCCTTCAGAGCAACAGAGAAACGGTTCGCAAACGTATTAATCCCAAATACCATCTTTGAACGTCTATCTTTTTCTGTTTTACACACATCTCAGAGCGCAAACTAACAACAACCAGTGACATAATGATCTCAATGCATTTTGAGGTGAAGTATTGCATCATGGAAGTTTAAAAATCAGAAATAAAAAATGATGTCATTACCTATTCACCCCAAAACTGTTTATGACTCTTTTCAATGGAACACAAAAGGAGATATTTTGAGAAATGTTTCGATAGTTTTGCGTTCATACAATGGAAGTCTACGGAGTTCCGTGTTGTGTGGCCATCAGCATTCTTCGAAATATCTTCTTTTGTGTTCCGCAGAAGACAGATGGAGTCTTTTTTATAGTTCTTTAATGCTGGGATGCCGGCAGTGAAGGTTCAAGCACAGCATCCGCTGTCATTCTGTATCCATGCTGGTTTTCATCCATCACTGAACTCAAGGCTCATATTCCTGCAGCATCAGAGAAGCGCTGGTATGGATGGCTGGACTGGGTTCAATTTGGATCGGGATGACTGAATGCACAGGTTCCAACCAAAATGTTTCTCTATTCTGCTTCTCTCGCGGTGAGATTTTCAGATTTTTAGAGTCGGGCAGTAATATTGGCATGTGCTAATACTAATGGGATTCACAAGCCTGGATGAATCTATGCAGATCAGAGTGTGTCTGACTCTCTATTTGAATAGTTATTGTGTGAGATCCGGGGAGTTTTGCATTAGATCAGCTTTAAGAGGATTATGTTTACTCCAGAAGTTCATGCAAACCCTCTCTTTCTTATTCCGGAAGCATTTTTTAATATGTAAAAGTTGCTTGTTGCATCTCCTAATGCCTCCCAAAGCCTAAAGCAACATTGGCAAAATACTAACTCTGACCTAATGACTATGAAGAATGACTATATTGAAGAATAGCGTGATAAGTTTGGCACTGTAGAATCAGATTGAACTATATAAGAACAAATCGAAAAGTAGAAAATGATTTATCAATAAACATGTTTGACCTTCCACTTGTTCGATGATCAACATCCACACAACCAGCATTCATGTCTCTTTGTTATCTGCATCAAAATAAAACTATCCATTATGTCTTAAAGTAGGCCTATAAAAGTTATGGTAACACTTTACAATAAGGTGCCATTAGTTAACATCAGCGAATGCATTCGCAAACATTGGCTATCGATGAAAAAATTAATCTGCATTTATTAATCCTTGTCAATGTTAGTTCATGTCAATACAGTTATTTATGTTAGTTAATGGTGCATTAACTAATGTTAACAGTAGGGTTTCCATCACTCTGGTTTTATTTGCATTTTGAAGTTTTGTATCAGAAGTGAGGGATGGAAATGCTCAATTTCGAATGAAAAACCCGTATGGCGTATATCAATCATTTTGATATATTATGGAGCACTGCTTTTACCAGAGCCTATAAGGTATAAAGAAATAGGGACTGTCAATGTATTAATTATCATATGGATTCTCGCAAACATTGATATATACGATTTATTATTAATGTAATGTATTGTTGTTATGTAATGAATTCAATTAAAATGGTCGTATTGACAGCTTAGGTATAACTGACGGGCAGCTCAGTTTGGATGTTTAGTTTTGAAACTGACCTGCACAGATCTGTGTGAGAGATGAAACTGCGCGAGCGTGTGAGCGGTCGACACGTCCTCCTTCTCAAACTGTCTGCGGACGCTGGCGAGCCCACCAGGCGGAGAGCAAACCTCAGCTTCCTCCATGACCTGATGGCCGAGACCAAAAACACACAGTTACACTTTTACAAGAGCGGTGGAGTGTGATTACTCTCTCTCATCCAGCGTCAAACAAAAACACATTCATATATTCATGAGACACAGACAGTTTCCAGTCATCATCTCATTATCTCTGCCGCTGTACAGAATCACATTTGAAGATTTCGCACGACAGTGTTGAGCGAGTTTCATCTTGAAAGCTTGTGTTGGTATCTGAAGCACCTTATACAAAACCATCAAACGTATGTTCATTAAAGCAGTGATATGTTCAGATGTTAGGATGGATATCAAACAGAAGGTCACACGTGGCATCTTTGTGTCATTAAGAGAGATTTTCTTGAGGCTTGCATTAGCAAGACTGCTACACAGAATGGATTCATGTCACTTTTATACAATACAAAATGTTTTAATTGAAAGTACCTTAAAGACAATAACGTAAATTAAAGCTTTGTTTTTTAACTATATATTTTGAAATATAAACACAGTATAGTCTATACAGTGATGGAAAAAACAAAAGACCATTTCAAATGTTCATTTATTCATCACTTCTGGATGTGTTGTGGTCATTAAACCTCAGGAGTGACATGAAGTCATCCAACAGCAATGTGAAAGACGGACAGCATGACAAGACACGTGAAAACTGTGAGAAAAATTCAGGTTATCAATTAAAATCTGTTTTTTCTGGTGTATTATTTATGTGTTTATATGTCGGACACATGGAGTCACATACAGGCGCACAAAAAGCAGCTCGATTCCCTGCAGGAGAGGCTGCAGAGGAGAAGAAAAGACCCACTCAGTTGGGAATCGGTGTTTCCAGTTAAACTATCATCACATTTCACTCACAAAGCTGTCGGACAACAATTGTGTCATTACATAAAATACAGTACAAGAATTATAAAAGGCTATTGACGAAGCTTACCGTTGTTATATTATTTTCTATGGTTTTGTTTGCTATTTCTACACTTCCAACACTACCAAATGTTGCATCCCAAATGTTTATGAAAAAAAAAGTTCTATGATATTTGATCATGAGACGCAAGTAACATGTCACCATATTTCAATTTAATGCTCAGATGTGATTGATTTGGTTTGTAGTTCAGCAAAATATGAACAGTTTTCTCTTACTTAACATTTCAATTCAGTAGACATTTATAACCAATGAAGTCTTTTGGATTAATTCAATTTTTGGAGCTTCAACATGTTTTGAAGAAGACTTTTTGAAATTATTAATGTAATAACTTAGATGTATTTGACTTCATTTCTTCAAATGAACACAGAGATGTTATGAGAATGAGTAAATGATGAGAGAGATGAAAGAGCTATTACTCTCTCTTTCTCTCTCTCTCTATCTCAAATGTCATAAAACTTTGATTGCAGTTTTGCTAAATAAGCATAAATATTACTATATTTCTCTTATAAACATTTTGTTTAATAACGTCTGGGATCTCATTTCGGGGAACAACATTTGGTGATGTGTGAAGTGTGGGAAAAGCAAACCAAACCATAGAAAACATTGTAAAAATTGTCAACTTTGTCAATAGCCTTGTATAATTATATATAATAATTGTACTGTATTTTATTTAATGACACTATTGTTGTCTGATATCTTTGTCACAGATTGTGAGTGAAATGTGATGAAAGTTCACCAGCAGTAGTTTAACTGGAAAATCTCTCTCTCTCTCTCTCTCTCTCTCTCTCTCTCTCTCTCTCTCTCTATCTCTCTCTCTCTCTCTCTCTCTCTCTCTCTCTCTCTCTCTATCTCTCTCTCTCTATCTCTATCTCTCTATCTCTCTCACTCTCTCTCTCTCTCTCTCTCTCACTGACTGCAATAGTTTGTCAATCAAACACTTGCAAGTTTCCTTTATAATTTGATGTGTAAAGGCATCAATTATGGTTTGAATCAATGAGAGGGAAATTATAGATGAAAAAGGCCTCGGTCCTCTCACGCTGTCTAAACGTACAACAGTCAGAAATGGTCGGTCTTGATCATTCACACTAATGAAATGTCGAAAAGATGTTTGTGAGCTGTACGGGAGACTTGTTTACTTCATATGACATTATATTAGATAATCAATTTGATGCCACTTATCACAACTGGCTAAGTGGAAATTTCAGTTTGTTATGTATCAAAAGCTTTAATCAAACAAAAGACTTCAGGCTTCCAAAAAGTAAACAAACGATTGAAAACGTTAAGTTTGTTTAGAGCGTGTGTGTAATTTACCCCACTGGAGGAGTCGATCCTCTCCTTTCTGGAGACCGCGGCCTGGTACAAAGCCACACGGTTCTTCAGCGGGACGGGTTCACATTGACTCGGGTCCGTCTGGCTGTCGTCAAGCGCGTCTGCAACGAATCCTGTAACGCTGCCTGCAACTAGAAAGACATCAACAAACAAAACAAATTATTTAAACAACATTGACATTTTCGGAAGAATATGCGACATACAATCACGGCTATTTCAGTTTAGTAAAATAAATGTTGTTGAAATCAAATAAAAGTAAACTTAAACTTAAATAAAGGAAAAATATTAAATCTGTCCTCAAAAATATCTTGTAAAAAGTTTTTAGCACTAAAACTATAATAATGAACAAAAACTAAAAAACTAAAACTAAAAATGATTTAATCTTATAATGTAACATAAAAAAAAAAAAAAATTATAAAATGACAAAAGCATATAGCAACATTTCTACAACTTTAACTAAGATTAACATGAAAAATATATTTTAAAAAAAGCTCATTTTAAAATATAATCACACAAAAAATCCAGGGCCCCTACTTTAAGCCAACGTCAATTTATATCTATTTTTTAAGCACCAGACTAACCTCATGATCGTTTAAAAACGTAATCGCACCACCTGTTTACTACAGCCTGAACAAATTGAGGCATCAACAAGGACCATTGCACAAATTTAGTGCTCAGGTTGGAGATTTATTTTCCTTCTACGCAATAATAACAGTAATGCTGAACAAACTTATTCCACAAGATCATAACAGCATACAGGTAAATGTGACTTTAAATAATACACTGATAAACTGTACAGACTTGCGTGATTTAAAATTAACGTGTTCACAATTCTGCCATGGTCTATTACTATTTTAAATGGTGAGACGTCTCGCCCGAATGCTGATAGATCCTCACTCTGTGAAACAACCCTCAGATTTATGTACTGGATGTTTTTAAAGTGGAAACTGACGGGAAGAAACTTCAATAAAGACAGATTACAGCAATTTGGGAGTCATACAGCGGCTTCATTAAGACTTTAATTGTGTTGCTTGTGAAAAAAAAACGAGATGAATTGCTTCATCCACCAGAAACGACAGCTCGCTAATGAGTAGACAATAAAATTACATAACAATCTGCAATCTACAGTTGAGTTCAATAGAATATTTCGTGAGTTTTGTTCTCCGTACAGGTGATGTATGTAATTTTTATAATTTTTATTAATGTCCGTATTATCCGTCAGATTGGTAACCGGTGAGAAGTTGTAATGGAACCAGTCCATCTTTCTTTCAGCCAATCAGAAACGATCCTCACCTGTCAATACTTTTGCACGGGTTTGCTGAAACTGATTGTCTTTGGATGGTGTGGAAACTGTGGAAAACAGTCTTGCGTAAATTTGCCGAGAAAAAGCATACTCACAGGTGAAGCATCATCTGTTTGAATCGAAAGACTGTCCGTCGAAGAAAGGTCGAGAACCTGTGCATTGCTATACCGTAGGATAAAGTCACTCCAGCTCAAAACACAGTCAGAGGTGAGATCTTAACGGTAGATATGAAGAGGCGTTCGTGACTTAAGGCTGTCTCGCTCTTATCCAGTGAAAACAATTATACAGACTGTCTATCCGTAACCCAATTAAACATCTTGGAGTATGAAGACACATCTCTCTGCCTGCTGTAAAACATCATTACGGTAATGAGCTGCTGGCAGAGCGAATGCTTTCCACATCCAAACTGAACATCTAATCCCACCCTGCGTCTTGGTGTGTATACTGATGGAAAAATGTGTCATCTGAACTAATGTGATAGATCTGGAACTGCTGAACATACCGCTGACATAAAGAATTACACAATATTTGTTAGAAAGTAAACATGACTTAACGATGAACACTGCTACAACTATAAGTAATACATTTTTTAAATCAAAAGTTGTATCTGTTAACTTTAGTTCATGCACCGTGTTTGTGACGTCACCCGTAGAATTGTGAAGCGCGCTTTTGAAGCCTAAAGTGGACGGAGCCGGTTGTCTTGGCAGTGCCACTCTCGGATAATAAAAATTGGGCAAAAAGGTGGGACGTGGGTGAAGCTGATATGCCTGGATGTTGAAACCCCCTGTCACTCAAGTGACCAATCCCATAATTATGCAGAAGAGAGAGTTCGGAAGGTTGCCGCTCGGAGCAAAAAAGAACACAAACATTGATTAAAAAATTCTGATGAATTTTATTTTTCATTGTTGGTTCGTGTTTGCATGCTTTTATAAATGTAGAAAAGAAGAAACACAAGAAACCCATAATAAATGCATGTCTCTGGTTGGTTATTGATCCAGTGCGCTTGTTAAGTCTTTTGTCGCTATTTTAAGATCATAGAGCGTTTTCGCTTGCAGTGTTTTAGGGAATCTTAGAAATGTTCCCTTCACCAAGTAAACGGAGTAATGAAACCTTCTTTGGGCCAGATCCTAACATGTAATGTACTGCATGCTTCTGAGAGACAGCAATCCCAGAATGCACTGCGACACTAGAGAACACCAAAAACTATTGTGAATTGAAATTTCAAACTATGATTAAAAACTAGTTTATACAATATAATATATTTTATTTGTATAAGAATATGTAATCTTAATTTCAGCAACATGCAAATCTTTGTAAATATCAGTTAATATAAAATAGAAATGATCGTCTTAGCAGATGCATTAATATGAGTGCATTAACATGCATTCGTGTTTTGTTATTCTGCAAACCATTTACACACCGACAGCACGATACTGGAAAAAAATCTGCAAATCTCATCGCATATCAGCATCTGAAAAGCATGAATGGATGAAGCAGTTTTATTTTCAGGTTTAAGACATTGAAGCAATTTCTTTTACAGTAATCAAAAGCATTTTAACTAAATATTTGTAAAAAAAACGACTTTAAAAACAACAGACTGTATTTGAGAGGCACAGTAGAGATCCAGACATCAGATCACATATTTTGTATCAGTGAATCATATTCTGAATACTCGTTTTTTACTGCATGACAAGAAAAAAATACTGTAACAACTTATTTTTTTATTAAAATCAAGGCGGAAAACATTCATATCAAATAAGTATTAAAGATATTTATATCTTATATTAAAGAACAATTCCAATGTGTTTTAAAATACATCTCCTTCGACTATTAGTAGTAGCAGTATTTGGCAAAATAAAGAATTTTATCACTATTTATTATTTGTTTTTCTTGAAAGTGAAATATTAGCAAATATGTACAGTTCACAAACGTTTGGCGACGGGTTTAATAGTCTTAATAAAAAGTTCTTTCATAATATAAAACACCATCTGCAGCTTATGTAGACTTATAGGTTTTTCATTAACTTTTAATGGCTTTGTTCCTTTCAAAGACTTATTTCTGAACACAAGGCATTTATTTAAAGCAAAAGACACGAAAATGAATAAAACGCTGCTGCTTTGCACATCTAAAAGTGTGCCGGAGGCTCGGTTCTCAAATCATTTGTACCATAAATATTTCCTTCAGCTTTGACGTCTCTCAACAGAGCGGTGTTTGGTCAGGCATTACCACCAGTTATTTCAAGTGTTACATCACCTTACGGAGACCTTGAGTAATTCACTCCGCTGGATTATTTGTCATGCCGTAGAAGCTTTTATCCCAAGTTTAAAGTACACTTATCGCCCTGGAGCTGCCTCGGGTTAAGTGCTTCGCTCAAGGGCACGTAGCCTTTTATCAATCTCCTCTTTTGGGTTTTGAACCTGCATCCTAACCTCCTTTTACCACAGCGCTACGTCGCCCTTAAAATCAACACAGCAACACATAATACAATGTGACGTAATTCACAGTTCAACAGGATACAAAAAAGAAATGGTCCATCGAGGACCGGCTGGAATTACAAACCAAGAAGTAAAAAAGGCAAAAAAAAACATTTCTAAAATTCTGAGTTTGTGATTGGCTGGATCACAGAGGGTTTGCATCACAGCTAACATCACCAGGGAAATTGTGGCTCTGTCTCTATTTTAGCCGTGCTGATGAATGTGTGTGTGTGTGTGTGTGTGTATAAACTCATCAACCTGTCATGATGGATGAACGACCACAGGCACCCAAAATAAGCCCGGTAACAGCTACCCTTACACACCACATGCATGTAAAACACGAGAGATCCACGGGACGTTCCTGTTCTTCATATACAGTATGTGGCAGGTTTGTGTTATTGTCAGGTTTCTAAGAGTTTGTTCTGGTGCGAAGCATTCACCACTGAAACAGTCAAATCCTTACGCCTCTTAAATGTCAACAATCCAGATCTGAGCTGTGATGAGTTATGGCCCGTCCAGAGCTCACATGACAGCAGAGTGAAGTAATCCGGGCGCCACTTACACGTAAAAATACATCCGATTTATTTTAAACCGTGTGGCCGGTGGGTCGGGTTTCTGCGGGAGAGCGTCTGAAGACTCACGACACACTCGACTGAACCTCTGATGAGGGAAAATGTGTTCTGAAGGGACAAGAAGTTTAATGGGTCGGGTTAAAAGAGTTACATAATAAAATACATTTACTTTAGTGTTAGGGAAGCTACTTTGGTTTCATTTATAATTGATTATAATGAAACTACAGTCAAACCACAAAAAGAGTTACACTACGTTAAACACTTTGGGAGACAGATTTACACACCAATGAGACTTTTTTTACGAAAATAAATGAAAATCTGTCCATGCAAAACACGATGGTTATTAGCAAAAAATATTTTAAATACAGTAATGGAAGGACAGACATTTTTTAAGTGCAAGTGCATTATTGGCTCTTTAGTTAAAATGTTAAAAATTTTGGATAAATGCACTATTTCTACTTCTAAAAATTCTACTAAATGAACAAATGTAAATGCACAATTTTTTGACAGTTTATTTGTAAAAATGAAAAAAACATAAAAAAAGCTTTTCATTAAAATTCCTTTTTTAATAACTTCATTCCCTGAAACTTTATGACATAAGCGAAATTACATTTCCATAAAAGGTGATTTCGCTTTTTGTTGTAAAAGAGAGTAAATAAACAAAGACAATATGAGTATACCGGCAGAAACGATAAAGATGGAATAGAAGCAAACTTTTTCATGAGAAGTATTTGTGCTCCGTCTGTCGTCGGTCTGGAGGTTCAGAATTCAATAAACTGAGTTTCTCTGCCAAATGAAAAAAGTTGAATAATCACTCTATAGGCGCCATAGAAAAGAGTTTAACACTTCATGAGAGAAATATGAGCACCCACGCCTGTCAAGAAAAAACACCGCCATCACAATGCTCGGGAGTTTTTGGGGGTTGCTAAGGTGTGCATGTTTTAAGCTTGTTTCTAGGGTGTTTTGGATAGATGTCCTGTAGATGGTTGGTCACAGACCCAAGTGAAAATAGCCCAGGCCTTGATTTCTGATCTTTTTTGCTTTTGATATACAACAATATAGTTTTTTTTTAATGCTAAAGCTGCAGTCTGTAACTTTGCTCCGTCCATCTCAGAATATAAAAAAACTGCATGTTACTTTATATAACAATCTGTACGTAAATTGAAGTCAACCGTGTCAAATGGCTTATTATTATTTAGTTCTCAAGTACTGAAACATTTATTTACGGAGCCATTAAGGAACCATAAATTTCCTCACAATTGCAATTCCTGTCCAACAAGCTCACGTAAATATATTTCATTTCTCGCGTCCCACAGCAACGTGTCGACCACAAGACCCTGTCAGTCAACACAATTCATTTCTTACAAACCTCTGTCAAATCATCTTCCACAATATCCATTTCACAGAAACCAAGCAGGTCCATCCGCCGTGAACACTCACCAACCGTGTGTCCGTCCATGAGAAGCGTGTTAGAGATCCACAACACGGGCCTGAAGATTTCCTCCTGTCCTGCAGGTTGACCGGTTTAGTTCTCCTGAGGTTGTTGGAGACCAGCTCCACCAGCGCTCGAAACGTAACACGTCTCTGTCGAGCTGCTTTTATTTTAAAGCATCTTCTTCTCTCCCCTCCCCAACATTCAATCCTGCGCTCTGCCAACACGGCTTTTTTTGGTGGACCTCATGCCTGTCATGTCATGCTGCAAGACCTGCTGGGAAGCAACTTTTTCTTCTTTGTCTTTCTTTCTTTAATCCATTTTCTGGGCCCTGTCATCAAAAATAAACTCATGAGACCAACGTGACAGAATCTAAACTGCAAGTTATGAGCTTTACAATAAACTCATCTGACACTGACTTCAAGCTAGACCACTTGGTGACATTTCTCTATCTAGTCAAACTACTTAAGGGTTTCAATATATCCAGAATATGTCCTAACATACCCCATAAAGTCTTGCATGCCACTGACTCCTCATAAGGTTTAAAATTAGACCTAAAACAATCTTTTAAAGCCACACATGGTTTCTAACCCATACAGTACTCTAATGCTTGTCTTTCTGGATCCTTTGGACAATAAATCTCAAACTCAGAATGTCTTTGACAGTGTTGTAGAGCATGAGATCTCAACCTTATTGACTCCAGGTCCCTTCATTGTATTCACCAATATTTAAATGCCCCCCTCTGCCCAATTTCTTCCCAATTTTTTTTACATAATTATAAAAATAGCCAAATAATAAGAAATCGTTTTTTTGTTAATTTGTTATGTATTTCAATTGTTATTTTCTTTAATGTTAAAATATCGGACATCTTGAGGCCCTCTTGGAAGTCAGCTGGGCCCCGGCCACCCTGTGGAGAACCACTGAGTCTATATTCTCTCTTTCAGCATCTGTAAAACTTTATACTGCCCTACAAGACCCAATTAAAAACCTATTAGTGTATGTTATTGAAATGTCAATCTTCTGTTGGTGCTATTTAATGTGAATCGCTTTGTACTGTCATTGCTTGCCCCCATTATCTTTTCCCATCTGTTAAGTTTGTTTTATTTCTTTTTGTTTCCAGCGTATGAGATTGCGATTCAAATAAACATTTACCACTAAACATTTCAATGCCAACTCTCTAAATATATTTTCGTGATTATAAACAGTCATTATAACAACTTATTTAATATAGATTTGACAATATATACTGAACAAAAACAAATGGTTAATATTGTACAACAAATTGAATGATAATTTAAGAATTAATGCTTTTCACAATGAAAAATATAAGCACTTGGTTCCGATATACTCATTATATATTCCAATATATTCTTGCGTGTTTTGATGCTGAAAGTTTTGCAAGCGAGTCACCAGGATCAGTAAACCTGCAGGGTGTTGAGTCGTTGGGGGCCGTTCACGCTCACCCACCGAGAGACGCCAACATGTGCACCAACGCCCTCTGATTCTAGATCAACCGAAGCTTGAGACTAACAACAGACTTAAAATTAGTTGAAAATTAGATACTCCTCTAAAGTACCTCACATTAAAGTCACACTGTCAGGACGAAAACACACGAACGTCTCAAAGACCCTCAAATCCCGAGCATCAAACACGGGTCAGAGGAGTGGGGACATGTGTGAAGGGTCTGCAAACCAAGACGGTGATGTAATAGAGAGGCTCCATGGACGGAAACAGCACAGACACCTGAGACCCAGAGACACAGATGTGAGAGGGTTAGACAGATATATGAGAGACCTCATGTCTCTCTGCTCCCAGCAGGGCGCCAGAACATCCGAAGACTTCATGAATTTATCACTAATCAAGTAGGAAATTTAAGGACACGTTCCCAGCGATCTCGTTTTTCATCCTTTAGTTAGTGTGTAATGTTGCTGTTAGAGCATAAATAAAACCCGCAAAATGCTAAAGTTCAAAGTTCAGTGCCAAGCGAGATATTGTCTTTAATAGAATTTGCTTTTCAAGGACTACAGAGAACAACTGGATCGGACTACAGCCCTCTACTAGTGTACATGATGTCACTATTCCGAGTGGTTTTAATAACTTCACCCACAGGAATACGGCACAAAAGGGGTGCTGTCTTCCTCAGAGAAGAGGAAGAGCGTCTGGAGTAGTGTTTGGTTATAAGCGATCGTAAACATTTGACTGGGCTACGCGCTAAACTACTTTCACTTTCATCACAGTCCTACAGATGGGAAAAGAATTCAGCTACACACATTCTAAGAAAACCAACATTCAAATAACAGCTTCATGACTTTAACATCGGCTGTGAAAGCTGTTCTGTGTAATACAGTGATATTGTGTGTGTGTGCGCTTACCTCTTAAACACTTCTATGAAATGTCCTTTGAAGTCCTGCTTGCACATGTCTACTGTTTTTAGTATTCAATAGTAGTCATCTTTAACAAAGATTGACGTTTACTCATGCACTAATAGACCTCCGTTAAAATTCACTTCATCAGTTAAAACATGCAGATTGACCGAATTTGACGCCATTGCTACTGTTTATTGCTAAAAGCCAAAGTTTATGAATACACGTGAGAGGGGCACCGAACAATCACAACAGCCTGAGAAGCGGAAGCCAATCACAAAAGACCTGGTCAGCTTAACCAATCACAGCGTTTCAGAAGAAGGAACCGTATATAGACCGGAAAAAATCTAGTTGTTTTGTTAGAAGTGGAACACCTATGAACAATAGACATGAAAAATGTGGAATATAAAGCGTTTTTTTAAATAAGAAACATGAACATCCATTGTCAAACAACCCCCGAAAAACAATCAAAGCCTCTAAAACGGCCAAAGGTCCTTTAAAGGAGAATCAAAAGTTCTTGTTTTTTAACGTATCTGAAAATGAACAATTTTAATGTGTTGAAATGATTCATTCAGAGAGCAAAAAAGTTTAACAAGAACAGCTTGACCAAATTTAGAAAAAGGTCTAATTAACTGAGAAAAAAACAAGCGGTCAACAAATGAATCAAAACTGATGCAATTATTTCCAGACGCAAAACTTGGGACAGAACTTGTGACAGTGTTCTACAAAGGTGGTGGTTTCCAAGTAATGCAAATGCATGAAAGTGAAATTGTGTCAAACTAATAAAACTGTTTGCTGAGTTTATTGAGTTTAGCTCATTGCTCTTCTTGATGCGCAAATAATTCACATTCACTTCAATTAGTGTGACTCAACCTAAGGAGAAATGACACCTTTGCATCACTATTACCCGTCTTCCGAATGTCCCAACATCATCTCCACATTCATGGCACAAACACCATGAAGAACACATCGTTCCCTCATGCCATGTGCAGTCGCACAGCCGTGATGTTTGACAGAAAACAGATCAGACAGAATAAAACAACATAAGCACGTGAGATAAACCACCACAGAACTCATTCACTGGAAATAAATAGAGATCCGGAAAGACACGTAAGCGCATGCAGGTGATCGTGTGTCACAACAGGACCATCGTTGAGGGACATTATGGGAAAGATTTCGTCATGTCAAACAGAGTTAACATGTAATTATAGGCTGGACCATATGAAACTGATGCTATTTTAAGGTGATAATGGACTGACACTTTGTTACACGGAGCTGGTGTGTTGACATGTCAACATATCACTGATTCATGTTAACAGTTATACAGTTATAGCGCTAAACTGTCCATGTGCAATCACACTAACATTCTTCCCAACTCTGTCCGGTCAACCACATCTCTCACAACATTAAAAAAACTGCTTAACACTACCCATCTCTTCTGTGAATACTTGACAGACAAATAATGAAAAAAAACACTAACCCTTTCTCTTTCTCTCAGCAGGTAGTGGTCTAGCTTTTGTTGAAATCGGAAACTTTGTATTACCACCTGCTGTATTGCATTATTAGTCCTGTATGACATATCACTTTTTGCTCCCTAAATTATTTTTCACTTTGGATAAAGGCGTCTGCTAAATGACTAAATGTAATTGTGTGTGACTGCGTCACTTAAAGGTTATTGTCCAAACACAAACTTTTTTAGAGAATGAAATGAATGGACCATCCAACTTTTCATTTCAAATTGACCTTTCTAGATGTATTTTGGTCATTCCTAGTCCAGTGTCTGTTGAATTTCAACATAATTAAACCTCAGGAGTGACAAAAAGTCATCCAACAGAAATTTGAAAGACTGGCAGCATGACAAGACACATGAAAACTGAGATGAAAATCAAGGTTTTCAGGAAAAATACGTAGCAATACGAAAGTTGTATTGCTTAAAAGTGAATCTGAACTTTTTTTCAATGCTGTATTTGAGAGCATCTTTTCCGTTATTTTGACCCGTTTCTCCAGTTTTCATTTTCTGCAAATTAAGACGAATAGAAAAAAATCATTAGAAATATTGTTAGCAAAATTGATAATTTTACCTTAACACATACCTATAAATAGTAGATTTTAAAATCTGAAAAACGGTCTCTGTAATGGTCTCTTCTTTTTTGCGGCTGAATATAAGAATCCACACCAACGATAATGTTATGGTCATTCTATGCTTTTGATCGGCTGACAATGTTTTACGTTCATCAGCAGGCAAAAACAATGAACTGAAATGAAATCGTCCTTGTTTGCATGTCTGTACATTCAATTCAAAATCTGTTGAGCATTAAAACCATAAGAAAACGTCCTTGTGCAATCCCTGCTGGAAAAAACTATGGAAACCCTTAAATAAAGTTATGATGCTTTTAAAGGGATTTGTATTGGTTTTAATGGAAACTGTAATCATTCTACTGGTATGTGATGGAATCTATTGGTGGTGTGTTAAATCCTATTGGAATAATGCCCAAAACATACTACAAAAAGAGGAATTTTATCATAGTTTTAATGAAAAAAGCTAATGGTTCATAATGGTGTTTTAATGGAATTCATTTAAATGAGTGATTAAATGGTTTCTTTTGGGTTTCTTTCGTTATTTTCAGCAGGGGTATTTTTTGTGGCCTATTCTTTAACGGTGCTCTATTGGTTCTATTGGTTCCATTGGTTTCCGTTAAAACTGATCAATTCCCAATAGAACCATTAAATCCATTTTAATTTCTGTGTTGGTTATTTTTTTCCCAGAGGGGTCTTATATTCAAAATGTTTACTAAAAATAAAAACACTCTTATTTTACCTACATAACATAAAACACATGTGTAACCCTGGATCACAAAAGCAGTCTTAAGTAGCACAGGAACATTTTAGTTAAAGACAAAAATACATTGTATGGGTCAGAATTAACGATTTTTCATTTGTGCCAAATATCATTAGGATGTTAAGTAAAGATAATGTTCCATGTAGATATATTGTAAATTTCCTATCTTAAATATATCAAAACTTTTTTTTTGTGAGTGGATGGCCTCCTACAGTGTCCCTGATTAATAACTTCAAAGGCCATTCTCTCAATATTTAGATTTTTTTGCACTCTCAGATTGCTAATTTTAAAACGGTTGCATCACAGCTTATTTATTCAGCTATCAGGTTGTGTACAAATCTCAATTTTGAAAAATTGACCTCCAAGACTGGTTTTGTTGTCCAGGGTCACATGTGTGGTGTAAACCACCTGGAAGTGTGATGAGGTTTCATTGACACAGTTTAGAGGTGTTGTTGGGTCTATAGAAACCTGCAGTGGTCACGGCTGATTAATCTGTAATAATAACTCCTCTATAGGAGGATGTTTTCTCGTCTATTCAATTATTTTTATCGGCTTAACATTTTCCATCGCAGCACACCGTTTATTCCACTTACAACCAATCTCTCTCTCCCTCCCTCTCTCTCCTCTCTCTTTTAATCTTTCCTTCTTCTTTCCCACCGTGACAGCTGATAAGCAATGACTTCCGAAACAATCTTTCCAATCTGTTGCATCTCACTGCCCACATAGAAAAACAGAAAAAAGTTTTGAAGAAGAGAGGAGACGACACAGGCTGTGTCCAAAAGTGATGAACACCGCAGCGCCGCCCAGTTGATCAAGCGTTTTAACATCATGGCAGCTTTTAAGAGAACTGCAGGAGCAGTGACATTTAAACATTAATGCTTGTGACAGAGAAATTGTATTTGTTTAGGAGCAGGGTCGGCAAGTCTATGTGACAATGCCAGTCAAGACATCGATGAAAATAACAAAAAACTACGCAAATATCAGGAACATAACAAAAGACTAGTTTTGTTTCGTTTTATTGTATGCTAAATATGCATTAAACAAAACATGAAACACATGAAGAGTATGGAGGTGTAAAATGAATGTAGATTATAAAGGTTAAATAATCTGGATTTGGGTAAATCTGATGAGAAATGTATGAGGTTGTATTGAGATCTTGACAAATCTGAGCTCAGTTTGAGACATTGTTCACATCTCTTCTCAAACTCTAATGACGGAGACATTTTCTGAGACACAAGTAAGACTTTTAAAATCAATTGTGACGCAAACGTCAATAACGAAAACAAAATCAAATAACGTGACAGAAAGAGAGACACAAGAGAAAGCGATGGAACCTGAAAAACGTTCCAGCGCTTTTATAACCTTGTAATTTTCTCAAAGGACAACAAGCCACTTTAGTGGAGAGAGCGACTCGACACGCATACAAACACACAGCTGATGGAGAGCGCGCCCACTGCAGAGGGTGAAGGTACGGTGAATGAATAGCGGGTAACGGGGTCGGACCTCTGCAATCACGTCTGTTGTGTCTAGCACGTAATTCACCCTCACAGCACTCTGATATAGACACGCCAACACGCGTGGTTTAATATTTCTCACCAGATCCACGACGGCACTTTGAGTGACTGACAGACGCAGCAAGGTGTCACCCACAGAATCTCTCGTCTTATTTTGAGAGCAGTGTGATCTGTTACTGTCCTTCTGAAAACCTGCTGAAAGAATGAAATGCCACTTCAGATGAAGGACGTGACGAACTTTGACACACTTTCGATGCGATTTTGGTTTGGAGATATGAGAAACGACGACTATTCTCTCCAACGCAAGTTCAAAGAATATTTAATACGACACAAATTCTGCAGATGCAGTCATAAAAAGTCAATAAAATAGTTGGAAAATGTTAGTAATTACTTGCAAATCTTAGTAAAATCTCAATTTAAATAGATAGTTCACCATGAAATGGAAGGAATTGACATTATATTCAATATTTAGGTGAACTATTTTGTTTAACTAACTTTGAAAATATGCATTTTATGATTAATATCAAGACTAGATAAAACAATTATTTCAAACTGTTGTTATAAGATTTGATTCAATTTATTCATTAAAATGTACCATAACTTATTATCTTCAGCCACGGTCACACTTGACTTTTCGCTCCATTGACTTCCAGTCATACGCATGCGAATGCGACAGACCAGAAATCCAAGCCCGTCCGAAGATATTTTGCATTTTGTTGTGTAGCAAAGTTCATGTTTGGTGAACTCTGACCTGCGAATTCGCGTGAGACCAATAGAAGATCAATACGACCCCTCGGTACACAAATAGATGGAGGAATCGCCCATTTTAGCAGCACCGTCCGAACGCATTTCGTATGATGAAAGTCTAGTCAGACCGCGGAATTACTCATATAGACCACTTCAGAAAACGTAACAAACGTTTGTCCACAATAACTTTTTTAACACTCCAAACACGCATATCAACAAAATACAACAATAGAACATTTGTAACCGAATCAAAATGTTAAACGAATATTTTTAAGATTTCAGAATGACCTGCTGGTCCAGCGTTTACATCTTGCGAAAAGGTCTATAGATTCGTATAATCATATGAACATCCTCTCAACCTGCCATTATAATTTATTTGTGTCAAAAACACTGCCACAAGCACAATAATCATGATAATATACCTGAGGAAGACATCGTACCTTTAAATGGCCATTAAACCTACAAAACAAAAGTGATTTAAAACCACACTAACATTTCAAAGCGTGCGTTATAAGAACAAATACAAATCGAGAACTCGTCTGCCGTGTTTTTAGTGCCTCTAATGACGTCTGATCCGTGATGCATAATCAGATCTGTGCAAATAAAATCACATTCGTCTATTTAATATACATGAATAAATGTTTGTTGCTTTGTATTCAAAGTTAATGTTCTCCTGCTAACCACATTACCCCAAACGCTCTTTTCCCCTCATTATTATTGTAATGACTGCACGGCTGTATTCATCATCGCAAAATCACACAGACTGTGTCCATTGTTAATTCATAACCCGAAAACCGTTCGACACAAAACTACACTCACACATTTCCACTTTAATGATGGTCACGGTTTGTCTTTTAAAAGCGATTAGAGAACAACTCAAGGCCTTGAATTGACATCCAAACGGAGACAATCAAAGAATCATTTATGCGTCTAACCTTGTCTAAAACACGCTTTTCTCAATATAAACACAGAACAAATCCCGTTTCCATGTGAACTTTTTCTATTAAATTCCCCCAGATCAAATTATCACATCACGATTATTTCTCTACAATCTGGTCAACGATTGTCTTCCATTTTAGTTTCATGAGAGACTAAACTTCTGTTAGCTTTGCCTGCATAACAGAGAATTCTCTGAGTAATAACATGTTCTTCTGAATGGGCTGACCTTTGACCCTTGTTCTGGTCTACCTGTAAAAGCCTCAAAATCTATGACTTTCACTTAGAATCCTTTTAAGCTTTTTAAAGAATATATTGTATTATTTATTGGTTAATTGCTTCCTCCAGATGTCTGTAAGCAATTCTGAAGAGCGTTAAAAGCTCTGCTGACCTTGAGCTAGGAAGGGTCGGCAGTGGGATGAACTTTAGGTCAACCTCGGGTCTACGCGTGACTGAGAAATCACTCAACCTTTCCACACACTTAATCCTGTCCACGGCTGACGCTTCACACACTGGCTTTAATTCCCATGATGCCTCAGGCTAGACTTCGCACTTTATTCTTTACAACGCTTCAGCGTAAAGACCTGGCCCTTCTGCCAGATACTTCTGGCTAATAAGAGATGACATTTCACCACCACAGAGACAATAAATCTGGTACTACTCCAAAAAAATACTGGACCATTTTTATGACATTACGGCTCTCTTCTGCCCATTCTCTTGTAACAATGTGGATAAGAGTAAAACACAAGATGTTGCGTATCGTAAAATCTTGTTAGAGTTCATAAAATGTTGTTGTTTTTACACACCATCACATCCTCACAAACCCGCATGCTGTTATATTTACTGTAGAATACACAAAAAAAGATAATGTTTAGACAGACAACGGCAACTTTCCTTTAAACCTTAGGTGATAAAAACTTGAAGGTGACTTGAAAATGAAGGACAAAGATTTGCTTTAAATCCATCACGGATGTCAAAAGTCTTGAATTACTTTACGAGAACATTTCTCATTTTATTAAATTTCTTTTAGTCTGTATGTTTTAATGATTGAAACAACATTATTTTAGTTGAATAAAATTAAAACTTTAAAGATATTTCTCATTTTATTGAATCAAATCTAATATTTGCCAAAGAATTACTGGGAATGAAAATTGGTGAAAAATCTAAATGTTTAAGGTACTCAAATTAATAAAATAAAACTAAATAAACATATACCAATCCTATATAGCAATATAAAATATAAACAAATAAATAATAAAATGACCAAAGCAAAGAACAAAATTGCTAAAGATTGAACTTAAATTAACATTATCTAAAAATAAAAGCTAATAAAGTATAATACAATTAAAAACTACAATAATTTAATCTTGTAGACAAAAATAGAATACATATTATTATAATTTTATTTATAATAATCAATATTATTATAATATATTTATTATTTGTTTCCAATTATATTTTATACAATTTTATTTAAAAAAAATTTTTTTTTTTTAAATGCTTCCCGCAGTTTGGAACCTCAAGAAGCTGAATGATAAAATGCCAAGTGTCAATTGTGGAAGTGAGACTACTTTAAAAGAGTTATTTTGGATGCTTTCAGTCACAACATAATTCCCAAACTAAACATTTACACAAATAACATTGTGTTATTCCATGATTTTAATGGGATCTATTATTCTAAAATGTGCAACAATATAAATAAAGAATGAGTAAGTGATCCTAAACTTTTGACCTGTATGTTGAAACAATTTATAAAGAAACAGCCATGAAAACACAATCAGTTCTCCACCTTAATCATCACGCATTTTGTTCACATGAAAATCTGAATAAAAACTATAGCTTTGCATTGAGCATTTCCCCGCATAGAAACCATTTACCCAATAACAACATTTCACTTCATCTTTAAGCCATTATCTTTTTGCCTGTGGGCAGTTTTTATGACCGGTAGGTTATGAATGAAGGTCTCTGTCAGCAGGTTATTGCTTTGGAACATGAACATTAAGCCACTTTCTTGTAATGTGCTACTATCAGAGAAAACAATTAACATAAAACATCTTTGATTATGGCTCCTGTGGCCAAAGATAAAGTTTATTATATACATTGTTTGAGATAATTTTTTAATTAAATTTTCCAGCCAAAGGAATACCCAAAAAGGTAGAGAAGAGGAAGAGAAGAGGAAGAACCTGGAGTGGTGTTCTGATGCCGTTCAGTCCAGTGTAAAGAAATTGATCTTTAACATAGATTGACGTTTCCTCATGCACTAATAGACCTCCGTTACACTTCAATCGATCCGCATGTTTTAACTGATAAAAGTGAAGTTGATGCCATTGTTTCTGTTTATTCCTAAAAGCCAAAGCTTATGAATACACGTGATAAGGGCACCGACCAATCACAACAGCCAGAGCATTTCGGAAGGAGGAACCGTATATAGACCGGAAGAAATCCAGTCGTTTTGTTAGAAGTGGGACAACGATGAACACTAGACTTGAAATACGTGAAATATAAAGCGTTTTTTTTTCTTAGAAACGTGAACATCCATTGGTAAACACCCAAAATAAACAATCAAAGCCTCTAAAACAGCCAAAGACTGGGTCCTTTAAGTAAGGTGTTTTGAAATGCCTGATAAAAATGTAAATGTATTTATTAATTTGGATAACACAGTTAAAAATTAACCTGTTTAGGGTGATACATATCCAAAGTGCCCTTTAACCGGCAACAGCAAACCCAAGTTAACTCCTAAAAAAACACATTCAGAACGGTCTGCTTCGATCAAAGCAGGTTGTTCGCGGTCAGAATGAAGTACACAGTAGACCAGACTTTACGCTTATAGTTCAGATATTGTCTGCGCGAGGTTCATCTGATGAAGAACAGCCAACTGCAGGCAAACAGATACAGATTGAAAACAAGTATTATATTCAGCCAGATCAACTAACGCTTTCATGAATTCTCTTCATGGTCCCCGGATAGATTTTTTTCACAAAGTTGCATGCGAGGCAGAAAAGCTGGAACTGAAAAGCACCGGCCACCATTTCTCATTACAGAGATGGACCTCTGATGTTAACCAGCAGATGAGTTACAGGTGACGCCCTGATGACTAACCCACATACACTCACAGGACTGGGGGGGGAAATCTATGACGTCTCCATCCCGGCATTGAGCCAGTCTCCGTCCTCTCTTCCTCAATAAATCTCCATCACAATACTGTGACTGTCTGGGCCGCGGATTTATGCCAATTCACCTGTCAATCAAACCAACAATACATTTGAGCTGAATAAACGCAGGATCATTTATGACGTGTGTGGCGTCTAAGCTTATTAAGACTTCTGTGATATAAATGCTTGAGGAAGAAGATTAGACGATCTAAACTTTGGCTGCTGCTTCTTCTGGAGACACCAGCTTCTCAGATTTTGATTCCACATCTAGAGATCTCAACATCATCTCAAACCGAGCTCAAACATCACGTTCTTCCGAGAGCACATGACGTGAGCTCAATACTCGCCTCAATTGTTTTAGACACACAAAACCCAAATGGTCCAAAAGAACACATTGAGATAAATTAAATAAAGCTTTTAAATATGAAATATTCAGTATTGTTTCCCAGAAAAATAAACAGCTTCTACACACATGTTTCGGGAGAAGGCGGTCATGCATATTCATTAGGAACATCAAATTCAGAACTCCACCGCCTTTCATATTTCATCAGAAGACTCTGCGGCAAGTATTTATTTGAGATTTCCCGACACATCTTTAGGAACATATGAACAGAAAATGCTGATTTCTCCTGATTAGCCGTCACACAACCAACTTAAAAACAGACAAAAATATCCACATCTGACGTCATACAAAAAACAGTTTTACAATGTAATACCTTAACAAACATTCTTATAGGTAGAATCTATCTGAAATCGGTGTCTGATTTGAATGGTTTAAATATAGCAAGACAAAAATCAAATTTTCCTGATTTTAGACTATATTAATATATTAGACTTAATGATATTCATAAACTAGTATGCTTCGGATCCTACACATGACCTTTACAAGAAAATATAAGCATTTCAAAAGTAAAGTCACTTACTTCTGCCAACATGAATCAACAACATCTATGACATCATTCTGCATTTCTTCTCATCAGATTTCAGATGGTGAGGTGAATTTCACTAGTAGCTATTGGAAAAGGAAGACGAGCACCTCGATTTGTCATGCCCTGACTTCCAGTTTCATTTGAAATTATGTCAACGAATAAAAAACAAAGCTACTTATTACGAGCCACTTCCTTACTTCAACAAGGTTCTGTACCGTTGGTCATCAACATACATGACCTCACCATTCATTTACACATTTGTATAAAATTAAGCTTGACTTGCTTGCAATAAAAACTGTCCCTGAATATAAATAAGACAATTCTGTCAATATGAACATCCATTAATTCCGACAGAAGCCTCTGTGATGAATCTCAGCCCGAGTCCCTGTCCTGCATTAGGTCTCCATTAGGTCTCCAAAGCCAATAAAGTGTTATTGACTGCTTCTGAGACGACCGTATAATGAAGAGCCCAGCGGAGTAAAGAAATTGATGCAAGAAGGGTGTCTGTGTGTGTCCCGGTGGGGACCTAAATCTAAATACACACCAACTCATGGGCACTCGTGTCAAAATTGAGGTCCCCATGGGCAAAGAAGCTTAGAAATCATACAGAACGATATTTTTTGAAAATGTAAAAATCCTAAAAGTTTTCTATGATCTTGAGGTTTAGGAGAAGAGTCAGGGGAAGGGGATAATTATTCTGTTTATACGGACTGTCCCCACAGAGATAATAAAACGTGTGTTTGTGTGCAAGACTGAGAAAAAGTTGATCACAGCTTGTCTATATTATATGCAATATAACAAGCTTATTCTTTTCTAGCGTTCCCATCATGTTTGCTGTTTTAAAGCATTCTGCATTGTATGAAGTATATTTATATTAAGGATATATTCAGCCATGGAAAATAAGAATGAGACCATTCCAAATGTTCATGTAATCATCATTTCGAGATATACTTCGGTCATTCCAGACCAGTGTTTGTTGAATTTCAAAATCGAACCTCAGGAGTGACAAAGTCATGCATGACACGACAAATGTAATCTTTTCCTAAAAAGATGTAGAAATATGACTGATGTATTGCTTAAAAGTGAATCTGAACTTGTTTTCTTTGCAGTATTTGAGGTCTGAAAAAATACAGAACATCTTTTATATCATTTTCACCCGTTTCTCCAGTTTTCATTTTCTGCAAATAAATTCAAATAGAGACTTTTCATTAGAAATTATAAATGTAGGAGAAATCTAGTAGTTCACAAAATGAAACAAAAATCATAATTTCACCTAAACACATAACTCTAAATAGTAAATTCAGAAAACACCTCAATTTTCTAAAAGATATGTCTAAACCAAGCTTTCTCTCTATCAAATTAGACACAAAAGTTGTATACTAAACAAGAAAAAAACATGGACATGTAGACGTCCGTCCATTTGAAAGTAGTTCTTAGATAAACAGGTTGGGATACATTCTAGCTCTGATTGTTATTCGCAGAGTCACAAATATACTTTCTCATATATATTCTTATGTAACTAGAGCTTGTGATTTTCACAAGCGCCTTCCAGATTTGAGTCCAGTTTGCGTCCGACAGCGAGTGAAATAAATATGAGCATTCGGTGTGAGCCTCAGAAACAAGACTGCTAAACGCTCGGTCAGCGCTGTCAATCATTACTAAACATTTATCTGGTACAGTCTGACATAGCAGACAACTGATGCTGTTCCCCACCTTGCATACCAAGGTTTCTCTCTTACAGCTGCAGGTCGTCTCCGGTCCGGTCCGAGGAGAGCATCTACATCAGCAGATGCACTAAGAGGGTCTCAGTTCCTAAGAAACAGAGAGAAGACATAAAACCGGTCTGATATTCATCTGAAGCACTTCAACAGTTCATTTCAGAGCACAGAGTACATTTGTGACTTTATTTCACTGTGATAAATAAACCACAATGAACTCCTTAAATTTTGTCTCTTTGTTGGTCCCTGCCGATGTTTAAGAGATTTTTTATTTTTATGGAAAGTACCGTATTTAGAAGAGACCATTGCGGGATTATCATGGCAAAATGCACCTGCGTGAATCACTGTAATGGCAGCAGCTTTAATGCACAATAATAGCAAAAAATTTTGTGAGATTCATCTGGAATCATCACAGCTGATGCAGCCATGTTGCTACGGCAACCGCAGAAAGCCATGTCGCTAATGGAAATTGTCTGTCTTTCCTTTCATCTTCGGAAAGCCAAAAGGCCTAGAAGTAATTTTCTCTGCAGCTCTTCTAACACAACACAACAAACACGAGACTTTTGTCTTTGCAAAACTATTTACAAATCAAATGTGATCTTGTTGGAGACTGAAGGATTGAAGCACTTTTAATCACCAGCACGGTAAACTGTTTAACTCATACTGCGCTCGGCTTTGTTTGTTGAAGTGCAGCGCGAAAGAAGCTCTGGAAAAGAAAGACAGCAGCAAAATTTAAATCATCTCCTCTTAGGAATAATCTCCCACCGGATCATAATGTCATATTTTCCTGACTGTCTCCATTCCTGGGAGTGTGTGTATATGAAGTAGCATGCACAATTCTGTACGAAGTAAACGAAATTCTAATGGTTTCCTTAAAATGCCATTATGAACTACAGTATTAACTTTTTCCATTAAAACCATTACAAAATGCCTTCATGACCTGCTTAAAAACAATAGAAGAAGTTTAAATGGCTTTGATGATTTCAAAGGGATTTGTAAATGGTTTTAATGGAAACTGTAACGGTTCTACTGGTTAGTGATGGATTCTATTAGTGGGATCTGAAATCCTACTGGAATAATGTCCAAGACACATCACAAAAAGGAATTTTGTAATGGTTTTAATAGGAGAAATTATTGGGATGCAATGGTATTCTATTGGAAACCATTACTACTTCTGTGTTGGTTTCTACCCTACTGAAAAAAAATATTAAAACAAGTTCAAATCACTTAAAACCACTATAACATCTTTAATGGAAACTGCAACGTTTCTACTGGAATTATATTGGTTGGATGTTTAATTCTTTTGGAATAATGCCCAAAACAATACAAACAAATATTTGTAATGGTTTTAATGGAAAAGCTAATGGATCATAATGGTATTTTAATGGAAACCATAGGAATTACTGTAACGGTTTCTGTTGGGTTTCTATTGTTTTTCTGGAGGGAAGGTTTCTATGTTTTTTCAGCAGTTAGGGATGGACACCATTATAGTTTATAAAACAACAAATCCAACACAATTTCTATATCCATAATATGTTTTATTCTGTTTTGAACAAGGATCTTTTGTTCTATCTATTCCTTCTGTTAACCATCTAGCAACCACCTGACACCTTGGAAACACCTAAAACACCATAGACACCAATCACAACACCTCAAAAAAATCCTAGCAGCAATTTAACCAACTTCCAGAACCACTTAACAACCGTCTTAGCGAGTCCCTCTCAGCAACCACATACAAACTGCCTGGAAACCACCAGGAACATCCTTGCAACCATCTAAAACTGCCAGGAAGCCTTCCAGAACCCCTTAGTAACCACTTGACAACTGCATGGAAACAACTCAGAAAACTCCAGCTAGCAACACCCTAGCAGCAAACAACAACACAGCAGCAAAATAGCAGCCACCTAACAACTGCCTTAGAACCCCTTAGCAACCACCTAACACTTGCCTGGAAACCACCTACAATACCTTGGTAACCACACAACTGCCTATAAACCTCCTCAGCCACCTAGCAACACCTCAGAAACAACCCAGCAGCACTTTAGCAAAAACTGCATTAGCAATGACCCCTTAGCAACCGGCCAAGTTCTGCCTAGAAACCACCATAAACCACCCAAAACGTTCTACCAACACCCTAGAAACAAACACTTAAGAATTAATCTTAAAATTGTTGAAATTTTGAAGAAACTTCCTTGCAACAGCTTAGCAACTGGCCCAAACATTTAAGCAATGCTCTAGCTACCTTTCAGATTTACTGCTTTTTAAACGCACACAAAATTTTTCAAAGCACACAAACCCCGAACAACCTTCAGCCAGACACTTTCCTACAAAGCTTTGTCAAACCAACAATAACAGTTTGTCCTCGTCTGTCCTCGTGCAAGTGGAGATGGTGGTCTAGTGGGTTAAACCACTGAACTGGTAATCAAAAAGGTTGCTGGTTCGATCCCAGCAGCCACCACCAGTGTGTCCTTGAGTAAGACACTTTACTCCATGTTGCTCCAGGGGGATTGTCCCTGTAATAAGTGCACTGTAAGTCGCTTTGGATAAAAGCGTCTGCCAAATGACTAAAAATGTAAAAAAATGTAAAAGTAGTTACATTCCGCTATCATCAGATGTCTCGAGTCACAGTAAGGAGGTTTTTAAGACGGTATAAATTCTCTCTCCCTCTTTCACTCAAAGTGTATAGGAACCATATTTCAGACATGGGTTGATGATTCACCGGGTTATACGGCTGGGTTTTGGATTCAATCTCTGCACGTGAGGGAGATAAATTTATTGGTTAGTCACGGACTCCCACAGAAAGGGGCTTTTCCATCCGAGAGCAGAATAAAGAAATGGGCTGCAGTTATACAACATAAACCCCAAACAAACCCACAGACCAAAGATAAAATATGTATTCTCACAAACCAAATCTACAGATTCCACACATACAATTCATGCACATGGGTGTTTCTGCCACCGCGGGTCCTTTACTTAAATTTTCATAAATTGAACTACTCAAAAAAATGGGTCAAACAGGGAGGAACCCAACTATTGGGTTAAATTTACCCAGCAGATGCTTTATCTTGAATTAACAACCCAAATAGTTGGATGCGTCCCTTTTTTAACTACAGCTGGTTTGAAAATAACTTAAATGTTTGTGTGTGATACTGTCTCAAGTTACCAAGGAGACAACAGAGCAGGGCAGACGAGGATGCTCGAGATGAAATATAAGACTTTATTTGTGACAAAAAATACAGGAAGATCAAGATTGTTCAAATGAATTTTGGATGGTGTGAAAGTGGCAACAAAGTCGAGTGTATTAATTTAAAGAGAGGCAAGACATCAGGGTCACTCTTGACCTTGCAGATCTTTTGATATAAAAGTTTGCTTACAGTACATGCTTGAAATCACATTTCTAGACAAAAATCGTCCTGATCATCGCCTGTATTTGAACTAACAGCCGATAGTGTAAAAAATAGCTTTTATTGACCGATTATTGGCCGATATATCGGTGCATCTCTATATGTACATATGTATATATATATATACACTATACATATATGTTTATAGCTCCATGAAACCTAAACACTATTTTTGCCTTCGGGGTTTAAAACATCTAGCCAATGTCAAAAGATGTGACGTGGTGATGTACTATAGTTATCGATGACGCGATGGTGTCTCTTCATTAATCATTAGACTGTGTTTTCTTGACAAATGAGAAGACATTGCTCCTACTTATTCATAACAGCGCCTTGTGAATGGAGCGTCCGTCTCCCATGCCGGAACCTTCGCTGGTTTTTAACGGCTCTTCTTCTCACAGCGTTCACGGCCATTTTAATTGCATTTTTCCAAATACGAAAGTGAGGTAGAATGTACCTGAAAGGGGAGTGTTCATGAGGCTTTAACTAAACATTATTTTCAATGGGTGCACAATGTGTTGTACATTTATTTCAGGAAACACACATGTGTAATTTTCAGACATCCATACACACCCTTACATCCATACCTTACATTAAGTATTATTAATTGTCTATAAATCACTCAATGGTCTTGGACCTAAATACATCTCAGATATGCTCATTGAATAAAAACCAAACAGACTTCTCAGATCATCAGGATCAAGTCAGTTAGAGATAACAAGGGTTCACTCAAAACAGGGCGAGTCAGCGTTTAGCCATTACGCCACCCGTAGCTGGAATCTGCTTCCAGATGACATCAGACATTCACCAACAGTAGATACTTTTAAGTCCAGATTAAAAACTCACTTGTTTAGCTGTGCATTCACAACCTGAGCACTGTGCTGCTTTACATCAACTGCACTTCTATTTCTAATTTATTTTTATTTTGCTCTTATTCTTTTTATATACTGTATACACTCACATTTTTAATCAATTTTATTGCTGTTTTATTGTTTTAAATAATTTGCATTTTAAAGATACGTTTTATTCTTTCTGTCAATCATTTTATGTAAAGCACTTTGAATTGCACTTGTGTATGAAATGTGCTATATAAATAAACTTGCCTTGTCTTGCCTTGCCTTGCTATACGTTCAGTAGCGCAAGAAAACCAAATGGATGAAACACAATAAAACAAATGGCTTGTTACGCAGAGGTCAGTGTGAAGCAGGAGATCTTTATATAAGAGTGACAGACGGGGTGTCCGAAACGGCTGAGGGCAGCGCTCAAACCCCTGCACGCCGGCGATTATGTTGTAGCCGCAGATCTGCCTCCTAAGATAAAGCAGATGAGAGATGAAGATGGAGGCGACGAACACGCATGCCGGGGGAGAATATCAAGGGGATTTGGGAGAGAAGCCCTATCTCTCGCTCGCACATTCTCCGGGTTGCTTGTGGGTGGAGAACGAGAGAAAGCCGGCAGAGAAGTCGCCTGTGTGTAAATCTTCATTTGGAAGGAGCTCTGGATTTCAACCCAAGGGGTTTTTCTCCCGAGGCTCACCGTTTAACATATCACAGTCCCACAGGGACGGATGCTGGACTCGATTTAGTCTTGTCATTCTCACTTAAAGAAAAAAGTCAGACTGGCTTTCCACAGACCATGAAAGCGCTAATCTCAGGAGGAGGAGATTCAGAATTACAGAGCAAAACACACTGGATGGACGGAGAGATGGAGGGATGGAGTATCTTTTACTTTATAGGCTTACAAATGCAAGCAGTTTTAAGTGATACAG
Source organism: Triplophysa tibetana (assembly GCA_008369825.1). Lineage (NCBI taxonomy): Eukaryota > Metazoa > Chordata > Actinopteri > Cypriniformes > Nemacheilidae > Triplophysa > Triplophysa tibetana. The sequence continues at coordinate 1,934,221 of CM017902.1, forward strand.
ATGTTGATGCACACAAAGATTGTTTACAAATCGGTTAAATTGATTTGTAGATACGGCTCACTTAAAAACTAAACGTTCATCATCATCTACTCACCCTCGAGTCGAGCCAGACATTCAGTCATTCTGTTGGAACATAAAATAAGACATTAGGAAGAACGCTGGTGGCAGACAGCCTCATTCATTTTTACTGATACAATAAACAAAAGAACTGTTGCACCACATTTCTAGAAAATAAAGAAAAATAAAGAATTTATAGCATGTTTACTGGAAAAACAACAGTGCAGATGAAGCGAAGCTCAGATTTTTCGGCAGGCTGCTGTTCGCTAGTCTGGCATCTTAAAAGAAGTTAAATATCAGCGAATCTCTGAAATCTTCTCTAAATCGATATGGCCCTTTCCCCTCACCTTTGTCATCGTGAATTTATAGATTTCATCTTCTCTCACGCTGCTGTTCTTTTTTGCCAAAGCCAAATTCTCTCTCCATCTCTCTTCATCTCTTTCTTCTCTATTTGTCATGAGATGATAATCATCTGAAACACTCTTTCTTCATTATATATCATCCCATAATGTGTGTCAACTCAGCGTGGAACTCTCCGGACCCTTTGATGCTCACAGGTCAAAAACCTTCTGAGGCATTGAAGAGCGGCCCACGCTGGCAGTGAGCAGGGGCTAGTGATCTAATGAATGTGGGTCGGTTGCAGCTGCCTGATCTCTTGATCAATAGAGACGCTGATCTATAGCAGAGGTGATGGAGACCAAGAGATCAGGCTGCGGGCATCACGTTGCGGTCTTTTACTTTTTCTGCTCTAGGCCGCCAGTGCTACAGAAATTGTGTTTGTATCTGTATGGTGTGTGTGTGTGTGTGTGTGTGCATGTGTTTGTATAAATATGGTTGTGTGTGCATATATCAGTATGGTTGTGTGTTTGTGTGTGTCACTATGGTTGTGTGTGTGTGTGTCAGTATGGTTGTGTGTATGTGTGTGTGTGTGTGTGTGTGTGTGTCAGTATGGTTGTGTGTATGTGTGTGTGTATAAGTATGGTTATGTGGGTGTCACTATAGTTGTGTGTGTGTTTGTGCGTGTATGTATCAGTATGGCTGTGTGTATGTGTGCGTGTATAACTATGGTTATGTTTGTTTGTCACTATGGATGTATGTGTGTTTGTGCGTAAGTTTGTGTGTGCACAAGTATGGTTGTGTGTGTGTCAATATGGTTGTTTGTGTGTTTGTGCGTATGTATCAATATGGTTTAGTGTGTGTGTTTGTGCGTGTGTGTATCAGTATGGTTGTGTGTTTGAATGCGTGTATAACTATGGTTGTGTGTGTGTGTGTGTGTGTGTGTATGTGTTTCTGTGTCAGCATGATTGGTTGTTTGTGCGTGTGTGTCTGTCAGTATGGTTGTGTGTGTGTTTGTCAATATGGGTGTTTGTGTGTTTGAGCGTGTGTGCGTGTATAAGTATGGTTGTGTGTGTGTTTGTCAATATGGTTGTTTGTGTGTTTGTGTGTGTGTGTATCAGTGTGTGTGGGTCTATCAGTAGGTTTTGTGTGCGTCTGTGTGGTGTGTAGGTGTGTGTGGTACTCTGTGTAGGTGTGTAGGTGTGTGTGTGTGTTACAGAGTGAGTGCGTGGGAATCTCTGGACACAGGTGAGAGTGAGAGAGAGAGAGAGAGAGAGAGAGAGAGAGAGAGAGAGAGAGAGAGAGAGAGAGAGAGAGAGAGAGAGAGAGAGAGAGAGAGTAAGAGAGAGTAAGAGAGAGAGAGAGAGAGAAAGAGAGAGAGAGAAACAAAGAGAAATAAAGAGAGAGAAAGAGAGAGAAAGAGAGAAAGTTTCTCTAAACACAGTTACAACCAGAGCTGGACACAATGTGTAAAGAAATAAACTGACTCTCTTTATCTATTCAGATTCATCACTTACAATTCCAACCAAAAGGATGATAAATTGGAACTAAAATGCTCAGTGTTTGTGCTCCTTACAATTTATTTATTTGTTTTATTTATTTGTCATTAGTTTGTCATTGACTAAACACTAGAGTTTATAAATATCATTTATAAATATTATAAAGATTCTTAATATCATTCAATGTTTCCAAAAATACACTATTCTAATTACAGGAATTTCTTCCATTACATTTTGATCGCTCAATTAAATCTGATGAATTGAATATCATTTTTAAATGCCTTCTCTGTTCTGTTAAGAAAGATGCACAAGTTTCCCTGGTTGAGAATCCCACAACTGCTTTAGAACCACAATAAGGGTCAGTTGTGCAAAAACGTCTAAATGCATCACTTCTACCTTCTATATTCATATTGACTCAAGCTAAAAAAGACTATCTTCCCTTCACTGACAACATCAGATGCCAATTTAATAAAAGTTCTCTTAGAAGGCAGCAACACTCATTCTAGGTGAGAGCACCCAGGGGTTTAAAGTGCGGTCTAGCTCAGTTAGTTTTGAAAAAGAGCTTACAATGTATAGTCTGTGTGTGTGTGTGTGTGTGTGTGTGTGTGTGTGTGTTTGTCTGTGTGTGTGTGTGTGTGTGTGTGTGCATGTGTGCGTGTTTATTAACTCCAGCGGGGGACATCAGAATTATTAAAAAAAACATGGTTGAGTTCAAGAGTCAAAGATGACTCAGAGTTTCCACCGGTGGAGAGGTGCTAAGTGGAGAACAGGGTTCACACGAGTGATGTCTTTTCCTGTGCACATATTCCATATTCAGAGAGAGAGAGATGGAAAAGGAGAGATAGAGAGAGTGAGCGAGATAGAGTGAGCGAGTGAGCGAGCGAGATAGAGAGAGTGAGCGAGCGAGATAGAGTGAGCGAGTGAGCGAGCGAGATAGAGTGAGCGAGTGAGCGAGCGAGATAGAGTGAGCGAGTGAGCGAGCGAGATAGAGTGAGCGAGTGAGCGAGCGAGATAGAGAGAGTGAGCGAGCGAGATAGAGAGAGCTGAGCGAGCGAGATAGAGAGAGCGAGCGAGCGAGATAGAGAGAGTGAGCGAGCGAGATAGAGAGAGTGAGCGAGCGAGATAGAGAGAGTGAGCGAGCGAGATAGAGGGAGTGAGCGAGCGAGATAGAGGGAGTGAGCGAGCTAGAGAGAGTGAGCGAGATAGAGAGAGTGAGCGAGATAGAGAGAGTGAGCGAGATAGAGAGAGTGAGCGAGATAGAGAGAGTGAGCGAGATAGAGAGAGTGAGCGAGATAGAGAGAGTGAGCGAGATAGAGTGAGCAGATAGTGAGCGAGATAGAGAGAGTGAGCGAGATAGAGAGAGTGAGCGAGATAGAGAGAGTGAGCGAGATAGAGAGAGTGAGCGAGATAGAGAGAGTGAGCGAGATAGAGAGAGTGAGCGAGATAGAGAGAGTGAGCGAGATAGAGAGAGTGAGCGAGATAGAGACAGTGAGCGAGATAGAGAGAGAGAGTGAGCGAGATAGAGAGATTGAGCGAGATAGAGACAGTGAGCGAGATAGAGACAGTGAGCGAGATAGAGACAGTGAGCGAGATAGAGACAGTGAGCGAGATAGAGAGAGAGAGTGAGCGAGATAGAGAGATTGAGCGAGATAGAGACAGTGAGCGAGATAGAGACAGTGAGCGAGATAGAGACAGTGAGCGAGATAGAGACAGTGAGCGAGATAGAGACAGTGAGCGAGATAGAGAGAGTGAGCGAGATAGAGAGAGTGAGCGAGATAGAGAGAGAGAGTGAGCGAGATAGAGAGAGAGAGTGAGCGAGATAGAGAGAGAGAGTGAGCGAGATAGAGAGAGAGAGTGAGCGAGATAGAGAGAGAGAGTGAGCGAGATAGAGAGAGAGAGTGAGCGAGATAGAGAGAGAGAGTGAGCGAGATAGAGAGAGAGAGTGAGCGAGATAGGAGAGAGAGAGTGAGCGAGATGGAGAGAGTGAGCGAGATAGAGAGAGTGAGCGAGATAGAGACAGTGAGCGAGATAGAGACAGTGAGCGAGATAGAGACAGTGAGCGAGATAGAGAGAGTGAGCGAGATAGAGAGAGTGAGCGAGATAGAGACAGTGAGCGAGATAGAGAGAGTGAGCGAGATAGAGACAGTGAGCGAGATAGAGAGAGAGAGTGAGCGAGATAGAGAGAGAGAGTGAGAAAGATAGAGAGACAGAGTGAGCGAGATAGAGAGAGTGAGCGAGATAGATAGATAGGAATAGAGAGAGAAAGAGAGAGAAAAAGAGAAAAAGAGAAAGAGAGAAAGAGATTCCTTGTTCCCCAATTATGCTCTCTCATGTTCGGCTGTTAATATTTAACAGAGTCACTTAAATGAAATGACCTTCATGCTTCCTATTACAAGCATTTATACTCACTCATTCTCTCTCTGCCTCTCTTTCATTTTCGCTTTTCTGCGTTGTGCCACTAAATCCAGTTTGCCATGGCAACCGGGCTCAATTTATGAAAAGCCTTTGCTTTCACCCTTTCTTTTTGTTCACCGCGGCTTTTCGCACCTGTGCACGAGTACTCAAAACAGAGCGACGATCGACGATACCAACTTAACAAGATTAAAGTGAATCTTTGCCAGGTGAGAAAGCACGTCCTTCGGAAAATATCAACCGATGTTTATAAATGTACAGAATGATTTTAAAATTCACCTCGTGCCATGTGATTCCAGATTATTCTTAAAGCTGAACGCTGTATTTAATTCCTTCTGCTGTGGTTAAGAATGAAGTATATAGAAAACACTAACCCGCCATCCACTCGTGTAACCCAGTGACGTATATTTAATAACTATATTTTTTTACAAAAAATGTACAAAAAAGTCAAGGTTTGTTGATGCAGTACAAGCCTCCAATCACATTGAAAATAGCAATGCACTCTTGCACTTTTCTGACGGTGTACTCTTGAAGGGAAATGTCAATAAAAAAAAATTCTTTCATCACTTATTTACCCTCGTGTCATTTCAAACCTGTATGACTTTCCTTCTGCTACAGAGTACAATATTTTGAAGAATGCTGGCATCCAAACACATTGGTCCCTGATGACTTTCATTGTAACCAGTCAGAACCACCAAGACATTTCTCAAAACATCTGCTTCTGTGTTCCACAGAACCAAGAAGTCACCCAGGCGTTGAATAAAACATGGGTGAATAATAATAAACAAATTGATTTTGGTTAACCGTCCCTTCACGAAAGGACAGAATGTCCTTCACGCCCCTGCCATTAAAACAGTTGGCTAGCTATAAATCTGTTTTGACTCAATTGTTCAGAAAGATATAATTATGGGAACAAATTGGGAAGAATTCAAATGAAAACGTGGCCGTGCCACAACAAAGAAATCAGTCGTTCCCATATAGTACCTGCGGAGAGCTCCCATATCTGTCAGCATTCTCATTCATGCGGCCCGTACGAGCTCTACAACTCTATGTTAGACCTCCTCGCAGCAGACACTGAAAATCTATTTCACGCTGTTAGGGTCCTTCATTGAGACCAAGGTGCTGGTGAAACATCTGCTAAATTTAATGACACTTTAAGGCATCAAACAGCAGGGGAAGACCGGCGAAGCTAACCAGCCAAACCCTTGACCGCCGGTTGACTTTAATGAGAGTGATCGAGTGTTCCCGCATCGCGACGTGACGCACAATATCAATTCATTTTATACAATAGGACACACTCTCTTACACACACATTTGGCCTCCTATTGAAGAGTCAGATTAGAAATTTTAATTTGCAGAAGGCTTTGTGCCGGCGATGAACATTTGTCTCCGACAGATGAGACGGAGTCAGGTTGAGGAATGACCCACCGTGCCTGCAAGAGACACTCTGTGATTGGGAGAAGTAGGAATAATACATAAGCTCTCTCTCTCTCTCTCTAATACACACAGAGATTTTGAGATGAAGGGGATAGAGCTGAAGGTGACGGCAAAGGTAGATCCGTCTCTCTCTCCCTCATTTCTTGCCGTTCCGAGCATGCAGAAGAGAGAGAGAGATGGATCGAGAGACACTCATGGCTCAAATGCGCTTTAATTACATCTTCTGCCAATTCAGAAATGGATTGAACGGCATTAAAATTCCAATTGGGCACAAGTTTTTCTCGCCACACCCACTCTGAGAGATTAAACTGACACGTTCGATGCCTCACAGGCAACAGATCTTTCGGCCTCTCGTTGTTTTAAAAGAGAATTTATGAGGCATTCGCAAAACTACAAAATACTGACAGTTTACTGAACATCGCCATCTGCCATTGGTCTGACAAAATAAAGACACGCCCCAAAATGACATCATCACGTGAGATACTGGTAGAGTAGAGATGAAGCGGTTAATTCTCATTTTATAGACAACAATTTATATTCATAAATGTAAAGTCAAACAGTTTTTTAAATGTTTTACTTGTTGAAATACAGCATTATTTTAGGACTATTTCTAACTAATGTAATAAAAATGTACATTTGTAAGCAGTTTAATGTTTTCCTTTGATTTTGGTGTATTTTGCTTATTTAGATACCCCAGTGTTGTCGTTTAAATTTTTTGTTCCCCATTATTTTTATCATTATTATGTTTTTGATTATTATTTTATTTTAATATTGTTATTGTGTTACTTCATCTTTTCTTTTCATTAAGAAAGAAAGAAAGAAAAAGATGAGCTGTGAATAAAGATGCTTGAAATATTCTCATTTCACGAGACATGAGGATTCTGCAAAAGCTGCGGTCGAGTGTTGGGACAAATTACAGCAAGAAAAACCCTTCACGCAGAATGTAGAGGACTAACGTCAGAAGGTGCTTCATTACAGCCGGCTGTCAAACATTCACCTCTCCTGAGATTACCTCACATGACGTCTGGAAGTCACAGGCACGCAAGTGTCTCCTGCACTCAAGACTCAAACAAGATAACAACCTGTCAGCTTCCGGAAAACTCTCCAGAAATCTTTTCCGTCCCGTCACACAAAATAGCAAAAGACAGCGATGCCAGACTGCTAAATTACGCAGAACACATGGAAAACCAAGATGTGCGTCACAAAACGATTGGAGTGAAACATGAAAACTATCCCAGATCGGTGTGTGGTGAGCTGGGTGGTAAAGAGTTTAATGATAAACTTGTGTCTATTTGAGTGACACTTCTACTGCGATGGCACAAAACACTGCGTGTCCCTCAGGTCCCAAAGAAATATGAAAACAGGTACACTGAAAAGCGACAAAAAAACGACAAAACCACAACACAATCTCGTGGCAAAAACGTAACTATTTTACATTGTGACTAATTTTGTCTTATTCGTATATTCCAACGATCTCATTCATACATTTTAGTACGATAATCAGGTTTTAGGGTTGGGCAATAAAAAGATAATGATGTGTCGACAATACACCTTTAGCAATAACAATAGAAGAAAAGAAGGAAAGAAAATTGTAAAATTGATAATTGTCGGAGCCGACATCCTCGTGGGCAGTGCTCAGACATGTGCAGTTGAGCATCGGGCGATCCGGGTTTGATTCCAGTCTCATGGTCCTTTCCCAACCCACCCCCTTCTCTCTCTCCAACTCTGTTTCCTGTCCTCTCTCTCACTTAACTATACAAATAAAGCAAAAATACCTAAAATAAATCTTGAAAATAGTATCCAAAATTATGGATATCCAACAATATGAAACGTTATTTCAATGATACATTTTTCAGCTGTCTCGAACAGCATTAGTTTAGGATCGGGGTTAGGGGTGGGGCTTAAGGTATTTGTAATCATTTTAAATCTAAATAAAAATATGTTAATAAATCAATAATAATCAATGTCACCAGATCATTTCTTTTTTTTTGAGAAACACTTCTACCTTGATTGTGCAAGATGGCAACAAAACATAAGCATAAAAATATTGCATTTCTAGGAATATGCAAGTAATATGTAAATAAAAAATACATGTATAAATTATTTAATTTAAATGCTTTTTTTTATTATTAATCAATTATAATTATTTTTTATGATTATTTTAATTATTTCAATAATTAATATATATACTGGTTCTAAAATTAGGTCTACAAGAAGTGTTGGTTAGCGCTTCCGAGATCTTTGACTGCATGAATAAAAAGAACATTCATGGAAACAGAATATATATTTAGCACCTCTCAGTCCTGACACCCAACCTTAGTACTACAAACCTCCAGGAGAAGCTAAATATAACAGTCTAAAGTGATAAAAGTGAGGCCCAAGACCTGACCTACATACATTCAAGAGACCACACACAGTGAAAGATGTTTCTTCGTCTCTCATTAAAATGATGACTTACATTTGAATGTCTGAACAGAATGGATGTAGAACGAAAACAAATACAGCGAGAAATACGAAGTCGATTTATGGCAGTCTGACATGATGGAATGATGGGGCTGGAGTAAAATACACACTTTTGCTTAAATAAATCCTATGATTATATCGGCCACACTTATTCACACTTGGTTCTGAGACACTTGAGCATGAGAAAATCTAACACGCCAATGCAGAAACTCAAAAAGGAATCCAGCTGTTTTCAGATTAATCACTCTGATTGAATCATTTACATCTGCGTGAGACTTTTGTTTGTTGTCTTAAACCTAAATGTCATGATTCAGTGACTGACAGACGGAAGGCTGAAAAGGAAATCTTCTGATGCATTTCAATGTGGATGTCAAATGCCACACAGCCAATCAAAATCTACAGGAATCTGACAACATTTCATCCGTTAATGGCTAGAAGCAGCTGCCAGACATCCTCATGGACACAATTGTGTGATCCTTACCCTCAAAAAACATGGAAACTACACAAAAGAAAATAACACACGACCCTGAACACAATGAACATGGATATTAAACATGAATGTGAGGTTCTGCCAAATAAAGTGTGTTTTGTGCATTAAAGGACACAAGAAAACCACTTACATCCAAAGACATTTAGAAACCAAAATGAACAATTTCCCAGCCTACAGGTGCCCTTAGTATGGTACATTTTGGCAAAACTATAAGTAGCCATTCACATTTACATCTTTCATGCTTTTATCAAAAGCGACTTACATTGCATTATACAATTTGTTTTGGAGTTTCTCCAATCCCTGAGATCCAACCCATGACCTTGCCATTGGTACAGTACCTCCATGCTCTAACCACTGAGCCATTTTAATATTTTATTGCATTTATGCAAATGTTATGCAAGAAATCTATTTGTATTGCAGTAAACAGCGTTGGTACTGTGTCGCGTTTCCATTTCACATCTAATTAAAAATGGGCCTTGAAGCAAAACCAGTACTCTAATATACAGATTTATCCGTTCTTCACTGCAAGATCCCGATGGGTTACCTACATCAAACAAAACTGGATCACACTTTTTAAAACACTCCTAACACAATCCTGACTGACCCGCTTCCCATCAGATGATGTTCTTGAATAAAAGTCAGTAAATAAAAGCAGGTGTCAAAAAAATCTTGCAAACATCACACTGCCATCATGTGGATGAAGATGGAAATACAAAAGAGAGAAATACATTAAGATTCCTGCTGATGGCTTTAAATACATGATTCAGCAGTGAAAATGCTTAATTTATTAAACCTCATAATTGTCTCTTATTAATCAGAATATATGTAAATTCCACTTATCAGTCAAGTAAAGAATGAACAGTTCAATATGACACGTTCGCACTGCAGCTCTCTACAGCTCTATTTAAAGAAAACAACCACCCAAAAAATACAATTATTTCCTCGTTTGTTCCCTCTCGTGTCTTTTCTAACCTGTATGACAGTCTTTCTTCTGAAGAACACAAAAGATGTTTTAGAGAATATCGGTGAACAAACAACATCTAACCACCAAGACATTTCTCTAAATATCTTCTTTTGTATTCCACTTAAGAAAAGATTAATATACAGGTTAAAATGTGGGTGAATAATTGATGACAGAATGTTTATTTTTGATTGAACTATCTCTTTAACCTTTCTTTGAGCATCCCCGCCAGACCCAATCGTGCAAAGCATCACTTTAAATTCTGTTTGGTGTCGCTAGGGGTGTAGAAATGACAAACTCCAGCTATAAATTTTTCAATGTGCTCTCAGGTTTTTGGACGATACGCTTGCTCTGTAAATATTATAAGTTACCAATTAAATTTAGAGCTTTTTTTTTCCGCTTGGATCTTTCACAAAGGACACCAAAACTGCCACTACTGGAAAAAAATACACAGAAATTCTAATGGTTTCCATCACAAACACTAATAAACCATCATGTGTTTTGGGCATTATTCCAACTGAATTTACAATCCAACCAATAGAATTAATCGCATTCCAGTAGAACCCTTACAGTTAAAACCAATACAAACCACCTTAAAACCATTATAACGTCTATAACGGTTTCTATTGATTTTGATATCCCTGCTGAACAAAACCATAGAAACCATTACAAAAATGTATAATGGTTTTAATGGAAACTGTAATGGTGTCACTGTCTTCTGGTATGTGGTGGAATCTATTGGTGGGATGTTAAATCCTACTGGTATAATGCACAAAACACACTACAACAAGGATTATTGTGGTGTTTCTATTGAAAAAAGCTATTTTGTTGTTAGGGTATTCTAATGGAAACCATTGGAACTTATGTGCTGGTTTCTATTAGGTTTCTTTGTTTTTTTTTCAACAGGGCATCAAGATTTAATGGTGTTCTATTGGTTCCCATCCGTCTAAAATTTCACCCCACCAACAGATCCCAACACATACCAGTAAACACCCACAAAGACCATTACAGTTTCTAGAAATTCTGATTAACACAACTTTGTGTTTCCTTCCTTATCAAATTTAAGCCAAAGAGGAGAACCTCTGATGGAAACGCTGTAGGTACCCACGATCATCGTGCCATCATTCACATCCTAATGCGGCGAGATCCCTCACCACCCCCCATCAACCCAAACTGTCCATTTGTCTTCATTAGAAGATGCTTGAAACTCAGAAGCCATCAATCCAAGTCACGTTCAGCCGCTTCTCACGAATCAAAATTAATCTCACAGAATGTGCCAGCCACACGAGAACGAGGACAAGACATAGCGATTCATTTTCTTTGTAACACATTGCGCGAGAATCACCGCATGTCTTCTCCAAGATTGAAAGTCATGTTGACATGCAATCAATGCACCGCCGGAGAAATTACAGTTATCATAAATTTCTGTATCTGAATTACCGGCTAATGTTGCGTCATTTGTTTTTTTCATTGAGTCTTTCTTTTGCCTTTAACGTACGTACCTTTACGTAATTACCATCAGTGTTGGGTGTCACTTATTACTGAGTAATTATTAATTCATTTTCCCATAAATGTAAAGTGAAGGATTGCTCTTATTTTTCCTGTAATTTACTTTAGTTACTTCGGATGTAAATGAACTTAATACTGTGTATTGCATACAATAGTGGAATTGACATAAGAATTCAAAGTCTCACTTTAAAATGTATGCATTAATGTATATTTCTTACATTTTTAATACTTTGGTCAGTTACTATGAGTACTTTATGTAGTTATTTATGTTTTATTTGAATGTATTAATAGTCGTTTTATGTCTATCCTTGAATCTCTTAACCAATTCAAGGTTGATGTAGGATATAGGAAGTAATTAGTAATTAAAGTAATTAAATACTTTTTTGGAGAGAGTCATTTGTACAGTAGTCTATTACACTATGAATATGTCATTAGTAACAAGTAATTGATTTCTTTTTCTGAGTAACTTCCCCAACATTGATTACCATTAGAAACATCCAGATTCTTCCACTCCAGCCATGATCTTGTTGTAGTAGGTCACGGTTATCAGCTCTGTGGATCAGACTTTAGCGGATGAAGGCAGACATATGGAAGGAAATAAGAGATAAAAACATGCAAGAGTTTCAGTATTAAGATTTATGATATAACAGATGACCTGGTTTTAGGTCAGAGGATTATATAATTGAAACAGATGAAATAGCAGTTATGTTCTGATTAAAATAAATGCACACTTACACTTCATAAGACCTACCAATGACTGATTTTAATACTCGATAAGCACACAGTTCAACTTCCCTTTAAAAGAAAATCTATATAATATGAACTGCAAATTTAAAGACTTTCTTCTGGAGAACACAAAAGAAGTATTTCAAAGAATGCTCGTATACCAAACAACATTGAACGTCATTCACTTCCCTTGTATGAACACAAAACAAAGAAGACATTTCTCAAAATATCTTTTGTGTTTCACAGAAGAAAGAGTAATAGTTCATAAAAATGATAAAACTCTATATCCAATACCTCAGGGATGACCTTTTTTTTGAAGGCCAACCCGGAAGTTAGCGCCGCGCTGGTTCCCTCGATCAAAAGCCTATGGATTTGTTTCCATAGACTTTTGGAAGATCCCAAAAAATTAGATCTGTGATTAACAAAAGTTCATGATGTCTATACGTTTGTCTATCAGGATCATCTTAGGACCAAATTTCCAATTTTGAAGCCTAAATACAATCGGCAGAAGTAAAAAGCGAACACGAGGCTATAAACAGAATCCTCTACGGTCGCTCGATATTAAAGTCCAAGTGAACCGGAACTTGCAATCTTTCTTACTTCCGCATTTTGACGCATTTCTGAGTGAAATGAAATTTTGAATGAGATAAATAGTGGGCGTGACTTTCGTCTTTCTCTGCATTTGATTGGATGTATCAAAACAGCCATTGCATTTTGAAATGCTCCGCCTACACCGTCTAACATTAGTCATCTAAGATGGATCGTCATTACAGGAATGACGAATTTAAAAAGAGAATGACCCAAATTGAGACACTATTTGCAATAAACGCTGCAACATTTCCTAAAAAATCGACATTGTCATTTTTACTTCACTGGGACCTTAACGTCAACACCAGGCCTCTGACAACTTTATAAAACTTGTTTAAAAGGTGTTCCCTGGTAAGATATTACTCTGTGAATGAATCCCCAAGACTCTGTTTTGAGATTTTTGCCCATGTTGCATTATTTGCGTGATGACATCAAACGTTCCCGCCACAGGAAGTAGTCGCTTTTAGCAACCGCCGTCATAAAGACACAATAAAGGTTTTAAAGTTACAAGCGGATATAACTAGTGTGTTTTCTGTCATAGTTTAAAACGTTGAAATATTTACAGCTTTTGTTAACCACAGACCATATTTCAGGTGATTTACCAAACCCCATAGACTTTGGAGCGATGGAACCGGAAGGGCTAAAATGCGCACTCGCTTCCAGAGTTTCCATACAAAAGTACGTCATCTCTGAGACCCTCCATTAGAGGCGACAGGCGAGCCCATGAAAAGCCCTGCAAGTGCAAGCGTGTGATGTAAAATCAACACATTTTACACATCGCCACTGCTAAGCCGCCGCTGGATGAGTGCTTTTGAGGTGACAGATAAGGCTGTGTAGTGCAGGAAAACGGTTTGTTTATAATTAAGTTTGCCGTTTAAAGCCTCTCTAATCCTTCTTCATTCAAGAGTTCAACAGCAGAACAGTCGTGTAAATCATCTGCCGGCGGCCAGCTGAGCGTTTAAAACACACGCTGACCTCAAGCGGATCACAGGGGGATCTTCAAAAGGTTTCACTTAAGCGGTCACAAGAGGTTGCACATTACCGCAGTGATTGTACCCGAGTCCAAGGGTGTTTTTTAAGGACTTTTAATAAGCTGGGGTATAACGTTCCCTTGAAGTCTACTGAGGGGACATAAACATATCCGAGCTGTAAAGGATGAGCGTGATTAAAAACCTTGGGTTTTGTTGTAAACAGCTTTACACATTCAATGCGTTAAATGTCAGCTTGTGTGCATCACACATGAAGGTGGTGGACAATCTACATAACACAAATATTGGGTAAAAATAAAAGTGACAATTTCTGTGTTTATAACAAAATTTATCTCGCTTCACCTGCTGTTGAGTAGGGATGCTGCGAAATGAAAATTCTTCGCCAAAGTTGAAACACTATGGGAGTCAATGGGGTCCAAGAACGGCTTGGTTATAAGCATTCTTCCAAATATCTTTCTTTGTGTTCATCCAAACAATGAAATTTATACAGATTAGGAACAACTCAAAGGTGATCAAATGACAACATTTTCATTTTAAGTCGCTTATGAACTGTAGTGATCAAGCAAGACTCTATATTTGGATCATCAATTGGCAATGGAAAAAAATTATGTAGTTAAGCTGTGAATTGAAACTTGCCTCTTCTAAAAAGTTTTCAGCTCCACAAACAAAACTTCCCAATGAGAAGATAGAAAAAGTGAATTGCAAAAGAGTCTGACACGGTTTGCGGAAGAGAACACAATCTGTTCGCGAAAATGATCAATAGACTTGTGTTAAGATGTACCCCGTCACACACAGACGTCTGGACTAACCTGCACCGACTGTAGAGGAACACCGTAGTCATAATTCAACAAAACATCCCGTTCCATCTGGCAGAACATAACATGTCTCACATTCACAGAGCTCATATCTCTGTAGATTTACTTTTAGCCTTGACTTTTAGTATTAAAAGAGAAACGTTGCACACCAAACTCGCTCTGAATGCAGAATGAAGGCAGAAGGGCTCCGAGCGAAGCCTCTCATGTCAAGTTAACCTGTTGTACTTTGGATGTTGCTTTCATGTAAATTTGGATCTGTTGACAGCTCTATTTTGAGAAGAGCGAGGTCAAGTCTTACCTCGGTCACGAACACGCTCATCACTGAACAATAATGAGGTGAGACGGGTTCGAGAGGCAAGAGATTAAAAGAAAATGATGAAGGCCTGAGATTTTCTCTCTCTCTGGCCTGAGCTGCATTTCAACTCAACATTTCCATAAACATTTTGGAGCTTCGCTACAGTTCACCGATATTAGAAGAACAACAGACTCTGCAACGCTTTTCAATAGAATCCCTTTGGAGAGGCCGTGAACCGTGCTCCGGATGGCTTTCTCTCTGTGCAACAGAACGTGTTTTAATAATCTAATGAGCAGCTTTTCTCTCTCGACGAGGGACACATTTAATTGGCAAATTGGGCAAGGTATTACATGAATGCCAGATTAAATGCTATAACGTCAAACATAGTGTAGTAGTGGGTAAATACTGATGAAATTAGAATAAGTCTTTGTCTGAACAAACGTAACAAAGGATGGTTCAAGACGGACTCAGACATGCTGAAAGATAAATGAAAAGATATTGAAAGATAAAGTATTTAGTTTGCCGCAAAATGAAAATTCTCTCATCATTTACTCACACTCAAGTTCTTCCAAACCACAAATAAACGTATTTGGAAGAATATTTGCAACTGAGATTTGCGGGGCACCATTGACTACCATATTAGAAAAAATTACAGAATTAGTAAAAAATGTGAAATTACATTTTAATGGTGCTCTAGAAATCTCATTTGCTAACGTTCTTCCAAATATCTTTCTTTTTGTCTAGCAGAAGAAAGAAATGTATATAGATTTGGAACAACTTCAGAGTGAGTAATTGATAATATACACCATACATGCCGTCAAATACTGCACATACAACAAACCTACTAGCAAAGATAGACACACTAATGTTTAAAAGTGTAGGATCACTAAACTGAAATTTAATTGAAATCATAAAATAATTTGAAAGGCACATGCTCACATATCCGAAATTATTTTTTGTATACAAAATGTATTGTGTAAACTTATTTTAATATTGTTGTTTAATAAAACATTTTTGGACTAAATAATTAGAAAAAAGCCATTAAGTGCCCAGCAGAACTACTTAAAAAAAAAAATTGTACTTCATACATCTAATTAATATTTTATTGAAATATTCATATATTATTTTAGTACACAAACCATAACCAAATATCTAATGGTGACAGTAATTTCCTTATATGTGTCTGTTTGTAATATATCTATGTGTCAATCATTCTGGAAGCTGGACATTTTTCATTTAACTTTTTTATGCACACCACACACGCACACAGTGTTGTAAATGTGAACTGACATGAATGGCAATAATGTGGTTTCTAACAATAATGGAGTTATTCAGAACAACAACAATGTGCATTTTCATCACCGCAATAAACTATTGTATTATTGAATACCAGCACAAGCTGTATCTATGAAAAAGGACCTCACATCGAACACAAGCACACAAATAAACAGAATGATAGAGAGATTGGTGGACAGACACACCTGTTGATGATTTTCATAAGATGCTTGTCTATCCCTCACCCTTCCATCTATAACTACAACCACACACACAGAACTAGAGAGAGAGAGATAGAGAGAGAGAGAGAGAGAGGGAGAGGGATTTAGAGAGACAGAGAGAGTGAAAGACAGAAAGAGAGAGAGAGAGCTCTGAAGCAATTAAAGCTCCTTTATCTACAGATTGAGTTTCCATTGTTAGGAAACTAAATCACTCTCTAGTAGCGCTGGACACCTCATGAAGGTCAAACACATAAACATTAAGACACAAACGTACTTTCTTCAAAGCCTTCATCATCAGTGTCGTCTGAAGACTTTGTTTTATGTCGGCGAGGAAGATGAAGACTTATACTTGATAGATGCATCTCTCCGCTGAGAGCCGCCTTTATCTAACAGCGATGATTTATTCAGTAAAGTCTGTGTAACGTGAGCCTGTAATCCAGCTCTCCACATACTCTCAGCTTTCTGTGTCCTATTCAGAAAACCATCATGACTCTCTCCTGTCCTAAGAAGCTCTATTACATCAACTGCTATTCAAACTCGTGGTGCTAAAAGAGAAAGCGAATAATTCTCCGGTGCATGCAATCACCCATAATGACTTAAACATTGAGGCTATTTTACTGTTTTTAAATAAACTATAGACATGCTATAAAACTCAATGCCATAAGAAAAACAAGTCTTAATGCTACAGACATGCACGCACCAGCTATAGGTCACACAAGCTTTGTGCATTCGATTCAAGCTTAAAAACAACCTTTGATAGGCTTTACTATGCATAAGAAAGACACACTGCACATGAATAATCCTAGATCCAAATTCACACTACATGATATAACTGCAACAACCAGGGATGCTAGATCTGCATACCTAACCAGTCAAAAACTGCCCAGCTCAAACACCAAAACCCAAAATATGTGTTCTATACCTAAAAAAACAGTAATTTTCATAATACACATAAAACCCTTGAAAATCCTTGCAGAGAAAAAGGCCTAATCATAAACACAATCTGTTTTCATAAATGGCTTCATCTGGCCTAACAAAATGACAGTTGATTAACAAAATCGATCCACCTTAACACACAAAACAGTAAACAACAGAGTTTAAGGTAGCCCGACGCTGCAGAAAAAACGTTGACCTGGCAACCCTGTTAAGGCTCTAATTTTAGATGTTAGACTTTTCATTTACAATCTTTTTTTAAAGACGTTTCCGTTTACACCAAATCATCACTCATCTGTACGGCACACATCTACATTTAGATGTCATAATTACATTGCGTTTTTATCTTGATCAACGGAAAAAGTCCTTTAATGAATGAGAACCAGGTGACCCATCCGTGACTCATATTTTATGAATAAATCTATTCAGAGACTATTCTGCCCTCATCTGATCTCATGAGCATCACTTGAGAAGAGCTCACCCTGAACAAACAGTGAACACTACTATGCATTGCATACTTAAAGATCGGGTCTCATGCTATGTCATGCATTCTGACTTCTTAACACTGTTGAACGTGCTGGCTTCTCGTGCTTAACATGGCCAACTTGTTGGAAAACCAGTGGGCATATGACGTAGTATTTTTGTGGTTGTTACACTCCCCCAGCACTTAATTTTTGTTTTTATAAATCTGGATCTCTGTGTCGTCAAATGGATCCTATTCCTTTTATTGGCCATTCTGTCAGAAAGGCCGGAAATTGTTTGAAACTGATAGATGTGGTGGTCACAGTGCTAAAAGATGCTGGACATGAACTGCACGTGGTAAGTCATACGAAGTCATACGTCTGTGTTTAGTTGGCCATTGGAGTGTACGTGCATAATGTAAACAACACAAAGGGATTAATGTGATGATGTGTTGTGTTCTCGTGCTGTAGTTCCATCCCATTCTCCCCACTAGTCCCACCTCTAGCAGCTCCCGTTTTTCTGGAAATAATCGCATAGCTGTATCTCTCTTTTATAAATTTGATTTAACTAAATACTCTTCAAAGATATGATGTACGCAATACTACTGTATAGGCACCCATTGTCAAGAAAACACAGATATCAGATTCAATCACCGCATGTGGTTCATGTCCAGCATCCACAGTTTATATAACATTCATCCCCCAAATGCAGTGAACAACAAACACCTGAACTTCGCAAACGTAAGCTCTCTCCGTCTCCTGCACACAAGTGAAAGTGACGCATGCTCCTTCTCCTGCTCTCCTGTGGCCGTCTCGCCTGCTTTTCTGGGAAAATTGTCCAATAAGGGACTGTAGCAAGATTCAAAGTAGGGAAGAAAGGAGGCGGGAACCGGCAAACGTTCAAACATTTAATCATATAATAACACAGAACATAAACAACCGGCGGCCCCTCACAGACGAACGCCGGCGAAATAACACAAATACAAACATGTTCGGGCCCAGTCCTCTCTCATCCACGGTCTGGTCGCTCGTTCTCTTATATGCTCCCAATCTCCTACGTGATACGAGACCTTTGCGCGCACATCTGCCGCTAATTAACAATTACTCACCGGCCTCGAACCACGGTCTCGCTCCGCCTACTCCACTACAGGGACTAATAAAGGTTGGTGAGAAAAATTTTATACGTTCGAAAATAACCTTCTGAAAGCTGTACGATCGCTGGGGGAGTTTATTGAGCACAGAAATACTACGTAATACGCCCAACCCGTTTTCTGACAAGTTGACCATGATAAGTATGAGAAGACAATACGTTTAACATTGTTAAGAAGTCAGAATGCATGACACATCGTCACAGGGCCGCTTTAATGTATACAGCAGAAAACAGCACGATTCGTATGATGTACTATATGAATCACAGCTGTAAAGACCTTGCAAATGAGAACGTTCACTGACCGGCAAGAGACGCAACAAATCAGTGCTTCAATGACCAAAGCTAAAGCATAAAACCCCATTAAAATAAAAATGAGTCTATCAGCACAATTTCTACATCATAAAGCGCTTACAGTTTAACGAATAAAAACACATGTACCGGATATTCTACTGAACCTCATTTAAAATCTCACATTGTGTATGTTTTATAAAGTGTTCCAGCACAAACATCATGGGCTCAAACACCGGGATCAGAACACACTCGTACAAACAATGTATAGTTTGAATGCACTTTTAATTTCCTTCGGATGAAAACTGTAAATGTAAAAAGTTTATTTTCTAAGGTGTGATGCTGTTGCTGGGTATTAACTTGGCAGAGTTGAGCTTTTGTACTGTAGATTTTATTAATAGAATTTGAACTCAATGAAGACATTTTCTCTCAAGGTCCCCAGTGGATTAAGACATAAAGTCTGTTTTAAACAAAGGTAATTGGAGAAAGGATTAGTCATCCTTGAGTCTAACAGATCCCTTACATAAATTAACCATGGTTTACTAGAGAAACCAAAGTTTAACTAGTTAAACCAAAGTAAGCACAAATTTAATATAGTCTAACTACAATAACTAAACAGTAGGTGCAATTTATCTAATTTGCCTCTTTATTACCATATCTGTTTAAATAAATGGCAGGTTGCTTGGGTTTTAAGTCAATGTACCCAACAGCTCAAATTAGCTAAATTATTCTTATTAGCTTTCCATTGTAAATCAGCAGACACAGTTTTAATACAATTTCTCAACAAGAAAGTTAAAGATATTCATAGTAAAACTATGGAAATACAAATGGATCAATCAATATTAAAAACAACTACTACATCTTTACTATAATTAAACATGAGAAAAAACTTAACGTGAATTTGAAATATTTGATTAGCTAATTTTCACCAAATGCCGACCTTCCGCAAGGAAAAGTTGTTTACTTTCTGTTTAAAGGGTAAGAAACAAATTATTTTATTAAAAGACATATTAATAATTGAATTGTGCAAAAAAACCTGTCAAACTGGATTACCGTGTGTTATTCGTTTGGAATAATGAACCTGCAAATGTCGCGATCGGCCAATCAGAATCAAGCATTCCAACGAGCCGTGTAATAAATCCTGTCAAATACTGCTGTTATGAAATGTAAGCCATTAAAAACCAGCTAACAGTATGTTTTTGAGATGTGATTCTGTTTTGTCATTTCTGTGTTCAGCAGTGAAGTTAAACTACAGTGTGAATGTTTAAAAGAACGACATCCCTATAGAGTAAACGGAGACGGATCACAACACAACAGATAAAGAGACTATCATGTAATACAGGCCTCTAAACTGCAGTCTCTGTGGTATTCTCACACAGTAACACCAACACAATACAGAATGAAATACATTATTATTCTCCGTCAGACTCATATGGAGGAATATGAAATGAATGTCATGTGTCATGAAATCATGCTTTTTGACAAGACACGACTAGCCCAATAACCTGTCCACAAATAGACAGATAGTCCACCACAAATGGATTTCTGCTCCCTGTTGGTCCTTTATTCCAGACATAACCGTCTATAATATACAAACCGGCAACTAAAGCTGATTTACTGGAATAAACTCTGAAAATATCTATGTACCTATGCCATAATGTCAGGACTAGAAAGAGACGTTTGAGATTGGTTTTGAGGTCTGTTGGAGAGAAAGACTTTGCGGATTGCTTATATGCACATACAGCAATATTACTTGGAATAATGATCCAAAGTGCCATGTCAAATATTGTGGTGGAATAACATTTCTTACAATATTTAAATTTTCTCCTGCAGTATATACTATAAGAAATTCCTGGTAAAGTCCTAGAGTTTTTTTTAAACAAACAAAGCTATAGAAAACTATGAACGCCGGCACATTTGAGGAAATTCATTCCAGTTCGACATTAATAAAAACATCGCTGTAAAAAAAAACAATTGAGCCAACTGATGCATTAAGACTTTTGTGTTGACTCAACGTATATTGTTTAATTCTTCAAAGTAATGATACTTTGTTTAGCCAACTTAAATTTGTTTGTTTATGTGAAGCTGATTTTCTTTTTTCTAATAAAGATATTATTGTCACACCAATTACTGTTGTTCAGGCAATTAATATACTTCTGTTGTGTGGGTGAAAAATGTTAAATTGGCAAAAGGAAACATTCCAAGTACTCTTTAAGTACTGTAAAATAACAATCTATACATTGTTTGTACGAGCGTGTACTGATCCCGGTGTTTGAGCGAATGATATTTGTGCTGGAACACTTATTTAAAATCTCACATTGTGTATGTTTTATAGAGGTGCAGTGGAATTTCCGGAACATGTGTTTTTATTCATTAGTGTAAGTGCTTTATGATGTACAATTGTAAATGTTTTCTACCTCAAATAGACCCAAACGTTGATCAAATAACTGTTTAAACAGTTTGATTTGAGTGTTTATATAGAGGCTTTGCCAATGTGTCATGAACTTACATCTCAACATTGAACACACAAATCTCAACCATGGTAACAATCGTGACAGTGACAAAAATATTAAAGCATATATTAAGCCAGCAAGAACGAATACACTAATCTTTAAATGAAAAACATATAAGAACACAGAATTGAATATGCTGCTATGCTTCTTGCGAACTTTGTAAGTCGTGCAAACTTTTTGACGCATTTTGGCAAAAAACTTGAGAAACTTCCAGTCAACAAATCTTTGTTAGAAACAGGTTTGGGCTAATGTTGTTCAGTATATCCAAAACAATCATTTGACTCCTTTAACTAAAAATGCTATGTTCAAGTTGGATTTTTTACTCAAATTTCAAAACTATCAATCTATCACTTAATGCTAAATCTACTGGTAGTCCTAAAGTAACTTCTAAAAATCCCCAGGAAAGCTAAACCAATACTACTTAAGCTAATTCACACAAATATTTTCTGGATGCTCTACACTTTATGACATGGTAAAAACTATACTCCTATACTTTGTATTATTCTGTTTAATATACAAAACTGTTACAAAAACGAAGGCTTCCTAGGTATCAACAATAAACGCTTCAAGGAAAACAGTCTGAAGAATGTATGATAAAGCTAGTTTGACCTTGATAACACACAACAGGTGTGAAGTAACTGATTTAAGTCTTGAGTCTCGATTCAAGTCTATGAAACAGTGTGTTTCTCTGACCGTAAAATCATTAATGTTAAACTGACATTAATATAATTTACACCCACATTAAGATGTGGTATCATTTTCGAAAACAGCAGTTCTCAGCTCAAATGTCAAAAGCGCAACAGATTTATAATGACTAATTTTTGTATTTTATTTTGAAGGCATTTATCTTGAAATCGCTCAACAGCTGATTTTCGGAAATAATAATAACGTTTACATTTCGCTTTTCTGGGTACTCAAAGCGCTTTGCATGGAAGGGGGGATCTCCTCAACCACCTGGATGATGCTCCAGAACGCCCACCACACACCAGCTTATTGGTGGATAAGAGAAAGTGATGAAGCCAATTAGTACATATGGGCATGATGAGGAGGCCATGATGATGGAGAGAGGTGAATTTGGCTTATGGGAAGGACATCCTGGGATTTTTAATTACCACAGAGAGTCAGGACCTCGGTTTAATGTCTCATCCAAAGGATGGAAAAAACTTTCCATTAAAATAGTATGAACCTCTAGATTTTTTCATTAAAACAATTACTAAATTCCTTTTTGTTGTGTGTTTTGAAGAATTATTACATTAGGATTCATCTGTCAGATAACACCAATTAAATCCATCACATTCCAGTAGACACAATTATAGTTCCCATTAAAACCAATACTATTAATATTGTAATCTTTAAGTACATTATACATTTGTATTGTGTTTAGATCAGGTTTGTATGGTTTTTTTTAGCAGGGGTGCGCGGTGTTTGAGGCAACTAGATATATGGTCAGAACGTTTCAAATTCCAATAGGGACCGAAGTTCAGCCGCTAGCGGAGATTTTTGCGGTAAAACGGATCTCGTGCATTTTTTAAGCTTCTTTTCTTTTTTTACTTGAAAATGACTATACTTAAATGCTAACGGAATTACTAAATAATGGCCTCAGATTCAGAAACAGCAAAAAAATGTGAACAAGAGCCAAAACACCATGCAAGCAAACATATACAATCTCACTCGTAGAGCTCGTTCGCTACAATCTTGAACGGCGAGTTCCGCTTATGACGTCACACCATTTTACAATCAATCAAGTGACATTTGAATCTGCAATCATCAACTGTAATATATATATTTTATATATATAAATTAATTTCTAAACACCTGACTGCTATCAAACAAAGATGTTGAGGTAAATTGCAAGCAAAGGTAAAACAACAGTAAAATCAAAACAGCATCAGACAAACCGCAACTGCAATAATCAAAACAGAAAAACATATCACAACTACAGTTAACCACAAATAAAACTATAAAATCAAATCTTACCGTGTGATACTTGTGCTGCACATTCAAAACAAACGATTTCTCCGATCGTGTGAATTCAATATAGCTATCCATGTTAAACAATAGACTAATTTAACATTTGGACAACTATCTTATGATACAGTATGTGAACGTGTTAGAATTTAAACATATAAACAGATCGGATTTGGATGACATAATCCAATGATTCGTCTGCGAATCAACGCAATTAATTTATTTTTTGTCAACCAAAGTTCTTTCTGTGGTCGGCCATTTTTAAAGCAACTTGAATTCGACTTCAGAATCTGGTAACGTTACACTCGTGACTCTCCGCGTTAAGTAGCATAACGCTGCACAACTGTTAGCACAACAGCAACATGTTCGTGTTTTCAATTCTATCGTTTTTTATCGGTTATTGGTGTAAAACTGGCCTTGGCTAGACTTGCTAGGCGTACACCGGGCGTTAACTTGACAGCTCAATCTTTTTCTATTCAATTTCAATGTTTAGTCAAAGAAGACCAAGCCCATGTCTATTAAAATGGTGAAAATTAGATATATCTCCACAACCGCACGCTAAGACCACAATAAAACAAGCAATTAAACAACAATTTAACCTCGACATAAACTTTATTATAAAGTTTGTTTCTCAGGTTAAATTTTTTTTTTAAATCCCAAGCTTAGCTAGCTTCTTCTAATGCGCATGCGCAAGTGCAAGTCCTTATAGTGCAGAACTCCTACCCAAAGAAACGTTAGAATTTATTGTTTTATAGTTGAATTGATATTTATAGGCAATTTGTTGTTTTCGAAAATATCTTACAGCAAGACAGGCGACAGGCTACAATTCTGATTGTATCATGGAGGAGAGTTTTGATTGATACCGCTCACATTTTTCCAGAAAATCTTAAGATTTAGTAAAACATATTAACCATCAATTTTCTCATTCGTTCTTAAAAACCAAGCTAATGTATTAGTTTACTGCTTTCATGAGGGCTGATTCTTAGTACATGCAATGTGCCACCAGATGTCAGCATTTCATAATCGATTGTTCTCAGATAAAGTCATATCGCTTCATAAAGCCAAATTGATAAACATATATTTTTTAAGGTTTGAAACGGTCTGGTATTAAAAATGGATCGCTATATAAATGCATTTTAGTTAATAATTAACAGAATAATTAAGTTAAAAAACGTTTTCCTTAGACAAACTGATATTATTTTTTATTTTGATGTTTTATTGTAAATGTATCTATAAATATAGTTTCAATGTACATGATCCCACAAAAGTTAAACGAAACTCTTTTATATTTAACTCTATCAAAACGTAGGCCTATTTAAAAAAAAAACATAATTTAATAATAATTAAAAAATGTGTATCTTATTATTTTAGTGTACACGCCATCATCTAAAGGGGCATATAATAGCTTTTTTATTCTAATTGCATTGTGCTTTAATTTTTCTTTTAATAAAATAATGTCGATGCAATACTTCCATGATTCTATCAACACTATTTAACATTATAATTTCAGCCTTGCAGAAGCCTGGCGCTGTTCTGAACAATTAAATTGGCCTAATCCCATGAGAAATAAGCAGTATGGGAAAACCCTAAATTTCCTCAGAAGACACTTGTATTGCTCTCTAGTGGCCACCGGCTGCCTCGCGATCCCCGAAAACGACGCGCAGGAAACCGCCTCACGGCTGCTGCGAATCCTACTATGGCCAAAGATTGTCAGAGCCAAGCCTTCGCCATCCGAAGGTACCAAAGAAACGTCACCATCATCTATTTAATTTTCAGAAACTGAACGCTGTCATTGGATGGCTGTTTGGTAGCGTCAGCGCAAATTTATAAATATTCATCAGTCAAGGCTTGGTCGTAGTAGGGTCTGTAATGTATGTTCTCGCCCGCACCATTGTTTCTCCTGTCGGTCCTGCCGCTTCATGTAATAGGTGTAGCTGCGGCAGTTGCCGGTTTGGGCAAAAATCCTACATTTCGTTGTGATGCTAGACTTGAAATCCGCGTTGTCTTCATGATATGCTTACATTTGCGGTATTTGATCTAGCGAATGTGTCTGTAAAAGCAGCTGGCGGAGATTGAACAGTATGAATGGTAAGTGCGTCTGTATATTCTCTATTGTCAGTGTGAATGGACGCAATAACTGTGTGACGCGAACCGGCTCTTTTTCCCACGCTTTCATAAGGCGCTTTAAAGATGCGTTACATGTTTCTGGGGTTGTGCTGTAATGATTTAAGATCGATCGAGATGCTAAATGTCCGATAACCAATATGCGGATCCGATTTTAATTATTCTTTTATTTCTGCCGTATGACATTACAAGTGAATAATCATTTGGGCATAAAATGCGCACGAACGTTTTATTTATATTACAAATAATTTAAATTACTGTCGTTGTCGTTCTTATTTGTAATATTTAGTCAATGTTTGCGCCATTGAACGCTGCACATTATATTTATCTTCTACTGACAGTATTAAATCTACGACTTTTTTTAAATTATATATTTAAACTAAATATTAAATATTCATTGTGATCCGAGTTCTATTTACACGAATGCGTATATTGCACTTATTGTATTTTGCATAATGTTTTTCCTCATTCACAGATTTTGTTTCTTTAACTTATTCTAACGCTCTCCTTGTGGCATCCTTTGTATCCCAGTCTATGTGTGTGATCCTCTGTTTGCCCGAAAACAAATTACCCTCACTGAATGGCCATATTGCATTGTGTTTATAAAAAGTTATTTTGCAATTTAAATGGCTGAAATTTAAATTTTATCTTTGTTGCAGGGCATGATATGACTAACTGAGCAGCTTACATTTTCTGGGTTTTTCTCGATTGTGAAGGTTACATAAGGAAATGAGTAATTTATGCAAACAATAGAATAAATAAATAAGCATCCTGTGTTTCCTGTTGAATGCACCGAGGTGTTAACACATTCCTGGGCTTTTTCTTTACAGTCCAACCAAATTGCGCCATTTATCAGCAGACAAAATGTAAAATATTGAAATTATTGTTCTGTCTTTTTTTAAAGAAGCTTAGAATATAGAAAGAACGACATATGCAGTGTTTGGTGCATTTCCAAGTATCGTCGATTACTAAATGCACATGAATGAATTATAATTAGCTCATACATTCAGCTTATGAATAAATGATAGTTCCAAATCTTTACTGTACGACTCTTCTCCACATATGACTGCTTTGTGTAACATATATGTTAGAGAAGTCTGTGTATGCACTGTGTCGATCTATCTATCTATACTTTTTGTATATGTGTATAGATGTTCATGCTGCACAATGATGCGCGTGACCCCTTTCACAACCCCCGATCCGCCACTGAAAGCCACTAAACTAGAGCTCCAGAGAGGTGGCAGACTGCCATTGCAAATCTCTCTCTCTCTCTCTCTCTCTCTCTCTCTCTCTCTCTCTCTCTCTCTCTCTCTCTCTCTCTCTCTCTCTCCATCTCTCACTCTCACTCTCTCTCTCCTTCTCTCTCTCTCTCTCTCTCTCTCTCTCTCTCTCCTTCTCTCTCTCTCTCTCTCTCTCTCTATGCTTCTCTCTCTCCTTCTTTCTCTCTCTCTCTCTCTCTCTCTCTCTCTCTCTCTCTCTCTCTCTCTCTCTCTCTCTCTCTCTCTCTCTCTCTCTCTCTCTCTCTCTCTCTCTCTCTCTGCTTCTCTCTCTCCTTCTCTCTCTCTCTCTCTCTGCTTCTCTCTCTCCTTCTCTCTCTCTCTCTGAGAACGTGCAGCTGTGTCAGACAGAGCTCTGCTTTACTCTCTCTCTCTCCTCCGGGAATACTCCCTTCAGTAATGAGGCAGCATTCACGGAGGGCACACACCGGCCCACTCAACAGTGCAGTAATGGTTCCTCTTACCCTTTATTAAAGGCAGAAAATAATAAGCAGAATGATAGTTAAAACAGGCCGTATTTCATCCATTTGTGCATACGTGTCAACGCCATTTCATAATCGTTTTTAAGCGTAAAAGACAAGATTTTAAAAGAGTTCAGGTTAATAAGTCTTTATTTTTTTTCCTTTAGACCTTTAAAGCCAGTTCCATTGTGCATTCAAGGTAAGCAAATGGATTTATTTTTTTGTTGTTGATGTAGATTTTCAGAGTGTTTTGGGATGGCTTGAAATCGTGTGCAAGTACATATAAGTTTATGTGTCTGCGAATTGAACTCATGATTCCATTTGCATTGTGCTGTTATACCAATTGAGCTACAGGAACACAAATATTTGCATTGCTCGTTCATTTGTTCGTACAAATAGGATTCCAAAAGAAATGAAATGTACACATACGGTTTATTTGTTTGTTTAATTGTTTACGGTTAAACTGTTGTGTCGGATAGCTTCAACACAATCTCATGGCAACTTGTAACCATTTCATGAGGTGACTTTCTTGCCAGTGACGGTTAGATTTAGGGGTGGGACTTCAGCTTTACTCTTTTCTACTGATCGTACTTTTTTGTGAGATTGTAATTAGCCACCTCGTAAAATAATTAGGATTTCCCGCAGTTTCCCATGCTGATCGCTTGAGGTTGAGAGTGTGATGCTAGAGTGTGATTAGGAATTGATGATGAAACGTTGTTTTCATTTGAAGTAACATGCACAACAAGACCAAAAGAGATGCATTAAAGAGGGCCAGCGTTGATGTCGTGTTGATATTAAATCAAGGTTTTCTCTGATTGTCTATAGTAGAGGTCTCAGACAGGAGCGTTAGCCTTCTGTCACGCTTTGAAGACGCCGAATAAAAGAATGTCTGTTCATCCTTCCTTCGGTTCCTACGGTAGCGAGAGATTGTAGCTGGCTTGTAGTCTGTGGGGACACACATGGCGTAACTGTATGACAGTTTAACTAATTAAAGACTGTAGCGGTGTGAGGTGGGGAATGTGGGACTGGTAGAAGATTGGCCCGCAGAGGCCGTGCTGTATTCAATATTAGAGAGAGAGAGAGAGAGAGAGAGAGACTGTAAGGCTTAATGTGCAGCTTGTTATGAACCTCCTTTGTTTTAACTCCAGCGTCTTTTGTCACACCAGGTGAGAATGCCAACAATGTGCATCCACAACACACACATACACAATGTTATACATCGTGTATGGCCTCTGATTCCCATCCGTTTAGAGTACAATTTTTAACTTTGTGAGCTTATAGCAACGACACAGCATCACTGTTGCAACACATCTTTAATCATCCGGTGTAATTATGGTCCAAGAGGTTATGTGTTCACTGCATCTGTTTATCCTTTCAAATAGTCTCCATTGGAAACATGATGCAATGGCTCTAAACGATGATATTTAAAGGACGCTGCAACATTTGCACAACGCATCTCCAGTTTGATAGGAGGGGTCATTTAAACAGCCAAATCTTCCACGCATGGCTGCAACGCGCACAGATGGCCTCGCCAGAGCGCCGAATCTCTCCCATTAAAGATTGACGCCGTTTTTCTGATAACAGCTCCGTCTTTGCATGTGCACTTACACGTGTGAAGCCAAATCTATTTAGTTCATTCAAATTTGCGCACAGACATTAAGGTGTCCATCTAAGATCCGGGGAATCATCATGCTTTGGTGGGAAAAGAAAAGCAGCGTCTGGTGGACAGACAGAAGCGTCAGTTTGATCGATGAGCGTGCTCTGCACTCTAACACACATGAAGCCTGCAGGAGAGAGAGAGAGCCAAGCTAAAGGAAGACAGAGGTAGAAAGCGACGGCATAATCTGTTTCTGATATACAGAACAAATGCGCTGAAGAGAAACAAAGCCTCTTCCAGCCTGCCGGCTACAGAAATATTGTGCAAGTGAAGTGAGACGTACAGGGCGGTTCGTGGATCCGCCGTCCCGGGACATGTTTTCATAGGCACGGGTCCATGCTTGCATTTTGTGAGATTGGTGAAATATTTCAGATGTGCGGTGTATTGCTGCGTGTACTGCAAAGATAACAATACAAAGGTTAATAGGAAAACAGATCAAAGCTCAACACTAAGGGATTTGTCTAAACTTCTCTTATTACAAAAAAATGCATCTCCATTAGATATAATATTCTATACTTATTTTGCAAAGAATTACTGATTTAACTAGATTACAGTATAATATTAAACGACAATTAAATTTCCTGAAAAATCATGAAAATGCACATACGCACTAAATTTGGATGGGAAGTCACCATTTAGAACAGTTCACCCAAAGATCTTTTGTCATACTCACCCTCCTGTCATTTCAAACCTTTGTGAATGTCTTTCTTCTGCAGAACACAAAAGAAGGTATTTGGAAGAAAGCTCATAGCCAATCATCACTGAATCATTTTGACTTTGATAGTATGAAACAAAATCACTGGGACATTTCTCAAAATATCTTCTCTTGTGTGCACTGAAGAGAGAGTCATATGTTTTGAATGACTGAATTACAGTGCGTTATATTATTGTTTTATGTAAATTATGCAAGATATGCATAATCCATGCAAGAGTCAAGTTACATAAAGTAGCCCTCTTGTCTCGATTCACTTAACAGTGTCATCAGATGAAGTGCTCTAAATTGACATATTCATTCAGTCAGCAGAAGCGTTTTGTGTGTGACACAAGGACTCTTATAGATCAATTATAGACTCGCCTTTTTTAAATCATCTCATCTCTTCTCTGTGCTCGGACGCCGTCTCTCTCCTGTTCTGAGATCCAGCCATGACTGGTTGCCATGACACCTGTGTGAAACGTTCAGTCCGTGTCTTGCCAATTACAGGCTGGGGAAAAAGCACATGGACTTTTTTTCGGAGCAAGATCGCACAATTACATGGCGCAGAGCAAACAAACACACACGCTCACTCAACCAGAGATGAATGAAATGATGGATAATATGTTGACTTGGCCCGCTGGTCTTCCATTACCCATGCAGGGAATTTGTTGATGCCCTCTAACAGCGTGTTTGACTTCCGCGTGATGTGACATGCAGATTATTGATTGAGTTTAATATTGTTGCCTGTAGAAATAGGCCCTGTGCATTTTACGGTCAGCTACCTCAGTGCTCACGCGTCACTATTACTGTTGCTCTTTCTTAGAAGTAAACATGTAACCAAATCCTTAACCGTACATATTTCACACTGCAATGTGATTTGTTCATGAATAATGCATGCAATCGGGGTGTGTTATTTTTGTAGTAATTGGATAAATAAATGGGTAAAAAAGTCACATATTAAATGACATTCCAAAATCTAACAAACACTCAGAACCGCATAGCAACAGCCTACCAACCACTCAAAACACACTCAAAAACTACTCAAGATACACCTGAACCACACAACAACACCTTAATGACCACTGTAAACTCATCAGAACCACATAGCAACACCTTAACGACCAAAACACATCATAACCACATAGCAACACTCTAGCAACCACTAAGAGCACACCAAAACCACACAGAAACACCTAAACGACCATTCAAAACACATCAGAAAGACATAGCAACACTCTAACAACTACTTAGAACACACCAGAAGCACATAGCAACACCTTAACGACCACTCTAAACACATCAGAACCACATGGCAACACACTAACGACCGCTCCAAACACATCAGGACCACAAAGCAACACCTTAACAAACACTCAAAACCCATCATAACCACATAGCAACCCTTTAACAACCACTTAGAACACATCAGAATCACATACCAACATCCAATCAACCATGTAGAACACACAAGAACCACAATGAAACCTTAAAAACCACTCGGAACACATCAAAACCACAGGGCAACGCTCTATCAAACATTTAGAATACACCCGAACCACACAGCAATACCTTAACAACCACTAGAAACACATCAGAACCACATAGCAACACTCTAACAACCAAGTAGAACACACCAGAACCACACAGCAACGGCTTAACGACCACTCAAAACAAATCAGAACCACATAGCAACACTCTGACAACCACTCAAAACACACCAGTACCACATTGCACCACACCAACACCCACAGATCAACACCTTTATAACCATTTAAAACACATTAGACCCACATAGC
This sequence comes from Triplophysa tibetana, assembly GCA_008369825.1. Taxonomy (NCBI): domain Eukaryota; kingdom Metazoa; phylum Chordata; class Actinopteri; order Cypriniformes; family Nemacheilidae; genus Triplophysa; species Triplophysa tibetana. The sequence continues at coordinate 1,965,616 of CM017902.1, forward strand.
AACACTATAGCAACCACTCAGAACATATCAGAACCACATAGCAACATCAACAACCACTAAGAACAGCGTAGCAACGCCCTACAATCACTTAGAGCACACCAGAACCAAACATCAACACCTTAATAACCATTTTAAACCAATCAGACCCACATAGCAACACCTTAGCAACAACTCAGAACACATTAGAACCACATAGCAAAACTCTAACAACTACTCAAAACACATAAGAACACCACAGCAACAACCTGACAACCGCCCAGTACGCAATAGAGTCCGAGCAAATGTTTTCGTACAGAGAGAACTGCTCAAAAGACTGTCCTGTGATCACAATGGGGCTGTGTGAGAACAGATGTTTTTATAAACCGGTTACAGGACACAGGAATGTCTCATTGCATCTCGATCTGTCGCCAGTTAATTACTGCTCTCTACACAACACCAGTGAAATTCAAGAGCACCACTTTATCATTAAAGGTGTGACAGTTTATCTTGAAGTTTGGAAGCGGCTGTCACAACACACGTAGGGTTTTGTTTTGAAGTATAAAAGAGATGAGTTATAAATCAGGGGCTTCCTTCGAGGCACAACAGCGTCTTCAAGACTTCTCATTCCCATCATTTGTAAACAATGTGTTTCATTTTAGACAGGTTTATATGTTTACAATTAAAAATATGCATATACAATATACACTGAATCCCTGAACACCTCCCAGTTACATGTGAATCGCTTATCTTGTTACTTGAGGTTCCTCCTGTACACCACAGACAGAGGTGCGGCTCATCTGTCCTTCAGTATTTATCAAATGAAATCACTGCAGTTTAATCATCACACTAACATGTGTTCAATTTTATTTCAAGTTAATTGTGTGTCTCTAATGATCATAACATGGAATTGCTTCTGTGTGTCTTTGATATTTTATACTGATGCCATCCATCACAAAGAAGGAATGTGAAGGAAGAGAAGGGTCAGATTGATCCAGATGAAACACCAAATGCTTTGAAGTTTATGACATAATCATTAATGATATTTTCAAAGGCATCATATTTTTATATAAGTGTATTGACGTGTTTGAAATGACACATTGAATGGATAACAAGTGTATTCTGTGTTCCTGTAACAAAAAAAAGAAAGAAATGAGATATCTGCTTTTGCTATGACTTGACTTTAAATATGATTAATCTATGCATTCAAATGCATTTATTATTGCATATTTTAAATTGTGCTGTCTATATTTCTAAATAGACCATTGAGTGATTCTTTACTAAGTTCCTTTTTATCAGATTAAATTTACCATAAAAACAGACCTGTGACTGAATTCTGTCATTTCCATTGTGCATTGCGTCTTGTTGGCATCGTACAACAAATCTGTTGGAATAAATTATTGTTGATTAAAAAACGTTTAAAATAACTTTCATTGGAACAGACACATTGTAGAGTCATTAGTTTTGTTGCTCATAGTTCTCAGCCAAATTTTATAATTATTCTCCTCCTCTCCTTTCAAGCATCTTCTCTCTGCGCCCCCCAGACTGCACCAATTTCCATGGAAACCGGTTTTAATATGGTACATTATGGTGAGACAGTTGCCGTATGGTAATATTTGCGCTTGTGACAGCTAAGCTGCAACCGTCCATCACATACAAATGTCTAAGATGCTAATTGGTGCTGTGCGCCAGAGCCGGACTGATGCGTCTGCGATGTTGAAACTGGCAGATAATTTTTTACAATTCATAATTAGACAACAGTTGTTGGTAAAGTAAATATAAATGTCACAGCATTACAGTTTGTGCTTTGCTGATGTTGTGGATTGATGCAGACGTCAGTGTTGGGTTAGGGCACATCAGAGTATTCTGTGAGTTTTATTTTGTTTTTCAGCAGATGTTTGCTGATGGAATTTACTATGATCAAATATGGACTAATTCATCCAATATATATATCTATATTTCCATAATGTCCTTCAGAACCTGTTTCTGAGTTTTTCTTCCGTGGAACACAAAAGAAGATATTTTAAAAAATGTCTCGGTGGTGCTGTGTTCACACAATGAAAGTTAATGGGGTTCAATGTTGTTTAATTATCAACGTTCTTCAAAATATCTTCTTTTGTATTCAGCAGATCAAAGAAAGTCATACCGGTTTAGAATGACCCAAAGACGAGTAAATGCTGGAAGTCCCTTTAACTTTATAAGTTGTCAAATCGCTTTCTACACTACACTTTGTGTTCGCATCATCAGCATCCAATGCCACCATGAGTACCAGCTGAAGTTTTTGTCCCTTGGATGAACCGCCCAAAACCACACTTGCATTCGTCACCTCGTGGATGCAAATAATACGAGCTGCTCAAACAATCAATTCAGAGGCAAGCAACTTTGCGAAACGCATTTATGTGCCCGGAAGCATGCAAAGATATACACTACATCATCGTTGCGGTTCACTTAGGCAAATTTCAAAGTGCTTTTAAAACAATCGCTAACATGAATTAAACAACATGTGGACTCAGGTCCACCGGTTCAGAAAGCGCACTCACACCAACCAAACAAATCAAACTCCAAAATATTGCCATGATAAACTAACGATGCCACACAAATAAAATTGACGCATTTCGGGGTTCCCAAAAGTATGTAGAAAACATTCCCCGCACCAGGAACAATAGTGGATTCAATAAATAACAGAATATGTGTCTTATTTAGGCATTTGAGCAGATGCTTTAATCCAAACTCATGACTTCTGCGCTTCCAACACGATGCTCCACCGATTGAGCTACAGGAACACTGAGTTCAAAACAAAAGCCACAAATCACAGTCGTATTTCTAAACTCGGGGTCCTCAGGTGAGGTAATGGCTTGAAATGATTCTGATGTTTGACAGAATCAGGTTGCAGACACACAGACGTCATCAGTCTCAACTGTACATCTCTATTCACACAAAGGGCGCCACGGCAACGCAGCATCTGCCTAATATTTCAGATAAGAGCCTCCGCTGTTACGCTTCTAATTAATATTGAGGAGAATTCTCGTGAGGAAATCTGCCTTCGAACGCTCTTATTCCTGTAAACAATGAAGCCGTGTGAGTGATTATCAGCTGTCTGGTAGCCTCGATGGGTTCACTGCCGTGAATGACGGTTTAGTCATATTTTAGTGACACACACTCGCTGTCTCAACCCACGCGAGCACACGCAGACACTCGTCTAAATTTAGACCCCACGCCCTCGTGTCTGTGAGGGAGCTGAGGGAACTTACATGACAGTCACGCAATAGTAATTGTGTGCCAGCTGCTTTTACATACAGTATGCGATTAGACTCGTGCAAAGAGAGATTATATTATCAAAGGGGTGAAGGTGAATTTTCATGCGTGCAAATTCTCAACACTAAATGTGACGGAGCACTCTATAAAATGTAAATCATTCAAATGTTTAGGGTGACTTTCTTATTATTTTTCCACATTTTAGATAAAGGGATAGTTTGTCTGAAATGTTTTATTCTGGCATCATTTATTCCCTCCCAATTGGTTGTAAACCTATGTGACTCTTTCTGCTGTGGAATAAAAAAGATGCTGTTTTGTGTTCATAAAAAGAAGACTAAAGCACGCACATCAACCTCAAGTGGGTGCTCGAGCAAAAAAACGAATAAAGAAGTCTTGTTTTGTGTTCATTCAATGGAAGTCAATGGGGTTCAGTGTTGTTTGGTAATCAACATTCTTGGAAATCATATATTTTGTGTTCTGCAGAAGAAAGAAACTCATGCATGTTTGAAATAACATGACGGAAATAAATGATAGAGGAATTTCATTTTGGGGGAAATTTAACTTTACACTTACACAGTAAACCCAAAAATGAAATGTCTGCCATGAATTACTTACACTATAGTTGTTTTGAACCTGTATACATTTCTTTGTTTGGTCAAACACAGAGACGTTTTTTCGTACGAATAGTTCTAACCAAACAGTTCTTGGACCCTATTGACTACCATGGTAGGAAAAATGATAATGGTAGTCAAAAGTTCCCCAGAACTGCTTTCTTTCGTGCATTCTTTGAAATATCTTCTTTTGCGTTCAACAGAACAAAGAAAATTATAAAAAAGCGTTTCCTACTATGTAAGTCAATGGAGTCCAAATACTGTTTGGTTAGAAGCATTCTTCCAAATATCTTTCTCTATCTACACCAGAACAAAGAATTTATAAAGATTTGAAACAACTCGAAGGTGAGTAAATGATAACATTTTATTTTGTGTGTGAACTATCACTTTAAATTAAGTTTTTATATATAAAAACATTTAAAGCCAATAGTGTTAAACCATCATTAATAAATCAATTATATAATTTCCAATGTTTCATGGCCATGCCTTTGACCTATTTTGCTTAAATCAGATATTTTGATTCAATGCTGTGCTGGATGGTTTATGGTTTAAGCGTTAAAAACAAATCTTCAATAACTTTGCAGACCGTAAATGTAAACCAAACTAAAAACAGAGCACATGGCTCGGTCACACAGATAGTGAGTTATCTTCAGTTTTCAGTTTTCTTTAATGGGGAAACTACCAAATTCCATTTAATGTTTCAGAGTGTCATGAATAAGACGTTTCCTTCTGTACCGTAAACATAAACAAGGGTCTCTTTATAGATCATCTATCAGACATCAAGCATGAGTGTTTTACACCTTGAAACACTCGGAAATCTCTTGGAGAAGGTGCATGGATAATTGGAAACCGTACGTGTGTGTGCGCGCGCGGCTCATGTGGACCCCCGACACCCTCCCAGCGTTTGTTTTAAAGATGAAAGCCTCCTGCTCCGCAGCCACGGCTGTCAGAGAGCTCAGCTTCCTCTAACTTTTTCCGGTGGCATGGGAGAAATACAGACATAAATAAAATATAGTCGAATGAATAATTCAGGTGTGCATTGTGATTGACATGAGGGTGAAAGTACCTGATTATGCCACGGAGGGATGTGAGAGGAATGAGATCTGGAGCCGAGCAGAAGTTTAAACTCTCTCACCGCACCACCGTAATATCAAATTCTCCATTTTCTTCACGCAGAAATTGGGCTTCAGAGAGTCTAGACTGCGTGTTATGAAACAGATAGTTTGGAATTCTGAGTGATTGGATGAGCCGCTGTTAAATAACACATAAATGGCCACCTGTGGCCGTACGGTCCTTATTAATATTTCTGTTGTTTATCTGTAAATGAGCAACAGTTCAGGTCCTCTCACATTATTCTTCGTGATATGCTCACTCTTATTCCTCTGCATGTAAATTCGGACGAATGGAAACGTTGCAAATTTGAAAGAAACTGAATTTCACCTCCGGCTGTGAACCCAATGAACTAGAATCGACTACAGAGGATCTACTGTAAACCTCATGACAACACTTTGGGGCTTTTAAAGCCTATATAAACCGACAACAATATCAGCGTTCACACCAACAGCTCACACGCTGCGGTTTCACATTTTAAATATACTTGTGATGCGAGATCCATTTAAGGTCCAGTTAATGAAATTTAGCGGCATCTAGTGGTCATGTTTGCAAATTGCAACCAACGGCTCAGGCCACCCCTCCCTTCCGAAGCACTCCTGTGGCCGACACAGGACAAGAATGTTGTCTTTTCGCTTCTTTGTCAAAGGAGATAACGTATTTATGAAACACGTTCTGTAGAGCAGTTTGTCCGTTTAGGGCCACTGTAGAATCAACATGGCGAATTCCTTGCAAGGGGACCCGTGGTGTCTAGATAGAAATAGCTCTTACTAAGGTAATTAAAACATCTTTATACACCTCTGAAGGCATCTATATGTATATTATATTGCATTTCTGTCAATAAATCCCTCAAAATATCACACACTGGACCTTTAAATTCAGATGGATTTTTTTCATTCATAAGCTGGAAAAAAACATTCTGAAAGTATCAATATCATTCATTTCTATTGTTATTGTCACACTATAGCGAGGTTATTTTAGTTTACTAAAATTTAAACTTCGAAAACGTCTCTGTTCGTAGAAATAAAATAAAATATTGACCTAACAATTATGGGAAAGACATAACTAAAGGAAAAATGTAAATAAGTTTAAAGCAATACAATTATGATAGTTATATTATATAGCACATGAAAAAGCAAATCAATTATAAAATGAAAAAAGCATACCAAAATTGCTAACATTAAAATTAACTTCACAACTAAAGATTTAAAAAAAAGCTAATTTAAAATATTAATAAAACTAAATCGAACTAAAATGACAACTTAATATATATTTATAAAGATATATTTATCTCGGTGTGCACAGAGCTATATTATTTTGTAGAATAATAATCTCCCTCTCTTTTATTTACACTGTAAACACATTCCATATTATTCAGAAAATGATGCTAATATAACAGATTAGATTGCTTGCTGTAAATTCTCATGAGGCAGACAAACAAACGTCCGCACATTTTTACACATTCTGTATGCAAGATGTTTCCTCTGAAAATATCTATTCCCTCTTAAAAACAGCCTGTGAAAGCAAACAGCAAATCATGATTCGTGGCTTTGACCTCAACTAAAGGTTATAAGCTAAAGAAGCCTCCCTACAGTATATGTCCCACCTAAACGTCCTGTTTATCACATACACAAGATAACAGAACTTGTTAAACCATTTCATGCCTCTTGGTCCTTGCTTCTTTATACTTCTTGAAGCATCACAATGTGTGCGGGACACGAGCTCTTCATTGAGATTGAGAGATCAAGGTCTACCGTCATAGAAAGCAGAGCTTAAAGCATGTATTCAAGCACAGGTCCTGGATCAGATTTTATATGCGACAGAGTGTGGTTCACAGTTTCAGATAGATGAACAGTGTGTTTTTTCTGCAGTTGTTCTGGGGCGGATCAGGCGATCAATGCGAGCTGCAGCAGTCTGCTCCGTGTGCTGAGTACTGAACAGCAGCCAGATATGTCTTCTTTCATGTGTGTGTGTGTGTGTGTGTGTGTGTGTGTGTGTGTGTGTGTGCGCGTGTGTGTTGGTGTGTGTTGATGTCTAATGCCTTAGGCAACAGCAAGTTAACAAATGTACAGAGCACGACTGAATCCTCATTTCCATAAAGCAGTCAGTGTAGCGGAGCATCTATTTAAATGGGCTCCTTTCTTTCTAATTGTGCTTTTTCAAGTCCTCCACATACAGACTCTCTGACATGTGTCGTCTGGAAATCACTGTCTATCTATGTTTTATTTACAGTTTATTCAATCATCTTTATTTTAAATGAGATCTGCTCTCCATAACGCGATATAAAGATTTTTATCTATTTCATTCTCATTGGAATATAGTGGGTCTCTCTATCAGTGATGACTATGGGAGCCGGTTTGCACGTCTGGTTAACATGTTTAGATTTTGAGTTACTGGCTCGTAATATTGAGAGGAAATCTTTAATAATGCAAACTTTCTTTTAATAATGACTCGGTATCATTCAAACATCCTCATTATTATGGCTTACAAAATCTGCCAAATTGAATCATATGTGCAAAATCCAGCTTCCATAGATGACCTGACCAACACGTATAGACATAATATTACTACTAATAATAGTCAAGACAAAGTTTGTGCTAAAAAAAGTATGCAGTAGTAAATGCATTTGTACTATACATTATCTGTCATCTACGCTTTCTTTCTTTCTTGTGCTGTGATGCATTGACGGTACGTTTGGGTTCAATTTATTTATTTTTTAATGCAGTCTTTTGTTACCTCATAACTATGAACCATGTTTTGTTAGTTGGCTGCAGAAGAGGGATATCTCATTCTCAAAAAGCATTTGATTGGATAACGATTGGATCAATGCAGAACAGGTCATCAATATGTGCGATCCGTTCTTCTGAAAGAGAAAGACAAAAGAAGAACATTTTGAACGTGAATATGATTGACACCGAAGCTAAAAGACTTTGATTTAAACATTTATGCATTCGGAAGACCCTTTTATTCAAAGCGGCTTACAGTGCATTCCAAATATATATATTTGTTCATGTTCCCTGACATTTAAACCCACGATGCAATACTCCATCAACTGAGCCACAGGAGCACCAAAAGCTACAAACGATCTTTTTTATTTTTTTCTAAAATTCCAGTTGTATTTCCCTACCGCAAAAACAGATCTTGGCATGAACATTGCTGAACGAGAGTTTCTAATGTATAAACCAAGGTAAACAGATTGCGACCACGACATAAAATGCATAACAGTCTTATCAGCTGTAAACTTAATTTATTTTGAATTATGCAAATCTAATAATCTTCTCTTTCACACTGGAGGTGAAATACGACCACAATATAAGCTCTGTTCTCGACAGGTTACACCTCTTTATCACGAAGGTCATTTCAGGTTTCGTATTTTTATTTCAACGTTTCAGTGTTTATTATAAATTATAGCCCCGTAAACACATTGAAAACTCTGTAATGGAAATGTGATTGCACAACGAGACCCCACAGAGAGAAGCCACGTTTAAAATGATGGTATGATTCACAGTATAACAGCACAGCTCTGGTTTATAAACACTGGCTCGTGACCTTTAAAAACAAATCCCTCTTATTTGCCGTTTTTTGTTGTGTGTTTGTAGTATGGCTCTCACATTGATCTTATGAAGGCAGTGTTCATGTATCTCAACTTTAGACCTCACAGACTGACAGAACAACATCATCCTCAGATGTATATCATTATTCAGGCTGTGGTGTTGCCCGTGGGACAGCAGATGAGACCTGATGCTGTCAAGCTTGATCTTTCTGGCTCTGTGTGTCGTATGATTTATAAGATTAAATGTGACTATTAGGGCATGAAAAGGAAGCAACTGAACTAAATGACCTTTAAGGGTGTACTCACACAGGCAATCTGAACTGTGCCCGAGCACATCTGACCCCCACAGCTCGGTTAATTTAACTAGTGGGAAGGAATGGTTGGTTTAGTGGTCCCTGGCTCGTTTGGATGAGGTGGGCCAGAGCACGGTGCGGTTGGGCTCGGGTGTGGTACACATGCAGTGTGAGCGGAGCCTAGAACTGAAAGCATGACGTAAATTATGCGACTGTCTAAATTCTTCCCTGAGATTCAGCTGGCACCGTAAAAAACTGATACACTTACAAATAGAGCACTTACATGCGAAGGCATGTGTCATCCCAGCCAAAACTACTGAAACGAAAGGCTTTACGATAATGAAGTACGAGAGGGGGATTTAAAAGCTCAATGAGCCGTTTACTGTCGTATCGCTGTCGTATGACAATGACATCATTTAAGCAGATCGATACATGAAGTTAAACACCTCTAATAAGCCCCAAATAACATTGCGATGGATTCCGTTGTTCTGAGAGGGATCGCTTTGTTTAGGTTTTCTTGGAAGCAGTCGCATCGTAGTGATGCAAGTGCACCCGGTGTGGTAAAGAGCAATGTGAGCGCATGCCAGGGGGGAGTGGGTAGGGGGCACAATCGAGCTCGGGCACAGTTGAGAGAAACCGGGCAAAATGTGAGTACGCCCTTAATAAAGCACAATGTGTAAAAAGATGTTTTACGATGTTAAATGTTTCTACGAACATACACGTTGCTTATCTGAATTTAACCCATACCAAAACTCAGAAACAATAGATGGTATGCACGTGACGTCACTTTTACACCTGATCACGGCAACACACGCTCCCTAGAGTGGCAGAACACTCAGCAAAATGGCTGCTTACAATATTAGGAAACTGATGAGCGGTCATATGCGCAGGCACTGCCGATAATACGCGGGTCGGGCGGGTAAGGGAATAAAAAATACATTCTGATTAATTGCCGGTGGGTCGCAAGTATATAAGATCAGTCATCAATTATGCAAATCTTAACTACATTCTCTAAAATATGAACATGTTTGAAATGCATTTGCATCAGGCAGACAGGCACTCATTTGCAGACTCAGACAAAAAAACGTTGCGAGGATTGGATCAGGGTCCATTCTTAAAGCAGAAATGGAGCCGATACAGATCCCAGAGAAAATTAAAAAAGGAGAATTAAATCAAATCAGCTTCAACTGCACCGAACTTGGCTCCGAGCTTTATTAGTTTATCCGGTCATTGCTGGGGCTGAACATTGTAGTTTCTGTGATGCAATGACAGAAACAGTGACTTTCCCATTAAAGTCTTAAGCGAGTTATGAAGACTGTGTTTATTTTATTGGACAATTTTGTATAAATAAAAGTGTTTATCAGCGCATTATTTATCAGAGATGCGCAAATTAGCGGTCACTTCACAAAAGGTTCTGTTAAAAACGAATGATCCACTGACATCACGCTTAAAACAAAATACAAGAATTATAAATAAATAAGGTTAAGATCTGGTGGGGATATCAAGATCTGAGCAAAATTATAGGTGCGGATGGGTGGCGGGTGGACGATTTGGATTCAGGTGGTTTTTGACCTGATCCACGCATCTCTACAGGAAAAACGCAGTTCCACGCAACATACTGTAGTAGTGTAGAAGGACAACGGGTTCCTTTGTAAGTCGTGAGGATCACCTGCGAGTCCAACTGCTTTTAATTTCAGCAAATAATTGCGTGTTTTAGTACAGTTTTCTTTGTTTCTCCTATTGAAAGCAGCCATTTTACCACTCAAGGGAACGTCCAAGCCCTCAAAGGGGCGTGTCTCAGCGTATTCACGTGGGAAAATGACGTCAATGCATACTCTCTATTAAATTGATAAAATTGTGTTATAAATGTAAGAGAGATCTCGACAATGTCACAAACTGAGCTCAGATTTGTCAACTCTGCAATCAAAAGTCAATATTAGTGAAGATCTTAATATGAACTTTTTAAATTCAGGAAAACACTGTCTCTATTAATTTGCTTTATACTTTGCATCATATCATTTATAAATGTGAATGCTACTGTCAAGTCTTAAAATGGTGCCTATATAGGCAGTTCCCAAGGTTTCGAAAAAAGCCTTGTGTTTTTATTTCTCTCTCTCTCTCTCTCTCTCTCTCTCTCTCTGTGGCTCCAGAAAGACTGTGTGTTCACCGTACTGTGCAGTTGCTGTGGTTTTCCTCTCGGCAGGCCACAGTGAGTTTGAGAAGCGAGTCACACTGGCTCTGTCATACACTGTGTGACCCCTACGTCGCTTCAGGAAAGACCCCTCGACGTCTCGCTGAGAAACGACAAATCACTGTGACATGCCGTTTGTCAACGGAATCATCAGTTATTATTTACCTGCCGTAATGTCGTTCCAACCCCGTTACTAAGCTGTTAAGACAGTCACACGTCAATAAAACTCCTAAAAAATAGAAAAGCATTATAAAGGTGATAAGCATAATGATATCATACAGGTTTTGGAAGGACAAACCAAGGCAAATGGCGTTTATCTATTTATCTGTCTTGTTTTCATGAAAAATATCAAAATTCAGTAATAATAATAACTGAAACAAGAAAATTTGCCAATATGGAAAGAATAAATTTGGTAACACTTTCCTTAAAGCATGTATGTATAATGCATTATAAAGAGATATTAAAGGGGAAAATGAACTATAATTCTTCATAATGTGTAATGCATGATATGTAGTTGTAAAGTAATTGTAGTTGTGTATTGTAACAATAAATTACTAAGTGTTATAATGAACTGTAATAACAATTATTCATAAGACATTACAATGCATTTAAAGGTGCATTACAACGCTTTAAAACTACTTTTATAAAGCATTATACATGCATGCTTCAAGGAAAGTTTTACCAAAAATGAATTACCAAAAACACTGTCAAATTGACATTTCTCTTAAATTATAGTAATAACAGAAGGGTTGATCAGCATTTGACGAAAGAAAGAGTGCAAGTCATACCTTGACCAAAGACTATCAAACAAATGTTGTATTCTCTGAAACAAAATGTACTTTCTGTATGAATCATATACACTTAAAAACGTGCTCGAGTTCTTCACAGTTATGCCGAAGAAAACCAGGTTTTGTTCCCTAAAGAACATTTGACTCTTAAGGTTGTAAAAAAACATTTTTGTTTTATAGGCTGGAAAGCTGTTTTCCTCTTCAAAACCTTGGTTCTGTGGATGTTAAAAGTAAAGCATATGAATTAATAGATTTAAGATGGGGAATATGTAATAAGGGAATAGTAGACTACTAAAGATCTTAACTTATGTCAAATTCTCATCTTCTGTGTCTGACTTCGGGTGCGACTCGCATGAGATTGTCCTCCGACAAACGTTTAGCATATGACCTGAGTCAACAAATCTGATCATCCTAAAAAAAAACGTTTACATAAATGTAGAGAATGAGATTTAAAAATCATGCATTAAAGAGCACCACTTCTATCTTTCTGTCTGTCGTTGTGTCGAGACGTTTGTTTAAAGTGTCCTCAACAGGCGTCTCTGTAGGTTTTGTTCTTGAGTTCAAACAGAACCAAACAATGAAAAGATCTGTATTGTGCACTAACCTCAATCGCTAGAGCTTTACTCTCGGCTTCAGTTAACAGTTGTATGAGAATGACAGATGTTTTTTTTTAACTCGGTCAGTCAGGACTTTGTTTATTGTTCTTTATCGGCAACGCCGGCGAGTGTTAAACGCTATCCATTTATTACAAGCACTTTTAAACTCCTCGGCCGGCAGAAATAATGACTTTCTTTTGGCTCCGGTTTTCGATTAATTTCCGCAGCTGCCGTCACAGCCAATCATCTCATTCGGAAACGGACTACATATTTGCATATGGCCTAAATAAACAGTGGCCTCAAAATCCTCTGCACCACCAATATTCACATCATTTATACGTGTAAGATATCTGACGATATCAACCGGCATAGATAGCGTCATAACCATCATGCATTAGGAATACTGACTTATATACAAAGCGATATTTTATTAAGCGTAAAATATATAACATAAAAGTATGACATATTAAAAATGGCATTTAAAACCAACATTATGGGATTGCTTTTTCAGTAAAAGCATCGCAAAAATCCGGCAAGTTATAATCTTTATTCCTGCCTTCATCTCGTCACATTCTTCAGGAAATGCACCTATGATGCTTTAAAAGTGCAGCCTGCGTAGACAGCTCACTAGCTTTTGGAACCGAGCCTGCGATGTGTAGGAAAGCCGCTTGGACAGACATATGCTTTGCATCTTTACGTAATAGAGCTCCTGGTATGAAGAGAGGCAATGCAAATTAGATGTGACTGTTATACAATAGGAAGACGGAGTGGAAACTAGAAGGAATAATTCAATTTTTCCGGTGAACTCGAGAAGCGAGCCTTGCTGATCTCTAATGGCTCACAGGACCATAAGGCCAGAGATTAGTCAGGATAAGAATGTTTTACACAAGGCCACTGGTGCACTGTTAAGCATCACGATCCACAGCAAACATGCGTCATTTCAATACTAAACAATTCTCATCAAACGTCCCTCTTTACAAAGAAATCTCAGTCCGGAGTAAATCCATTTGCAGTCAAAAACTGAACCTTTATTAAATCCGAGACACACGCACACAAGCTTTTTCCTCAAAATCTCATACGTGCTTTAAACGATAGCAGAAATACTCTATATGAAATCTGTTCTAGACGGGTTTAAGTTCGTTAAAATGAATACTCAAGATTTTTATTTGAAGGATTTGTTTATCTATACGCTTCTCGCACTGTAATGGCTCTGTGCTTGTTTCAAAGCGAGTGGAAATACACTTTAATTAGCAGGAATTAGAGAGGCTGAAAGTGAAGAATTACTGCTGGATTTATATTGACACAGACACATACAGCTCGCCACACGTTTAATTGCTGTATGGACTTTAGTTAAGACTCGGGAGAGTCTAATAAGGGCACATTTGACTTAATTACAGTAGGTCTGGATGTCTCGCTCACCCACAGCTGTATTACTGTACTGACACATATAACCGTGGTTTTACTATAGTAAAGGTGTAGTGATCATGTTTGTTTTTGTGGATTGATAACCATTGTATAACCACAGTTTTACTACAATCACCATGGTCAATTATGGTTATTGCGGTGAGATCATTGTAAATTGGTGGGTGCTAAATATTGTAGCTGCCGCTAATTTTATTAAAAGTACAATCCGATTGGCTCCACGATATTTTTCATCTTTAACTGATCAAAATATATTTTATCAGCGATGCAGTTTTAAGATAATTAGTTGTAAAAAGAACTAGTAATAACCAGTAAAGCCAATGTAGTTGAACTGAAGGCAGTACAATGAAATGAGACTATAATAAATTATAATAATGAATAAAATACTACAAAAGCTAAAAAATAAGAGGTACAGTAATAAAATTAAATGATAAGATAAGATAAGATACGAAAAGATAAGAAAAGATAAGAAAAGATAAAATAATATAAGATAAGATAAGAAAAGATAAGAAAAGATAAAATAATATAATAATATAAAATGAGATGATAAAATAAAATAACATAAGATAAGATAGGCTAAGATCTTTTATAATATAAGATGAAAAAAAATGATAAGATAAGAAAATAGTATAAAGAAGATGATACCAAACGATACGATACGATACGGTACGATAAAATGAGATAATATTAAAAAATTAAAAATAAAATACGTACGATAATATAAGATGATAAAACAAAATAATAAAATAATATAAAATAAGATGATATGATATGATAAAATAGGAAAAGATAAAATGAGATAAGATGATAAGATAAAAATAAAAAAAATGAAAAATAATACAAAGGCAAAAAATTAAGGGTTACAGTAGTTGATGGTTATTATTCATAAAGGCTGTCTTAATAGCTAAATTAAATGTATTTTAAACTGTTTTTAACATTTTTTTACAGCATATTTTAACCATAGTAACCACAAATTAACCATTAGTTTAACAATGATATGAAGACAAATATGTAGTAAAACTGTGGTTATAAAAAGACTTATCAGTATACTGAAAAACATGATACTTCACATTTACCGTTAATAAACCATGGTACATTTTTCCTAAGAGCAGTAAGTACAAACATTTCTGACTCCATGCTGACTTGAGATGTGTATTTGTGAAGCACATGTACAAGTTCATTACCACAAATCCCACAGAGCAGAAGTGTGAGAGTTTCACTGTTTATATTTGTATTTTTGGCTCATTTTTCCTGCCCTCATTCACCTCTACAGTGTGTCGTGCTGCGCTGGGTATTGACTGCCTCTCCTTGCACTGTTTTTACTCTCTCTCTCTCACTCTCTCTCTCTTTCTCTCATGATGTAAAAATATCTGCAGACTGCAAGAACACAAGCAAAGCTGCCTCTCTCTCTCTCTCTCTCTCCCTCAGACATCCCACCCATGTGATCTCTCAGGCAGGCAGGCAGGCAGGCAGGCGTCGTTGTTCTCAGTCTACAGCCCTCGCCGGCTGCATCTAATGAGTCTTTGTGTGGCTACAGCGAGTGAGAGAGAGACTTTGGTCTTTTTATATTGAAGCATATGAAACCACAGAGCGGACCGAGACGTCTCTCTCGCCCCGGTCACCACTCTCTCTCTATCTGCTGCTTTCTGTTTCTCCCCTTCTCTTGGGCTCTGGGGGTCTCGAGTCACGGGTGGCGAGAGCGAAATGGAGGGCCCTCATTCACCGGTTCTCATCTGACATTGAATCGTCTCGTTCACATCTCTCCTAGAGAATTGGAGAAGCGAGGGGGCGGAGTTACAGAGCGGCGGACAGAGGTTGGTGCATTCAGGAGTGAAGTCATGTCTCGTGCCCCGTGTTTATGTTTTGAATGGATGTGTCATGCCTGACCACATCATGTGAGGAGTGATGGGAAATCTGAGGGAAGCGGAGGTCTGAGGTTGCTTTAGGTCATACGGCAGCAGGGAGACCGCAGGAACGTGTTAGTGATGGACATTTTGCTGTAAAATTCATACTGCTGCATATCTGCATGGTTGTCAGTGGGCAGGACTGATCCTATAGATGGATTAATGTGAAAATACAAAGGGGACACGTCTTAAACAAGGCAAGGAAACTTGTATTTAAGGATCAAAGCTAACTTTAAGGTCTTCACGGTTGCTGAGCAACAAAAAAGTACAGACACAGACGTGCGTATATCAGCAGCTATAAATGTGGCTTATCATTAGTACTCAACTGTCTATTTTGTGATATTAGGTTTTTTTTTTTTTAATTAATATGAATCTATTTCTGAACTCGCCACTGATTGTGAGAATCTTTATCTTTTCCCACATGTAAAAAAATACCATAGTATTTACTGTAGTGAACTGTACTAAATTGTAGTATACTATAGTATTCTGCAATATTTACTGTAGTACATTGATAGTATACATTAACTAAAGTATAGTTCAAAAACACTACGGTATCCAAGAGTTTACTATGGTAAATGTAGTACACTACAGTATTTTTTCAAAAAAATAAAATAATAATAGTCGGATACAGTAAAGCATCCTAACCACAGAAGTGTAGTAGCCCATAGGAAATACTATGGTATTCGGCACTATTTACTATACTAAATTGTACTATACTTTAGTGTAATTAATACTTAACTATATTGCAGATATACTTGAAATACTGCAGATTACACGAATTGATGAGCTGTAGCAATACCATAGTATACTAAAATATTTACTTTAGTAATGTTCAAAAACACAATTTTAGTACAGTGTACTATAGTATTCTACAGTATTTTTTCATGTGTGAAAATGCAAATGGAAATCCGTCTGGCAAAAAACCCTATAGTTCATTTTCCTAAGGGACCCTTACTAGAGGTCTACAGGAACATCATCTCATGCGGCGGCGGCTACTAAAGGAAGCTTTAATGGTTGCAGGTTGTCATTGGCAGCGGTGAAGTACGTTTGTGGGGTTTTTTTGTCTGTAATGCACACAGCTCGGGGAGTGGCTGTTTTTGTCTCTGCCGGTTTGTGCTGCAGGATTTTCGCGTGTAACGAGCCGCAAGTGTGGTGTGGAAAACTACAGCGGCTAGAACACAAAGGGGGTGAGAGAGAATGAGAGAGAGAGAGAGAGAGAGAGGGAGGGAGAGAGAGAGAGAGAGAGAGAGAAATAACTGTGAGAGGAGAGAAGCTCTCAGCTCCTGTTACCTTGAGGTAGTCTAAGATGTCATGCCAATTCATTGTGTCAAGAAACGGTAAAAGTTGTATTTCACGCTGTGTTATTGCAGCAGACTACTAGGAAATGTGCAGGAAAGCTGACCGCTTCGAAGCTGGAACGTATGTAAATAAAAATTATAGGCCAATCAGGTGGTTGTTTTCATCAATGTGTCATGTAATTGGTTCATTCTGTGTCATGCAAACTGATTAAAAGTACAGAAAAATGATCTTCCAACGGACATCCTGGGATTACAGAAGCGCTGTCGCGTGATATTATTTTTGGATCTATGAGAAGCGTGCGCTAGATGCCCCACAAACCAAAACATGAAATCACCCTCAAATGAGAAATGTGCTATTTGTGCGAGCGTATTAACGTCTCCATGGCAACCGCTTCGGGCTCGCCATCCGCTGAGGAAGAAAAACGCGAATGGATTTTCAACAAGGGGAACTAATTGTGATGATTACGAGAAAATTGACTTACATTGTGTCCCCCAAACTGGAGAAGCTATTTTCAATTATTCGCATCTCCTGAGTCTCTCAGGACCGCTGCGGGAAACGACGGGTATCTGATGGACCCGGGGCTTTCCTGAATGTTTGGCCTTTCAGGAATGATGTCAATCAATTCAGTCCTTTAACATTTGGAGCAAATCAAGGTCTTGAAGAAAGCTTTCTGTTCTCATTCATCTCAATGCTTCGCTTAAGTCAATCGTTTATGCGTTTAACAAACACTTTTGCTTAAAAGTGCAAAGAAAGGCAAACTCGCCTCAATACCCTGTATTCAGGTTCCAATTATATCTGTGTGGTTCCATAAAGAACCTTTAACATCCAGAAAACTTTTCTGAAATAGAAGAAAAAAGTTCTACCGACTATTAAAAGGTATACGATTTTTTTAAAGAACTGAAAGGGAAACAAAGATGGTGACAGTTGTTTCTCAAATCCACATTGGGATGTTAACAATAACACATAAAAATCTTCCATCAAAAGCTGGTATTTCAGCTTTTCTTCATTAATTATTTCTGAATACTATTTCATTTATTAATACACTAAAGCATCACCTTTTCAACGTATTAATTCAGTGTTGCATCAGTAAACCATGTACATACATTTTAATGGATACTCATTTTAACATACTATGATTTTTGGAGATACAAAATATGAATACTGTTTTGGACAGATTTGGGACGATAAACGATTAATTGCGACTAATTCCATCCAGAATAAAAGGTTGTATTTACACAATACATGTTAGTGTATCGTGCATATTAATTAAGCATTTATAAACACATACTGTACACATACATGCATTTATTTAAGAAATCAAACATAAAAATGTATAAACATTTATATATAATTATTGGCAAATATAAAAAAACATGTAAATATTTCCTAAATATGTATGCATGTGTATGTGTTTATAAATACAAAATTTATATGTACAGTACACACATACAGTAAATAATGTAAACACAATTTTTTTGGATGTGATTAATCGCGATTAATCGTTTGACAGCCCTAAAAGGGCACATTTCATTAAAGACCATAGATTGAAAAATAAATGGTAAATACATGCAACCAGATAAATCTACAGTTCAGTTGTGTGGTGGATTTGATCGGAGGCTTATCTCAAATGCGTCTTGGGGGCCGTTTACACTCGGTCTTTCCAATGCGGTCAAAAATGCATGAGGTCACCATGTGTAAATATTACCTTAGAGAAACGTACTGCTGAATACTGTTAGTGTTTCATGGGCTCTGTTGCTCCAACTGGTTTGAGGAGGGGCTCAGTTAGTCTGTAGAGAATAGAGTTGTGTTGTGTCCTACAGAGAGAGAGAATGAGCGAGTGTGCAAGAGAGCGAGAGAGAGAGAGAGACATTCCACGGCTATACTGTGGTTTGGACTTTATCCAACCGCCAAAATCACACAGAGAGCAATGAGTGGCCTCTGTTGAGTCCTGTGCAGCCTGGAGCCGAGATTTCTCGTGCCTCACTTCACCATCCTCACTGCTCGGTCTTCTGCCATCAGCCGGTAGCTCGGCAACTCTTACGAATGATGCATCGTGTCGTTCTGTCATTCAGTAATGAGTCTGCCAGACAGCGCTGTGTGCGTGTGTGTTCTTTAGCTAGAGAAATAATCAGGAGATGAGGGTGAAAGATACTGTCAGAATGTACTGTGAAATCCGTGTGTGAATCTGTCCAATGAAAACAGCCTAAAAGATTCTGCAACTTCCGAAAACTACTCTTCACAGCAGTAACCGATAATTCTTGAACATTGGGAGCCGATAACCGATATATCGACCGATATTCAGTATCTAAATAATATAACATTTCCTGAGACTGAACATAATTTTTTTCTCCTGAAAATCAAGTACAGGGCCTACTTTACACTAATCAAAGAATTTAAGAGTTTAATTGTGAGCAGCATGCAGATGAAGTGGTTCAACTAGAGGAAATTATTCACAATTTATCGGCTATGATATACTGTATCGCCCAAGATTTTATTGGCAAATTGAGCTCAGATTAATCAAGTCTGCAATCAAAAGAAAATTACACAATAAATTATCGGCCATATCGGTATCGGCCGGTAAATGGTCATTTTCAATTATTTATCGTGCGATTATCTTTTGATTGCAGACTTGATAAATATGAGCTAAATTTGATACATTTTTGACATCTCTTCTAAAAACTCTAATGACCGACACATTTGTGAGATTTCTGACACTTTTTCCCAGGAGAAATATCTGAAAAAAGTTTCAATTTTCTCTATTTAATCTCATTGATGTCCTGTAGACATAATTGAGATAAGAGATCTCATCTGATCTCTTCTTTCTTACTGTGTTTCAACAGGGGCCGGATTCACAAAACATTCTTATGAGGAAAATTATTCTTAACTGCCATGTTTTCGCTTAAATCTAATTAAAAAAAGTTAGGAATGTTATGTATTCCCGGAAAAAACTTCTTAAGACCGTTAAGAATCCAAATTCTTGAAACAAAAGCTGTCGTAAATATCATTTTAAAATTAAGACAGCCTCACGGTTGTCTTAAATCTCAAACATGTTAAACATGTTTACATGTTAAATATGTGTATTTGGTTGTTTCACTTGTGACTTGTATTGTATTCAGCCAGAATCATAGTTTTGACGTTTACTTCCCATTAAGTAATATTTATTATGATATAATAATAAGATCTAGCTCACTTTAGTTTTCATTATTATAGTGCTTTTACATTATTCTGGGACAAAGTGACTCGAAACGGAGAGGGTCACAAGTCGCCGTAGTAACATAAAATGTTTTTTATGATTAATATTATAATATGTATATTTTTTAACGCTCGCTAACATCTTAGCTAACATGTGATCGAAAATTTCGTTTAACACATCTCATGCTACTATATAGATAGGCTACATAAGAATGTGATGTGCTTGTTACACACATTAAGTTTATTGTATAGATAAACATATAACAGTTACCACGTGAGCAAGCCAGTTAAATCATATTATTTTATTCTTACGACAAAAATTAAGATGTTCTTAAGAAAATATTTCAGAAGTTTTAAGAAATGTTTGAGAATTGCACTTACGAACATTCTTACGAACTTCCTATTATTTATCTTATAAAAGTTCTTATATTTCGTCTTTAGAATATTTTCGTGTAACTGGCGCCTGGTGCTATAAAAGTGTTCTATGGTGTCTAACGTTGCCAGACAGACGGAGAGACAGACAGGCAGATGTCAGACAGATAGATGGCTCTTTTTCAAGTGGCCTTGAGTAGAAAGTCAAAATGAAATTAGACTTTAAGGTTCATGTTGTGTCCTTGCGCTATGATGAATACATTCTTGAAGGCAATCCAGTTATTTTACGATGGGAGAGAAAAGCTCTAAAAATTCATTTCATGTTTCCAGCGTGTTTTCTTTCCTGAAGCCACTCAATCAAAAGCAGACGAAATGAACTTCCTGGAAGGTTGAGGTGGAATTCAATTAGCCGTTTTTTCCCTGCTTCCATCTGCGGTCCTGTGTGGCTTATAGTGATCAATGACTGTGGGAAATGGCAAAGAGGAGAGAAGAGAGAGAGAAGAGAACTAAATAGGAGAGCAAAGAACAAAAGGGGAGAAGGAGAGGAGGTTGTGCTTTAAAGTGGCCTTGAAAGTATTTTTCTGATGTCTTTTCTCTTTAGGGAATATTCTTCACTAACAAGTTTGAAGCCGTAAATCAAACCCAACAGTTTAGAGATGAATCACAACATTCACGTGAGCATGAAACATAAATGAAGGAACTATGAAGCAACGATGATGTCATCGAGATATTTACAATGCTTTGTAACATCAGACGTTTTTTTGGTGGATTTCGTATGTGAATTATGAGTCGTGTTCACTCCTCAACGGTCCTAAAAAGGACTCTTCATATTAATGCCACCAAAGAACCATTTTCTGGCTTCCCAAAAAATGTGCAAGGTTGGAACAGAGAATGGAACCACAAAGCCTGTCAGAGAACCTCGGGAACCTCAGAGAATTTGGGAATTAAACAATTGATTTCATTGTAAATAGGAAGTTGTACTCAACCTCCAAGTTAACCAAGAAAATTAAGTTTTTTTTACTTGCTTTCACTTTTTATTTTTGCTTACCTACTGCTTAACCTCTCTCTCTCTCTCTCTCAGCCTTCCGGCAACCATGAGTGGAATTCTGAAGAGGAAGTTTGAGGAGGTGGAGGGGGCGTCTCCCTGTTCATCTGTGAGAGAATCGGAGGAAGAGGAGATCTCCAGCACCGAGAGCGGAGACAGCAGCGACAGCGTCAACCCGTCGGCTTCACACTTCAACCATTCCACACCCGCATCTTCTTCATCATCATCGCACACACTACAGCGCACTGGTGAGAAAATCACAACATATATCATAAAAGAGTTTTGTACCAGTTTAAGGAGCATCCTGACGCCAATAGAGTATAACCCCCGAAACATCAAATCATCCGACCTGATCTCACGGGAAATCGTAACTATTTTACTAGGTGGTTTATTTCTTTGAATTTGTAGGTCGTTAAGAAATTACGATTTCTAGAAAAAAGAAATAAGGTGTAAAAAAAATTTTTCGTTGTAACTTTAAAAATTAAGTGACCCAACTGCTTTGAAATCTTTTGTTAATTCAACTTAAAAATATTAGTTACCAAAACAACTTTGCATACAATTCACGTGATAACTCACGTGATATTTTACGTTGAATTTACTCAAATTGAACTTAATTTTTTTATGTTGAAGCAACAAAACTAAACCTAACGTCATTGGTGCGAATGTACAAAAATGTGCAAATGAGATCGTATGAATTCTTACGAATTAGCCGAATTTAGCCAATTTGTAAAATGGTTACGTTTTTGCCGTGAGATTGTTTTGAAATATCACATTTACAGAAATGCACTTACAATGGAAATGATCAAGAGCAGGCAATACATAGTAAAAACTAAACTTATTCAGATTAAATATAGAGTTGTAATGTAGAGACTGCTATTATGTATTCATTGATGTTTGTGTAACGTTTAATTCAAACCTTTTCAATACTGGTAAAGCTTTCACACGATATAGAAACCAGAAAGGAAATGTGTACATGGATCAGACTTCACAAAACCAAGATATATTCCCACCTTAACAAATAATATTTAGTCACTTTACACCTCAAATAAACAGGTTTACTTCATATTTTGTAAGTGCTTAAAAAATATTGAAAAACAACAAGGATTTACTTTTTTGTGTGTAAATTTGCACACAGCTTTTTTCTGTTAACTTAAAATCTTTTGCAAATTAACATGAAAGATTAAGTAAATCCTACTAGCTTTTAAACACTCAAAAACACTGCTGCTTAACCTCGATTAAAAGCTCATAAACATAACCGTGATTTTGCATTTTTATCAACTTAATGAAATTTAGTTTATGCTGTAAATCTAAAGCTTCTAGATTAACTTGCATTAAACCTGGAACGAGCACTGAATTGTGGGTAAATGAGAAGATGGGAAGTACAATTTCCCGGAGAATGTCCTCAGGGGAGACGCTACTTCAAACTTGGGAGGAGAAAATAGAAACATCCCTTTGAAAGGAAAATGCATCACGCCGATTTGATATCGATCTTCAGCTCGCTGTCTAAAGGGCGCTTGAGAAAATATTAATCATCACAATAAACGTGAAACATCTGGCCTGATGCTTCTCATCATTAAGAAGCTGAGGCGTTTTTCAGCCGTTTTTTGTTTCCTGGCATTTGACTTCACAATAAGATGGAGAACATTGAAGAGCGCTTCACCTGACAAGCATCCGTCATCATTACCAGTGTAAATGAGCAGGGCTGGTACTTTATATCCAGAACTAAAGGTTTCCACTAAAATAGAAAAGAAAAATGTGCTGCAGAATGTTGCACCACGACGTCCCGTTTTAATAAAAACATGTCAACACAGGAAAGAAAGAAGCTGTGCTCGCCGAGCCATTTCATGAGGTCTTTAAAACAATAATTACCCTTGTAAAATAATATTTGTTATCATAAAACATAAGCCATGAGGAGTGTTACAGCTTTTGAAATCAATGCTAAATGATTAAAGCTCAATAAATGAGGTGAGCTGGAGTTTTATCTTCCGTGTCAATCATTCTCGCTGCTCTTCAGTAAATCTCTTTTGATAAATCACAGTTCACCCCACAGTGCTTTCCATGGTTTTGTGGGGCTTGTTCACTTTGATTTCCTCATTAAAGAGTAATAAGAAGTTTATGTGGACCAGATGTGTGAGGACGACCCACAGGATAGGGCTGGGAATTCCTCGAGAGTCGATTCCAAAGGTTGGAATCAATTCCAATAAGGGAAGCGGCTCCACTTTTGGAACCTCCATAAGCACAAGCCCCGCCCCTTAGCTGATGTCATTGGTCAATTACATCAGATTGGTTTCTTGTCTAAAAGACATAAGAAAAAAACGATGGATGACATAAATTATTTTACTTTCTCAACACCTACTGCACTACTTGCATTTAACAGGAAAATTAATATGCACAGTATTCTTACATATTTTTACTACAATTTTCTGATTATCAATCAGTCTATTTTATAATCCTAAATAATTTTTGTGTAATCACTACCGAATAACTTTAATAATAGTCATTTGAAGCTAAATTAGATTTTTAATGATATGATTAATGAAACATTGGAATTGAAGGACAAGATCGACATATTTGGTTAAGGTTTTTGTTATAAAAACAATTAATAAATAAGTGACAGCTTAGAAAATTGTTTTGCATTGAAAATGTGTAATTTTTTATTATAAATCAAAAACTAGTAAAGTAGTAAAACAGAGAATTGAGCCGGAAAAGAAAGCGGCAGCTAGGAATCGATTCTTGAAATCGATTTTTTGATAATTTAAAAAATATCAACATAATATTAAATAAATATCACAAGGGTAATTTAATATCACCATCAATTGAACAATTATCGTTTTTAGATTTAATATATATTCAGTTGTTTTACACTAGATCCTCCCCCAAATCACCAGAAATAAGAATTCCATCCCTCTCAAATATTGCTTATCATTTTTAGTTTATTATTGAAATTTATTCAAAGAATTTATTTCATGAAGTTTTGCTACGTCGTACACAATCACTATAAAAGTTTGGCTTGTATTTTTGCCGTGTTTAAAAAAAAAGCCCTGTAAAGTTCCTGAGTTTTATGTGTGTGTGATGTATTGTGTTGGCGGTTCTGGGCGGTGGATCGGCAGCAGCAGATGGTTCTTATTTGTTCTGTTTGTGTCAGACATGAAGAGAGCTGTGAGAGAGTAACGGGGAAACTCAGCTCTTGTGAAGACAATAACGGGGGATATTTAAACAGATTATATTTACCATCCCCCTTTTAAATGATTTAACCCTGGGGGTCACGGGCATACCGCTCGCCAAATACGAGGCACATGTGAGATAAGACGGAGTGATGTAGAGCTACAAATATTATGAAAGTATCCTAAAGAAAGGGATAATTTACAGCTAGCCGTGCATTTAAAGCCACCGTTTGTAAACGTATCCGCCACTAGAGGGTGCACATTCAGAACAACAACAATGGCGTAGGTTGATGATGCTGTGAAGGAGCGTGGAATGATGGGATCTTTTGACTTCAACCCAAGCTGATGGCCATCAATCCAACGGGAAAGAGAAATCATGTTAATAATGTGTCTATGTCAGTAAAGGCGGTAATCCACAAAACGTGGATATAACGGCATTGACATGTGACTGCCACGCCCCGTGTCACTGTTTATAATAGAGTTTTTCTCACGATTTACATGTAGTTGGAAACATTTGAGATATTGTAAGTACTCAACTGAAAACAATATATGGCATAATCGTTTTACTGCAAAATTGTAACAAACTGTACCTTTAAGCGTTTTAATGCCTCCGCGAAGTACATTAAAATCCTTTAATGCACGGCTAGCTGTGGTTTATCCCGCTTATACCATAGTCATTTGCCAAGTTAAAGCTGTTATAGATGTTTACAGTGTTTTTACCAGACAAGTAAAAATTATTTTCGTTAGTTAAAACATTGCTGACGGGAACTTCCTGTGCATTACACGGTTTTCATGCACACCGTCCGGCCAATCAGAATCAAGTTCATACAGACTATGGTATAATAAAACATATTTCAAACATTTCCTATATATTATTATTTTTCTTTTTATTACTTTATTTTTCTTGTCTCTACCATTTATTCATTTCAGTGTTTTCTGTATGTTTTTTTCCTATACATCTGCTTTGCTGTTTCACAGCTACAATGCAAAACTGAAGAATCTGCTATATAAGTTAATAATTGTTATATAATAAACTTTGATAAAACCATATGTTAAATTATTTGTTTAGAATACCATAGAATAATAACATTTTTAACTTGATGATGCAAAGTACTTGTTGAGTCCAAGCTGTGAATCGATATTCCAAACTTTTACAAACATTCTTGCAAAATTAATTTGCAATGCATATGATGTACATGTAATACCATACAATATGATAGGAAATGAATGATAGGCTACATCACAGACGTAATGCACAGTAACGGGAAAAACACATCAACGTCTTTCAAATTCAATAACCAACGTCTAATTCTATTTGCCTCTGATTGAATGTTTCAGTGTCCATCCTGAAGCAAGAGAAGCGCATGAGGACGCGCAGGGTGCGCTTCGAGAAAGTGACGGTGTATTATTTCAGCCGGCGGCAGGGCTTCACCAGCGTGCCCAGTCAGGGTGGCAGTACGCTGGGCATGTCGAGCAGACACAGCTGTGTCAGACAGTACACGCTGGGAGAGTTTGCCATGGAGCAGGAGAGAATTCACAGGGACATGCTCCGAGACCACTTGAAAGAAGAGAAACTCAACTCTATACGACTGCGGGTACGGAAACGATTTACATTCCCCAACTGTCACAGATACATTTGTGGGTGTGGATATATTATATTCTACACATTGGGTTCCTAGTCGTGAAAGATACGTTTCACTGGTTTGAAAGGAATAGTTCACGCAGAAATCCAAAATGCTGTCATGACTCACCTGAATGTTTATGGAAGGCTATACACAACTCATTCCCGGCTGAAATGAAAGAATAAACAAATGTTAATGGTTTCCAGTACAAACACCATTATAGACCATCATCTGTTAACCATTAAACCCATTACGTGGTCCCTTTATGTGGTGTATTTTGGGTTTCATTCCTGTTCACCAGCAACCCTGCTGAAAAAAACATTAGAAACCCAAAAGATACCATTACAGGAATTCTAATGGTTTCCATTAAATTACCATTATGAACCATTAGCTTTTTCCATTAAAACCATTATAAAATTCCTTTTGTAGTGTGTTTTGAGCATCACTCCAATAGGATTTAATATCCCACCAGTAGAATCCATCACATACCAGTAGAACCTTTACAGTTTACATTAAAACAAATACATTTCCCTTTAAAACCATTAAAATCATTTTAACTTTTATAATGTTTCTATAGTTTTTTCCCCGACAATTAAAACCCAACACATTACCAGGGATCATTATAGTTTCTATTAAAACCAATTCCATTCCTATAATAACCATTAAATCCATTACAATTTCTGTTACATATTGGCCAAGGCTGTAAAGTATAATATAAGAGATGAACTATAAATGTCTGATAATGAGCTAAAAGCACTTTTGGCATTTGTCACGTACAGTTGACGAAGAACGGCGCAGTGGAGTCAGAGGAGGCGAGCGCGCTCACGCTGGATGACATCTCTGACGATGATCTAGACATTGACAACACGGAGGTGGACGAATACTTTTTCCTGCAGCCGCTGACCACTAAGAAGCGACGCGCTCTTCTGCGCTCTTCCGGCGTCAAGAAGATCGACGTGGAGGAGAAACACGAGCTGCGGGCCATCAGGGTCTCCAGAGAAGACTGCGGCTGTGACTGTAGACTCTTCTGTGATCCGGAGACCTGCACCTGCAGCCTCGCTGGAATCAAGTGTCAGGTGCCATAAACACACAAGCATCACACATCACACCTTTCTTGAGAATTTTACAGTTGTGTTATTGGCATTCTTCTCAAAAGACAATTTCTGTAGCCTAACACAAAACTTACTTACTGTGACTTTTTACACAAGTGATGAAAAATGAAAATTCTGTCATCATTCACTTACCCTCTTGTCATTTTAAACGGTTATGACTTTCTTTCTTCGGTGGAACACAAGAGAAGATATTTTGAAGAAAGTTGGTAGCTGAACAGCACTGGACCCCATTCATTTCTATTGTATGGACACAAAACCAATGCAAGCGAATGGGGGTCAGTTAACGGCACTCTTCTAAATATCTTCCTTTGAGTTCTGTGGAGGACATACAGGTTTGGAATGACAAGAGAGTGAGTAAATGATGACAGAATTGTTATTTTATCACTTTAAGTAGGCAAGGTATAAAAGCAAAAAGCTCCTATTATGAAGAATTAAATATGAAAAAAATATTGAAAGCTGCGCAGTGTCATTTTTTGGAGGATCTGTTGTACGATCTGTCCGGAGGTGTATATAGACCTTACAAAATGAATAGTTACATTTTATTACCTTAGAATGAGCTATTTCTATCTACATTCGCAACGGGTCGTCTTCGCCATAGAATTCACCATTTTGTTTCTACAGTAGCGCTAAACGGATAAACCGCTCAAAATGTTATCTCCTTTGGCAAAGAGGCAAAAACAGGAAAACATGTTTGTCCTGTGTCAGCTGCCGTAGTGCTTCAAACGGGAGGGGTGGAGTGAGCCATTGGCTGCAATTCACAGCCACACCACTAGATGTCGCTAGATTTCATGCTAGACCTTTAAAAATAGAACTTATCTATAATTTCTGAAATCTTTCTCTTGACATTTGGGTGCAATATATTCAGAAGCGGTTATTAAGATTAGCACAGTTTCTACAAAGCTTGTTTGTATCCATCAAAAGATGTTAGAACTTGAGAACACGGCAGATTTTTGCCTGCCTCTATTTACAATATATTAAGGCAAAGTCTGTCAAAGAAATGTACAAGACAGATTAAAAAGCAGAAAGGATTAAGATGTCACCGAGATGGAACAATAGAGGTAAAACCGATTTAGATGTTAGGGAGCGGATGTGGATCAAACTGATACAGCAGAAGAAATGTTGTGTAGGACGTCACGTCTTCAGAAGAGAGAAGCTAGAGATTGCTCTTACAAATTTGATTTTGTTAAGTATACTTAAATAACGCTTAAGGATGTTTTTAAGTATTCTTTATGAGGTACAGTAATTAGACTGAAATCAAAGTACTAGAAGTATACTTGAAAGTGTGCTATGTTAATTCTACTTGGCTCACTTTTTGTTCATTTACAAAAGTAAACTTTTAAGTATAATTCAAGTGTAACAGCAGTAAACTTTGAGGACACAATGAGTTAACAACTACATTTTAACAACCGTTGCGTTTACTAATTCAGGGAAAAGGAAAATAAACTTTATTTATATACTTCTATAACACCCACGTGTTAAGAACAGCTGTTCTAAACTATTGTTTGTGTGTCAACAGGTGGACCGTATGTCGTTCCCTTGTGGGTGCACCAAAGAAGGCTGCAGCAATGCCGCCGGGCGGATCGAGTTCAACCCCATCCGCGTTCGGACTCACTTTCTGCACACCATCATGAAGCTGGAACTGGAAAAGAGCCGTGAACAGCAGCAGATTTCCGGCGCCGCCGCCACGGCAACCGGAAACGGTTTCCACGGCGACCCGAACATTCACTGCAGTCCGCTGACGACGAGCCAGCACGCGCTGGAATACGCCATCCCAGATTCTGTGCCGCCGAGCACCATCATGCACCTGCAGGCGGGCGGCGACATGGACGACACCCTAGAAGAGGAAGACGATGAAGAAGAGGAAGACGAGGAAGAGGAAGAAGAAGAGGAGGATGACGATGAAGAGGACGAAAATGAAGATGAAGATGAGAGCAGCAGTCTGTGTAGTCTGTCCGACTCCAGCACACAGAGTCTGGCGAACAGCGACTCGGAAGACGAAGATGACGAAGATAAGCCGGGAGAGTTTGAGGCGGGGTTGTCGACGGCGACCACATGCGGCAAACAGGCTCCGCCCCCAACTGTGATGTGTTACACAGAGAACACGGTTGCGTCAGAAAACCAAACAAATGGCAATTCCTACTTCATGAGCTCTACCCCAGAGTACTATACAATGAAAAACGTGACTCCGCCCACACTGCTAGCCAACGCTAACCAAGCTAGCGAGGTTTATGGAGGCGACACGACCTCATATCAAGACAGGGTCAATGACTCAAGTAGTGTCATGTCTCAAGGTCCCTTTAATGTGACCGCTGACCAATACAAAGACTACACCCAACAAAGCGAACAGCCATATTCCGCTCACCACTTCACCGCGCTCGCAAACGGATCCACGGCCGTGATTGGCTGCCGCACTCCTGAGGCAGATAAAAGCGTCCAATCCAAAGGGACCTTCGTTAGCCAATCGGGAGAGCTGAGCCAGATGGAACTCCAAAATTATCTAAACAACAACAACAACAGCACGCAGGATGCTTACACTAGCCACGGGAACTGTTATGTAGCTGAACAGCCAAAGGAGATGCGTCACAATCTGCCGGACGTTTCAATATCCGACAACACGAAAGGACCGACTTTACTGGATGCTTTCCCCGACCCCACCCCGGTTTAAGATCGGCCTTCAAATATCCGGTCTAACGCTGGGGGGGACGGAGCCGTACAATTGTATTTTTTCCCAGACGAGAAGAAATGTTATTTAAACCGTAAAATCAGATCGTATAAGCTTTAGACGCGAACATACGCCGCGCAAGCGCGTCAACGACGGGACCACGACGTTGCATCTGCATACTTGCGTATAAAGTACGTTCCCTGCCTGAGGCTCGTGCAATGTTTCTTGCGATTTCAAAAGTTCTAGTTTTACTCAGACGTGAAAGGAACTTTTCTATGTATCTGTGTTAGTTGTTCGGGGGAAAGAACAAAGTAAAAATTGCTGTTCGTGTTCCAGTACGTGTATATCTAAATGTTTGATAACAGCATGTTTTTTTAGCTTTCATGGCTGGTTTATGGTTTTGTAAGAGTTCGATGTGCCGTAAAAGAGAAAATAATAACGTTGAGTTTTCGTACACATGTATCATGCTTTGAAAGAGTTTGTGGAAGCATGAAAACGGCTCTTGAAATACGCGCTGTTCATTTGCCTTTGCTTGCGAAACCAAAATCATGTTAAGTTGTGGATACATTTTCTGAAAGTTATTGCACTTTTCCATTGGCTGATGTTACGTGGGAAACTTAACCGATGGCTGTTGAGCACTGAGGGGGGCGGGGCTATCTGGAAACGTTTTCGTAACGGAATATTACCGTTTTGCGTACGTAATACTCCGCATATTACAAACTGAAGTTAAGCAGACTGTGCACGCAGTATAAAATAATTCGGGTCGTATGCCATTCCAAACACAGCTTTTGATATTATGATTTTGTGAAGTCTCTAGATTTGGTGGAGACGTGATTTTTTTCTGCAATACTAAAAGGAAATTATCCGTCTGCATTTGCTTTGAAACGGCAGGTGATTTGTTAGATAAGAGAACTTTGTAAACCAGATTAAGATGATAACAATGGTGAATTCAGAAGTCTTTGTTTTATGAAAGTCTTGCATTGTCTTTGGGATTATACAGGGATTTCTGACAAATTGCACTTTGCGTCGAGTTGCTGCCATCGAAGCATTTCATTTCCTTCAGGCAAACATGATTTTTAAAAGTGTTTCAATTATCAATATTCTATGAGACAATGTTAGGTTTGTAAAAGGTACATCTATCGAGTTCGCCGAGGATTTTTAATCTGAACTAATACTAAAATAAATGTTTTATGACATTTGTTTGCTCAAGATATTACAATTCTTCGGTTATTACATACGAATGATGAACTTGGACTGAACAAATTGAAAAGATGAATTTGTTAAGTGCAATAGTTTGCTCTGGTGGCTCACATAACATTCATTGCCCAAGTAGAGACGTGATCTCAAGTCACCTATGTTGAAGAAAGAAAGAAAAACACCATAAGAGTTAATTACTACTATTAACATCTAACGGAAAAAGTAAAATAACGGCATGTTGGTTTTGGATGAATTTATTTTAATGTGAGCGCTTCTTTTAAAGCACTGATGGGTTTAGAAATGAAGCTCTTGTACCGCACAAGCAAACATTACCACGCGTCCTTCGGTTTGTTTATCCTCTTGAAAGAGAGAGAGTCATTGTCTACTGATAATGTCCCTCAAGCTCAAGACAGGACAATCAAATGCCTTTGTATGTCATCGGCGTACCTCATGATATGTTACAGAAATAATCTGATTTTTAAAGTTGAAGTGTGTAATATTTCTGCAATATGTCTAGACTTTCCACTGCTCCAGCGTAAATTGTAACTATAAACATTAACTCATTTTAAATGACAGACATCTATTTGTCATAAAGGTGTTTTGAGGGCCAGTAAACCATCACCCACACTTTAAATCTTTGCTGTAGTTTTTGCACTTAATAAACTTTCCTATTAGCACTGTTTTCAATTACTCGAATCAAAATTAAAACACTTTGACTTTTGAGATTCAAATTGAGCAAGAAGAGACTGGCATGAGCTCAGCAACAATGCAAAATTACATTCTTAATAAGCATATTTCTCTTGTTTTATTTAAAAATATTTAAAACTTCTTAAATTACGATACATTTACATAACAAGAAAAGTGACCCAAGACATTTAGTCTTGTTTTACGAAAGAAAAATATATAAACTAGGTAAGTTAATGCATATTAAATCTACAGTAAACCACTAGCAAACTTGCTGCGAAATTACTACCAAGTCACCACTAAAACACCCTAGCAACCACTAAAGCAGCCTAGCAACCACAGAACAACATCTCAAAGCATTCGGATGACTCTGGCATCATAAAAGCGATGGGCAAGCAACACTTATGTTAAGATCTAGTTTCTCATATAGTGCAGATATACCACGCTTCACCTTTAAAGATGACTGAAAAATAAGGAGAGAAAATGAAATGATGAATGTTTTAAAGGAAAGATGTGATCGGAATACTGCCTTGGCTTTATTAAGCTATGACTCGACAACAGAGAAAGCCTTCATTTTGTAATTCATTTTTGCATTGATTGACATTCTGAGAAGGCAAAGTCTGTGTGTTTAGCCTTTTAGAGTTCATTTTTTTGGATGCAGGAAATAAATTTGTCTCCGATTCACCTCGAAACGCGTTGCTGGTACGATAAACCTCAGTCTCAGATGAAGTACGGAATATAAAACACAAGTGTACAAATGTAATGTCAGTAAGGCGTTGAGCAGGAATCTTCATGTCATGCTACCAGTTAGAATCACAGTTCTCCTGTTTTAAGTATTCCTATGAATGATCTATTATATGTGTATTTATTGTTCGTTCATTAAACAGTATGTATTGAATAAAACTTCTCTTTGTTAAAGCTGCTCTTTGTTGAGTAATCCAGGCTTTTGAAGCTTTGTAAAGGAGATTCAAGTTTAACAGTTTTATAGACCACTCAATATTTTTCATAAAAAAGATAGATAGGCATAACAATAGAAACAAAATAATTAAAAGCACACCTTTCTGCAATTTGCAACTCTTTGTAAGTTTACTGTGACTCTGAAACACACTCCTTTAAAAATGTAACAACTTTTACAAAAATAAGCCACAAAACCTCAATTTATGAAAAGTAACAGTGATTTCTGACAGATGTAAACACTTGATTGCATTTAAATAGAAGAGATCTTTTTTCTGCTCTTTTGTATTGCATTATAGTGACATTCACCTAAAAATAAAAATTCTGTCATCATTTACTCACCCCATGACTTTATTTTTCTCCACAACACAAAAGAAGATATTTTGAAGAATGTCAGTAAGCAAACAACACTGAACCCCATTGACTTCCATTGTATGAACACACAGACATTTCTCAAAATATCTTCTTTTGTGTTGCACTGAAGAAATAGTTCAATTCAGGTTTTAAAATGAGGATCAATAAATGGATTTGTTTACGTGTGGGTGAACTGTGCAAATGTTCGGAGCACAAATACCTGTAGAACAGCGCCCCCTTCTGCCATTCTGTGACATTGACTGTATGAGGGTCTGCGCTTGCTTCATGACCCATTGTCACAGAATATGATCACATGTTCATTCTTATCAAATATTCAAGCAACTCAACACCATATCAACATTTACAAAAAGATCAAACAGAAACAATATTCATTAAATAATAATAATAAAGAAAATCCCACAGTTTGTTTCCTAAACAAAGAAGGAGTTTGTGAATAGGGCCATTCCCCATATGCAGTACATATAAAGATATTTGACATATTTGTTAAACATATTTCATTAAGAATTTCATAAAAAAAGTTAATTCAAGTTTTGAGTGGCACGTATTACTCCCAAAAACATTTCACCAAAAATTACAATTAGGGGTGTCATAATATAACTGCATTGAAAATAATCGTGATCTTAAAAATTATTATTATCTACATCAATATTAAAGCTACACACATAATAATCTTGTTAATAATTCTGCACCTGTTTATCATTATGCATTAAGAGTCACAGTGGTTACAAACTCTCTCTCTCTGCCTCCCTAATCTCCTTTTTGGAGCGATTCATTGGCCCAAAAAATAAACAAAATACAACAAAATAAACCAGATAAAAAATGTACTTGACTGATTGCACATTAAAAAAAAAAAGATAACTCATTATTTTGACTACGAAAACAGTGTAATGAAAACCTATATTCCGACGTATCATTTTTTGTTTAAAGATGGTTAGACTAAAAACATAAGATATTTATGTTTTTGCTTTCTTAAATTACTACACATGAATATTATTATTATTTTGTAATTTACAGATTTGTAAGTACCGAATAACCGGAATGACCCGTCTCACATCAGCATACACAAAGAGACACAAAATCCACTTTTTAAAGAGGGAATATAAAACAAATACTTTCAAGATGTCTTTGGTGTTGTAAACTCCTCATGTTGCATAACATGATTCTTTGAAGAAGATAAGGCCTCTGCATTTTTAGACGTCCATCACGCGCATCTCACATTGAGAAACGCACTTGATATTTAGCACCGGTGTGGTGGTAAGATTACAGTCAAGGTAAAAAAAATATCGTTCTAAGACAAGGGTCTTTCAGACATATGCATACTTTAAAAGAAAAGGACGAAACGGACAGAACAACATGGAGAAAAGTAAAAATTACTTCACTTTACTGCACTTTTCTGAGTGCCCAGTCCGAAGATGCCTTGGCACTTTTCTCCTGGAATGTCTTGTGCTTTTTGGTCCTTTAGAGATATTCCAACTTTCCATCAGCAATATTTTCCACGTACAAAAATAAATTAAAATCATATCTCTCACTCATAACTGTGCAGTGTGTCTTGTCTGTGCAGGGTCCAACAATGAACACCAAAAACAGAGTTTGGCTTTAAAAACTTCTATATGTAAAGAGTAAAAATATTGTAAAAATGTAGCTGATCTAACAAAATCCCTCAATGGCTATTTTAGCATCATACGTTCATAAGTTTTTTTTAAAAAGGTTTTTTGTCCATCTCCAAAACGTGGCAAAACGTTCTGTGTGTAAAATATGTTCTTCACATCAAGCCACCAAACTTAATATGAAGAACAAAACCATAAAAAATATGGAAAAATAATTTGGTCGTCTTATTTACGTTTTAAATAAAGCAAATACAATTTCTTGGCCAGTAATAAAAATTTGCTTCAGAATTTTTTTTAAACGAGTCGTGAATTTTGGACCCTGTGTTTACGAGCGGTCCCTCCGTTCAGATAAAGACCCAGAGCTGGAATCTGTCGGCTGGATTGCAGGCCACGAGAGATGGATTGTCATGAAGAGCTGTCAGGCACTTTTGTGAGGCCTTGTTATAAAGAAGCTGATCCTGCAGAAAGGAATAAAAGAACACCGTGGGATCCATCAGCGCTTTACAGTTCAGCCAAATCACAAAAGCAAACATTAGCAAGTGTTAGACAAACACACGGGCACCAAGACTGAAGCTGGGAGATTGTTTCCTCTCCTCGTCTTTGTTCTTAAAATATGCTTTCGATTAGTCCAACCAAAACATTTAGTTTCAAGTTTACACGGGCAAAACTCAAAATATCTGTTCCTGGTGAGCTACAAATCCAGCGGTTCTGGACGGGGGGGGCGTGGCCCACAGGGGGGCCCAAGCTGACTTCCAAGGGGGTGGCTAATCATTTAAAATTAGACAAATTGAGCCTTGAAATAAGTTTTAAACATGATATTTCTTATTATTTATCCATTTTATATTGAATAAACACTATAAAAGTTAATATTAAGCTCTGAAATATTTCATTGGGTAGAAATGGTTAGTTTTTGTGAGCGGGAGGGGGGGCTTTGAACATCGTCGATTACAGTGGGGGGCCTTGGAAGATTAAGAACCCCTGATCTAGACAGTTTATTTAAACATCACATGATTATAGTATTTATGGTAAACTGCGTGTGTTACCCCATCTTTAAAGTGTTTATTGCAAAAATCACGGTCTCCTAAAATGACTTGAAAGAGACTTCATGCACACATACAGTTTCTTCTTCTATTTGTTGTTGTTCACAGTCATGTTAAAAGTCTTTTTTTATATTTATATATTTTATAAAATGATCTTATTTTATTCTATAGAATAATAAATTAAATATAGATTTCTACATAATGTGAAAGCTGAATAAAGAAGCTTTCCACTGATGTGTTGTTTGTAGGGTCGGCCAATAGCTGGCAGAGATACAACTGTTAAAAACTCTGGAATCTGAGGGTGCAACTTTTGTAAATATTTAGAATATCTGCTTTGAAGTTGTCAATCAGTGGTGCTGTTTGTAGTGGAGTAGGCGGGGCGGGACCGTGGTTCGAGAAAGAGTATCACGAAAGAGATCGGGAGCATAAAGACCGGACTGTCGAAGAGAGAGGACCGGGCCCGAACATGTTTTACGTTTGTATTTGTATTTATGTTATTTCGTCGGCGGTCGTCCGTGAGGGGCTGCCGGCATTTTACTTCCGTGTTTTCCGTGTTTTCCGTGTCACAAAAATAAAGTTTGATATATTTACGCTAGGAAATATACAAAATATCTTCGTGGAACATTATCTTTGATAAATATCCTAATGATTTCGCCATAAAAGAACTATTGCTATTGCTACAAATGTTCCCGTGCTACTTAAGACTAGTTTTGTGGTCCAGAGTCACATAATTTAATATTACCTCTTTGTTGGATGTTTTTGAATATAGATATTGTTGATTTCCTTTTACAATGGAAAGAGTAATAATGGGTAATAATGGGTAACAATGGGTAATAATGCAACTAAACACAATCATGCCAACAGACCGTTTCATCAGACGCCCGCGCCTGACCCCCAGTTAACTTCCAGTGTAATAATATCAAAATTTATATATTTTTTAACTTAATATTAATTTTTATCATTATTTTACTGTATATATTGTATTTAATAAACTATTTGATGAATTTTATGTTCATTTAATTAAATAAACAATTTGTTAAAAAGGTCCTGCAGTTTTGTCGAATTTATTGAAAGCGTATGGTACACTGACATCTAGTGGTTGAGCTTGGTATCGCATGCTAAAGTCAAACTATTGGAGAGACAAGTTTAGCCAAGTAATGGTTCTTCTCGGTATCTGTTGATCGTTATCGGAAATAATCTACAGGATCTTTAATGTTTGTGAATGCGTTCTGGAAGTTCAGTCGGTGTCGTAAAAGTGCGCATGAGCAGTAACGTTTGCTTATGTTGTTGAGATGAAGCCGTCTATAAACCTTAAACTTGATTTGTGTTTAAGACAGAAAGAGAGAGAGAGAGCGAGAGAGAGAGCCTTTAAAATGTCTTTCTACCTTTCTTATCTCCCATTTCTGCTGTGGTCCTGTCTTGCTGTCGTGTCCTTTATACTGACATTCCTCTAATTTGGCGACTCCTTCGGCCGCGTGCAGACAGAGTTCCTTCTGAATGTTGTGTCTGATCTCATGATGGGTTGAAAACTCAAAATACTGTAGATCAGAGTAAAGAGATGCAACACGTCAAACACATTTATATAGAGATATTAGCCTGGATAATCTTGGGTGCAGCTGATAAGCATCTTTCAGTCTCTGTTTTGGGGGATCGATAGCCCCGGATCCTTGCTAGGCATCACCCTAGCAAAAGCTCTGCGTCTTTAAACGAAGACTCAGTAGTGTGATCGCCGCCTTAAAGGAGCAGCTCACCCTTAATGAGAATACTGAGATGACGTACTCCCTCATGTCGCACTGACCTTGTTTTTATTTTCATTCTTTAGGGAAACACATAATGAGACGTTGCTGTGCCGGAGCTGTTGTTTGAAGGTGGACGGTGAATTGTGTCACAACCGTTTTAAACCTCGCGTGATTCGTCTTAAAGTGCAAGGGATTTTGATTGACTGTCAATGTTTAATCATCCACAAGTGGGGAAAAAGTGATCCCGACCATATTCTTCATCTGTACAGTCAATGCACGTCTACAGAATAAACACGGGGGACCTTTACTTCATGTAAATATGTTTCCGACTCATTTCTACTCATGTAGAGAACACACGCGTTCTTGTACCTGGTTTCCTCCCATCCCGTGGCAGGGATACATGATGAGAGACTTTCCTCCATCGTTATTCTCCCCAGCGTCCAGACATCCATCCTTACCGATGTTCTTTATCTGAATGGAGAGAGAGAGAAGGGAGGAGAGGAAGTGAAACGGATTGTTGTGTCGTAACATGAAAGCTGTATAAACACGGAGTCGTGTTTTCACTAACATCTACAGCATGGTGGGAAATCACAGCAGTCAGACACGACACGCTGCGGTGAGAGAGAGAAATCCTCAAACACATACAAACTCACCGCGCCAAAATGAATTGGATTGAGATCAGGCAGGAAAACTTCTGGATAGACGTTCTTCAAAAACCAGGAAAAATTCTTACATTGAAGCTTTTCTCTGAGAGCTGCACGCTTAGCGATGTCTCCAAATGAGTGCTGTAATGAGAGAGAGAGAGAGAGAGCTTCATTACAGAATCCATCTTTGAATCTCATCACAAGACGTCCCACAGGCTGTCTGAGGCACGGCTTTAAATCTGTCTGTCCGTCTGTGGTTATTAAACAGCAGAAGGTCTCCGGATTTCTGTGCATTAGGTTGGAAAGAAGCATCACGTTGCTTTGGGAAGATGCTTTTAGTCCAACTTTAGTTAAGGGACTCTTCGCCCAAAAAATAAAATTCTGCCATCATTTACTCACCTTCGAGTTCTTACAAATCTGTGTACATTTCTTTGTTCTGATGAACACAGAGAGAGATATTTGGAATAATGCATAAAGACAAACAGTTCTTGCCCCCCATTGACTCCCATAGTAGGAAAAAAATGTTATCATTTTTTTGTTCTGTTCCCTAAAGAAGATATTTTGAAGAATGAAGAACAGCAAACATTTCTGGGGGACATTTGACCATCATTGTTTTTTTACTACTATGGGAGTCAATGGGGGGCAAAATCTGTCTGGTTATACACATTCTTCCAAATATCTCTCTCTGTGTTCATCAGAACAATGAAATTTATACAGTTTTGGAACAACTCGAAGGTGAGAAAATTATGTCACAATTTTCATTTTTGGGTGAAGTATCCCTTTAAGGTATAAATGAAGATGATAGAAATGAAAGTATAAGATGAAGTGCTTTCAGTCTTGTGTACAGGTGTGTAAATGCTCATCTTCACCTCTTTGGCTATGTCTGCAGCCTGCTGGTTTCTCCTGTAGAAGATTTCTTTATAATCGTCCATCCACACCTCAGCCAGTCGCACCTGATTTCGAGCGATCACCTGTGTGCCTTTGGGGAAGGTGTGTGGACTCTTTGTGCGAAACACGTGACCGACGACAGAACAGGGAAGGATTTCCAGCTGCCCGCCGCACTGCCACACCTATAAAACAATGAGAAAACATCAGCACGATATGAATATGAGAGAGAAAATAACTTGTTTCAGTCATCACACAAAACTGGGTATTTCAGCACAAATAAATCTGCAAACATCTAAAAATAAGATCAACATTTTACAGATCATTTTACACACATACTTGCTTAATAGCACTATACATAACAATATATATAACAAAATATAAACGGTTTACAATGTAAATACATGTTTCTAATATTTACGATTTCTTAAAAATATATCATATTTAAATTATAGAATAATGTTATACTATTGTATTACACGTGGCTCTGGAATGCTTGATTCTGATTGGCCTATCGCGCCATTTCAAGTTATGATATTTCCAAATAACAACCGCTCAAAACTAATCACACAGGTAATCCCCATGCTACAAA
The DNA here is from genome assembly GCA_008369825.1 of Triplophysa tibetana. Classification (NCBI taxonomy): domain Eukaryota; kingdom Metazoa; phylum Chordata; class Actinopteri; order Cypriniformes; family Nemacheilidae; genus Triplophysa; species Triplophysa tibetana. Next base: position 2,005,500 of record CM017902.1, read on the forward strand.
TCATTTTGACAGTCACAGTTTAAAATTACACACAAAAAATATTTGTTTACAACATGTACATATATGACATTACATGTACAAATAATTAGACCAAATTCCCAGTTAATTGCATTTGAACATTGTGTAGTTAACATTAAAACCGAGAGTAAACAGGTTTTCCTTGTAGAAGATCCGCATTTGTCAAAAATGAGCTAATGAAATAATATTAATTTACATACCAATGTTTAATAACATACTTATGAAGTAAAAAGCCTTGCAACAATACGTTCTGTACATACTGTCAGGGTTTATCCTTGTGATAACAACTGGTTGCGTTTACATTATCTCTTAAATAATTGTTACAATATGTAATAGATAATAATACAATTATTTTAATTTGTTTCTTATTTTTCTCTACTTTTTGTTCTGCAGTGTTTTAAATTAGCATAATAACTAAATGTATATACTTTGATTTTTTTAATTAAAGTCCTCATGAACCGGAAGTTGCGATTGTTCTTACTTCCGTATTCTGACGCATTTCCATGTGAAAAGGAATGTCAAAGGAGATAATAAGTGGGCGTAGCTTGCGTTTTTTAATGCGAATAGATAATGTATATATAATTGTTATATATATAATCTATTCGCTATAAATATATATATAAAAATAGCTGATGCATTTAGAAATGAATCTGGCAGCAGACTGACAGTTGAAGGGGAGGAGTTAATGGATGCTCCGCCCACGCCATCTAGTTTATGTCATTTGAGATGGATCGTCATTTCAGGGCGGAATTGAATTTTCAGATTTTAACTGAAGATTATGAGGGTGAATGAATTTTAAAAAGAAAATGAATAACATTGATAAACTATTTACAATAAACGCTGCAATATTTCATGAAAAAAAAGAAAGACGTTTTTTAATTTCACTGAAACTTTAAGTGCTTGTTCCTGACTCAAAATATTTTCTTTCTAACATAAACTGTATATTTGTTAGCATTTATTTATATATTCAGATGTACATGTGCGTAGATTGTGTGTGTGTGCGTGTGCGTGGGTACTGTCTCACCCTGAAGGACATTTCAATATTTTCTCCTCCCCAAATCTCCATTTCTTCGTCATAGCTTCCGATGTGGTAGAAGTAATCTCTTGAAATGGAAAACAAGCCGCCTGCAAAAGTGGGAGTCCTGCGAGGACAAATGTGATTACACTGTAAACATTCCTCTGCTTTTAATGTTTTTCCATTAGACTGCGTGGGTACAAACATTAAATAAAAAAACCAACAATGAAATCTAATGAAGTTCTGAGTGTTATAAAGTACATTTACTTTCTCAGTCAAAGCATTTAATTAAAACAGCAGATCTGCTTCAGTCATTTATTATTATTGTTTTGTAAAAAGCTTCACGGTTTCATACGGCCCTGAAAGATCACGTGTATTCTTGTGTCCCAAGATTTTTCTTACTTAATGGGGTAGGTCTCATCTTTGCGCCTCTGTTTCTCGTGAGCCGGAAGTGCTTCCCAGCCGAAGGACAGGGCCCAGTCGAAATTCCCACGGTTGTGGTTTTGTCCGTACGGCGAGGGTTTCATGAACTCAAAGGTGTTCAGGTCAATGGTGGTGATGTCGGGACTCACCACGGCTGTCGAGTTCTCTGCTATCCGGGCCAACAGAGGCTCCAGCCATCCGTGAAAACACTCGCCTGGAAAACACACACATCACTCATTTACAGGCACGCACTCTTTTATTCTCTTGTTAAACTTTAACACTAAAACCAAACAGAATCTTATTAAGTTACTAGGAATGATCAAATTTGCTATATTTAGTAAGTGCCTCGGGTGCAATGGTTTTATATTTGATATTATGGACGTTTTTTTCAAATGAATTCGGAGCAAAGCTGAAAGAAAATAAAAAACAAATAGCATTCAAGAGAACAGTCAGGGCTGTACTCAAAGTGAAGAAACATCAAAAGAGTATCAACATAGTCAAAGTATGACCTTTTGCAGGGCTGAACAATAAGCCCGGGGCCGTATCGTCACAAAAGACGGTCATTTTGCATGCTGCTCTGCCTATTTAAACATATTTGCTTTTAATTTTAATCAGATAACAAAGGACGAAGACAAAAAACATTCACTGCTCCTATCTGGTTAAACTACAAACTTTATCAAGGTTTAATCTAAATGTAATTTATACAGTGAAAACCATATAGTGTTATTTCACATCATTTAATTTTTTAGTATTATTACACACAGAAGGTCTGCATTCGGGAAAAATGAGCTAATTAAATATTTCAAATTCACATTTAATATCCAGTTTTTTCTCATGTGGCAAGTAGCCGTGTAATAAGAGGGATAATGTACAAACAACCGGCTGTTATCGCGAAATAAGCCCATTCGGTGTGATAAAAGACCACGTGCCACTAAACATTAAAAGATATATAATTTTTTTACAGAATTTCAATGAGAAATGTAAAAAAGCAAAATTTTACAGTTTTACAGATTTTTAAAATAAGGTCAAAATTACCGTAAAATTACATAAGGTTGCAAATTTACAAGAAAAACATGGGAACGGTTTTATTTTACAGGGAAAACCCATTCATTTACAGTTTATTTCTGGCGCCCCAGCTGTGTCACAGCCGGCAGAATTTTCTGCCGTTTATTTCTGAAATACGGTTAAAAACTCAAAACAAATCAACACATTAACAAGAAAAATGGGTAAAACTATTTAATATATATCTTTGTATTCTATAATTTTACAGAAAATTATATATTTTACGGTATATTTCTGTTTTTCCATTATACAGAAAATGTCCAGGTGTTTTACAGATTTTTTTTTACAGTGTGTACATTATCCCTTACTTAGACCAACCCTTTTTCTATGTATATTTGGTTTATTACATCTATTTGTGCTTATGCACATACTATGATTACTTGTCCTTATTGTTATCACTTACTGGTTAGTTATCTAAAAATATTTGGAATTTGTGTGATTAAGGCTAATAGTTTTGATGGTATTATAACCGTAATGATTAAGATTTCATTGGTAAAAAAACAATAAGTGACTATACGATATTATTTATAGATTACTTTTTTTGTGGTGGGCCAGTACATTTTTTGCCAGGGCCAAAAAAATGTGGTACTGCAAAAAATCTTGTTTTCCTATGCAAATAATCTTAACCATCCTTCCTCCCCTCATCTTTGACAAGAAAAATTACCTAAAATACTAAGTCGTCCTATTTTTTTAAATTATTGAAGTTGTTTATTGAAATAAATGATCAGAATTACATGAGTTTATGCCATTTCTGTTCTTTAAAATTAAATTGATATTTCTCATCCCACTGAAAGAAGCTTCTCAGTCAAACGTATCTCTATTTAGAATTATTTTAAGGATTGTTTGTACAGGAAAACAAGACAGAAATAGCAGGAAACAAAACAGTTTTTGCATCTTTTCTCATTGGGGCTAAAATAAACTTAATCGAAGCGCGATTAATAATGCATCACAAGTAACTTCGCTCATAAATATGCAAAGTTTACAAACCAGACCGAATTCCTTTTCAAAAGTAAATCTGAAAAGAAAAACAGTTTGAGCTGAATTATTACTTTCAATGAGTTACTCTGGGGTTTTTCAGAACTCAAATCCAAACCAGAATGTAAATAAAAGCACTGCAGTAAATACAACTGTGTTCTGAAATGGTCTCCACAAACATGCCCACAAAACACCACCGTGAATCTTTAACATCCATTAACTCAGACAGAATTAAAAGCAACACATTCTTTCCAGCAGAGAAGAACTCTGACAGACCACAGGCGTGTTTTTATTAGCCGGCAGTCACAGGGACATTCATGTGACGTTAGAGATCATGACTCAGAGCTTGACTCACAGTGGGCGTCCAAAAAGGTGAGCGTGTCTCCAGTAGCCACCGACGCCCCGAGGAGCCGAGCCGTGATCAGACCTTTCCTCTCAAGCTGACGGACCACACGGACGATGTTCAACTGTTTCAGGTACTCGTCCAGTTCGTCCTTCAGTCGATCTGCGAGAAACAGAAAGGTCAGAACAGAAAAATCAACTTGCTCTCGACTGCTTACAGGCCAACTTTGACCTTTCCAATATGGCGGACGAGAGCTCACATAAAAGAGCCACTAATGAGGCCTCGGTGTCTATAATATTTGAGGCTGGCAAACCACAGTTTTAAAATAGGTTCACCCAATTTATGTTGCGATACTTGATATGACATTATTGGAGTTATTTTCTTTTAAAAGAATAACACAAGGCAGCTGAACGGAGTCCAAACCTCACAGTACGATGTACTAAAAGTTTTGGCTTTGATTCTGACTGAACACACAGCATGCTGGTCTCTCTCAGCAGAAACTGAAACCACACGAGAGAGTGTAATTAAAAGAGGACAGAATGAGAAAGATCCAATTCTCTAGCTTCCATTTCTCACATGGCGAGACGCCAGCATGGAAAGGTCAGTCAGTCCGGGACCGCCAAATCTTTCAATAACCGCAAACCAGGTGTTTAAGAACTGGGACCAAAAAACGGTCAGGGTTGATAAAAAAGGGACAGTTCACCCAAAACTTCTTTCATCTCACACTTTTATTCACCCGCATGTCATTCATAACCTGTGTGTGACTTTTTCTTTTGTTGAACACCAAAGATGATATTTAGAGAAATGTGTCCATGGAAGTCAATGGGGTTCAGAGTTGTTTGGCTATCAACACTCTTTAAAATATTCTCCTGTGTGTTCTGCAGAAAAAAGAAAGTCATACCTGTTTGAAGTGACAAGAAGATGACTCGACTTTTTGCTTGAACTCTCTCTTTAATTTGATGATTCGCCAAAGTAATTCAGGACCTAAATATAATACGCTAGATACACAAGATGGCGCCGGTGAGCTTTTGGGACAGCAGACACAACTCGATAGTGTTATACGACCGGAAAGGAGTCTGTCGACTCTAAAAATGTTAATTTAATTAGCGATTAAAAATACAAAATTACTATTAAACACATCTGGTACCATGTTGGATGTTCAACACTTAAAGTCAACCAGATATTCTTGTTCTTGAATTTCAAGCAGTTGTCTCCTGCCGTCATTTTTCATCTGTTCTTTCTCCTTCCTTGCCGTCAGAGGTCTAGTTTCTAAGAGTCCACTGACAGCCCCCCAAACCTCGGCAGAACCCCTCAGAGAACATTCGCAAACACTTCTGCTTCCTGTAGTAACCTTTTCACGAGGAATTCTGCGGGACGGGTTGCCCGGCTGGAACCGGACACCCATTAAACCGCACAGAGGGGTATTTACCGTCAACGCTGGCGTCATCCACGAGGATGATCTCCCTCAGCAGGAGCGCAGGGGAGGTGTGCAGGACGCTGTAGACAGTGCGCAGTAACGTGCTCCACGCTTCATTATGAAACACGATGATCACACTGGTGGTCGGGAGGGCCGGACAGCGCTTGAATGTTTGCTCTATGCATCTGTGAAAAAGGACAAATGGATACATAGAAGGGCTTAGCGATATATACACTATTATAGATCTAGTTTATATCCTGAAAAACCTAGAAAAAGTAAAGGTTCTTTGGATCTTCAGGTGTTCTTCATGGAACTATTCAGCCAGGTTCTTCTGTACAGCAGTAACATGATGCACCTTTTGTTTAAAAGCGTACCGAATTTTTGGGTTTTCAATGCGAATATAAAATTATGACGATTTCATTGATTTTGAGTTTATTTTGTCTTTGGCCTTTACTCCAGAAAAGTTTTATGAGGTGGCCGCCCCCCACCTGGTCTCAATGTGAAGTTTACACCATAGAGGACTATAATAAACCCCCGGTCACAGGACCATGTTCTCGCCCGAAACGCTTCTTCTTTTAGTTCTTGCACATATTGAACATTTGTTATCTAGCTGGCAACAACAGATGTTGGATTGGTAACGTAATATTTGAAAGAGTTCATACGCAACAAGAGATTTTTTACATTCACTTTCAGAAATCACATGCATCCGAATGCCGAAAAACAGGATTTATAAAATTTTATGTTTTTGCAAATGAACTCTTTAAATATAATTCAGCTGCTATCTGAAATGTGTTTCATCATCTTTGTTTGAAACACAGAATTGCAGGTTACTTTACGTCCTTCTTTATGTGTGTTAAAGTCAAATGACACCACAAACTTCGCACTAAATCCAACCCGACAGCTCAAATCATTATTATAAGATTACCGTTGTAAATAAGGCTGAGAAGTCAGGAGCCTGATGTTGATTTATTTTAAACCAAAATAGGGGACACATTTTATCTTAAATAAATGTTTATTTTACATACTTCTCCTCACCTACACCTTCCGTCCAATAAAATGTATATACTTTAGTTTACTAAATTTTGTAAACTATGTTATGTGACCAGCCTGATCTCACAGGAATGCATAGCTGTTTTACAAATTCCTATCAGTTTGTCACATATTGTCACTGTCCTTCTGAAACTTCGGATGTCCTCAGATGTGTTTCTCAGGAAATGAAACACTGCCAAAGTTGACAAGCACTTTTTACTGGTTAGATATTTGCAGTGGCAAACATAAAGGGTGTCTAATAATGATGTTTCACACCGGCGGTGTGACTATTAGATAAAAGTAAAAATGAATCCCCACCCCAAAATCAAACGTCACTGGCGCAAAAGCAGATCATACTGATACGCATGAATGAGATTGTGTTGATAAAGCAAAGCTCGAGCTGTGTTACACGTCACTTCATATAATAATAAGGGCAAGAACAGATGTGTTTAACTGAAGAAAAAGTGCTGACCTTCCTCTGAGTCTCTAATTTATCTCACTAGTTGTGGAGACATGTTTAGATAAGATGTCTGAGGACAAAACCTCACAAGAGAGCAACAGACGAACAGAAGAAATGTTGTTTCAAATTCAGACAGGATCCTCTCTGTCTGGAAATGTTACTATTGCGATCTTAAATGTGTCGCCGTGTTTCGGAAAAGTTTGAATTTACTTTTTTGCACACCTCAGAAGATTCACTGTAAAACTTTATCAGTATGTGAAGACCGTCACTGACAAAAAATATGACCTCACACAATATGCTTTTTTCGAGGCGAGGCCCTTGACATCTCCAAAGCAGCTGACGTGAGACCTGCCAAACCTTTCACCCAATAAAAAGCTGCTATAAACTAAAAGACAAACATTGTGATATTTGTCGAGGTGAAAAACATGAGCATCAGGTGAGCAAAGCAAACACACGATACATACTCCGGAGGTCTCGTGTCGGGTCCCAGGTCCCTGCTGAGCGAGATCCGATCGCTAGCGTACAAATTAAAGCAATGCTTCTCATCGCCTCTCTCCTTCTCCTTCTGGTCCTCTGGACTCAGGTTGTCAGTGTTGAAGGACTTCCCAGAAGCCCCCGGGTGACTGGGGTTCTGCGGGGGTCTTTCCAGAACCGGACGGAGCTCGGCGGCAGTGTAGTATCCAGTTAAACAGACCAGGCCGCCTTCATTTCCCTGCTGCTGCTGTCTCACGGGAGCTTTGATCTGCATCTTTGGCATAGCGTCCCGGAAGTTATTCACGGCTCCCATCACCATCCCGATGACGGCGTCCCGTTTGCCCACGATGTCCTTGAGCCAAGGATCCTCCTGCGGGCCGTGACTGACCACTTCTCTCTGCATCAGAAACAGGAACGTCACGAACACAAAGGCCACGATGGCGAGCTTCCAGGGGTGCAGCCGCCTGCGCAGGAACCTGCGGAGAAATTTCATTCTTCTGCGGCGGGGCCGAACGGAGGCCGGCGTTTAGAGTCTCTGGAACAAAACTTCACCTGGCACACACCCTGAGCGTGACATCGCGAGCTGTCAAACCTGCGAATGAGACAGAGGTGATGACGAACAGACACGCACACAAAAGAACACAACCAGAGCCACCGCCAACACTTTTACGGACAAACACTGACAACTGGTTCGAGGAAGGAGACGCTTTGAACTTCAGTTCCAGCGCCGAACGTCCAACATAAACATTTCCTTTGATATTTAAGCCCAGTTTAGGTAGCTGGGAAATCATTCATCCCACGAGAGAAGTCATTTTGTGAACTTAATTTCTTTAAAAACATCCACTTGGAGTGAATTTCTACAGTTCCAAATGATAATTGGTCCTTTTAACCAATGGAAAAGTATTCATCGTATTTCAAACCTTCGGTGTGTTTTTAAATGTCAGTTTGAGCATCGACTCATTCTCTCTCCGTTAACTTTCTTGATGCATGCAAAAATAACCAAAAGTATATGATATTTAGAAAGAAAATTAAAAACAAATTTAGAAACAAACATAAAAAAGACTGAATAAACTTATGTATAAAATGTCATGGTTAAACAATAGTCACTGTTCATTTTCACAAGGGATTAATATACAGTAGACTAAACTAAACTAAAATAGTACACTTAACTTTATCATAACACTAGTTCAAACACTCGAATTCATGAAGTGCCTCATTATGTAAAAAATGACATTTCTAACACACAGCACGTCATTTTCATCCACGTATGCATTGCAACGTTTATCATTCGGATGTCTACAAAACGAATGAAGCCTGACACACAAAACACCTAAAGAACGTGTTTCTCTCTCAAATATTAAAACAAAGTATATAACATACCGCCGGTGCTTGTCAATCACGCAAAAACATATTCAAAAGCGTTTCGAGCTTCACAAGGACCGTCCCAAAGCCGACCCGCCGTCTCCGTCTGACTCCAGCAGCGGCGTCAATGTGGAATAATCACAGCCGGACTTCCGCGTCGCTCGAGCCAGGTGCGTTTCTCACAGGAAGAGTGACGGCGGGGGGCGGGGCTTGTGTGGCGCCAGGTGCGTTTCTGTCACGAAAAGGGCGGGGCGTGCGTAAACGCCACATCTGACGTCCATTCATTCGGTGGGCGCGTCAAGCGACGTAGGCGAGGAGCGTTTGAAAAATGTTTCCGATCTACACATTTAAATTGCAGGAATGTTCATATTGTGGGTTCGTCCACCGCCATGACGTTTTAAGTTTCCTTCGTTATTTATTAAAAATAAATTATACGACCAGTTCTTGCATTCTAGAGCCCAAATATACTGTTCAATAGCCGTTTTAATATTTATAATAATGGTCATCCTCCAATATTTGGTGAGAAAACACGGCAAGTAAATATTAGCTTTATGGCTGATCACGTGAGGTGTGATTTAAGTTTGTTCAATATTTGATAATGTTACAAACTGAATGAAGTTTGACATTATTACCGTTTCAAAGAACGATGTATATGCTTCCTTACATTACAACACAAGCATTTTAGTTTCTAGAAAGTGACAGAGTTTGATTAGTTTGGCTGATATTAAAGTAACAGGATTATTACGGGCATGCGCTCCGCGAGGATGTTGCCGGGAGACGCGCAGCGCAGGAACGCGCGCATCAGAACGCGGAGAGAAGCGTTTCAGTAACATACATGAATCGTTTAAAAAGATATCCTTCTCTTCACAGACATTAAACATTTATGCCTTCATAAAGTGTGTTGTCCCTTATCCAAATTGTATTTAATAGGAGGATTTTATGTTTGCGTTCTCATCCACCAGATAACATCCCACCAGTGCAACCGGTAGTTTACATTAAACCAACACAGTTCCCATTCTAACCATTAAACCGCGATGGTTTCTAGTGATAAAATCGACAGAAGCGGTTCTTTCAGAACAACTTGGACTCAATCACGGTAACCGACGATGGGTCAGATTTAAGTGTGCATCAATGTTAGTCTTTTGGCTTTATAATTCATTCACAATATGGGCATAATGATAAAGAGAGTAAAGAAAATATAGGTTATAGAAAGCGCACTCACCAGACATACTGGATCCAGCGCGAGCGCGTCCCCGTGCGCACGAGCTTCATAAAGCGCTTCTGTGTGTGCGGGGTAAAGAAAAGAAACCGGACACAAACCGGACAAGAGAAGAATACCAGAGAGGCTCAGAGTCCTCAGTTCATCTGTAGGGGGCTTGAAATGCACCTTCCCTCCAGTTCCCATGTGTTCAACCTCTCCGTATCCAACTACAGAATTACTTACTATTATTTATTTATGTTTATTTTTATTACTTACTATTATTTATTTATGCGTAAGGAATGCATGTCTGCAAAACAAATCAAAATGTTTATATTTGATCCTCCTCCTCAGTGTCACACTTCATGTCAAAGTTTGTAAAAATGTTTTCTTGTCATTTTATTCGGCAGTTTCGTGAAGTTCTTATATGTTTTTTTAAACAGTATTAAAGTAGTTCACATTTATTCTGAATATATGTTTATTCTTCATAAATTTGTTCAAATGCAGAAAACTTGGTTTGAGGAAAAAGATGGAAACCTTTAGCTTACACAACTACATTTGAGATAACTGAACCAAAACTAGAGGTGACTGAACCATCTAATAGATCAATTAACAAATGAGAAGAAATATACCATGATGCAAGAATGTCATTCTCCCCGTAATTATTTCAATTTATTAAATATATCAATGAATAAACTCTTACATTTGTAACTTTTTTATATTTATATATTTTTTCAACTGTTTATTTAACTGTGCATTACGATTAACAACATGACACCAGTCAGAATGCAGAACACTGTAAGCAGTCGTACAAAATTAATATACTGATATTTATCAAATTATCAATCTGATCGAAAGTAAACACATAAACATGCAAACACACAAACAAACATTGGTCATGACGTCACGATCTTAAAGCCGATCTTGCTTTGTCCAGGATGTCTTTTCTTATCCGTGGATAGTTTGGATGTGCGTCTAAGACCTGTTGCGAGACATTCAGATTTGGTCAATGTTTGCTTACACGTTATTATTTACTTTATAAGCAACAACAAATGACCCATCATTTCGAAGCCTTGGTGTGGTATTTCCCTTTCCTAAACATGCCTCACAAATTAAAAAACGTCATCCAATCAGCAACGGCAGTCCAATATAAACTATAAATCACATGTTCTGTTAAAATATTCCAGATTATATATATTTGAAACCCTCCCAACAGTCTTTACAGGAGTTTTCTCACACTCACTTTGTGACACACATCTATAGCGTCCACGTGTCTTTTGGCCTTCAGGTAATTGAATGCCAACTTGTATCCTGGAAAAGACACACGAAGAGATGTCAACACACAGACAGTCTCACATGAGAGCAGAACAGAAGTCAGGATACAGTACCTATGGTTGGGTTGGTTTGATTGCTGTACTTCCAGGCCTTTTCATAATTCATGGCGGCGTCTCTGAACGACTGCTCTTTCTCCATAATGTAACCCATGTACTCGTAAGCCTTACAGCAAGACTGTCGTTAAAAAAAAACAGTTTGTGTTTGATTCCCACAAAAATACAAAGTCTTTCATTATATATCAACTCTCTACTCAGACGTCATGTGATCACTGTCACCTTGTTGTGGCGCAGACATCGCTTCAGCAGATCTCCGGCCATGTCATATTTCCCAGACTGGATGTAGATGTCGGCCAGCAGTAACCAGCTCTTCTCGAACTCATCCGCGTCGATGATGTTCCAGTTCATCTTGGCGATGCGCTTGAGCTGGTTCCGGGCTCGAGGCGTCTGTTTCAGGATCATGTAGGCAGTGGCCATGGCCAACAGAGCAGGAACGTAATCTTTCTGTTGAGAATCAACAACAAACGTTCACCGTTATCTCCGACTGTGATGCACTTTCGACGCCGACACGATCGAGTTTGTGTCACGTGATGTCGCTCACCTCGCTGTTTGCGATCTCGATAAACACATTGAGAGCTCGCTCCACGTTTGCTTTCTGTTTGGTGGCCACATAGCAGTAATTCTCAAGTATGCGCAGCTGCACGTGACCGGCAGGCGTCTGCGGCTTCAACTCCTTTAAAAGCTTCTCGGCCGTTCTCACCGCCAGCTGCTCCGACTCCTGCTTCTCTGTGGAGTTCCTGAATCAAACCAAAGTCAATCGTGAAGTATGTGAATAACAGTGTCCATACGAAACCGCCTAAATACAAAAGATGAGATCTCTTTAATATCTCAATCATTTCTCGGGACATCTGAGATATTTCTCCTGAGAAGAAGAGTCAGAAATCTCACAAATGTGAGTTTCAGAAGAGATGTCTACGATGTGTCAATCTGAGCTCAGACCTGCAATTAAAGTCAATATTATTCAAAAACATTTCTCATCACAATCACCCAAATCCAGATTATTTGACCTCTACGATCTACATTCATTTTACTGTAAAGACCGGCATCAGAACTCACCCCATGTCTCCGTCCAGGTTTTCGAACACCTCTCCCCCGACGGTGTCGTTGTCAGGGTTCAGACAGATCTCGATCATGTTATACACGGCATTCTGACCCCAGTCGTTGTCCTTGCGGGCTTTGTTAAAGTGCCGCAACCCGTCGTTGGGTTCACCGGTGTACCTTACGAAAACCTCACCGTTAGACTCAAGAAACACACATCTTGGATGAAAGCGTCTATCGAAGGAACGAATCTAAACGCTCACCACAGATAAAGCCCTTTGCAGTAGTTGAATCCGGGCTCAAACTTGGCTCTCTGGGAGTGTTTCTCTGCCATCTCGAGGAACCTAGGGACCTCCTCCAGTTTGCCGGCTCGGCGCAGCAGATCGATGAGGCGGGACAGCGTTGGGAAGTTGTCTGGAGACGAGATTGATCGAGTTACGCTTGCTACTTGATTTTCTCTACGCCTCTGGAAGGAGATCTGGGGGTTACAAGGTGCGGGAGATGAATGACGTACCTGGTTTCCTCTCCAGGAGCTGCTGGAAGTGAAAGACAGCCTGTTCGTAGTCCTGCTTCCTGAACATCAGGTCCGCCATCATCTGCCGACAAACACAGAGAGTGAAATGTATGGACGCTGGATCAGTTTCTTCTGATCCAAGGACTTTTTCATGATGTTTAAAGATCGTTGACAGAACTGTACCAGCGTGGCCGCCTCGTTCACAGGATCATTCTTCAGAATAGCAGCGCACTGCTGCTGGCACGCGTCTACAGCATCCAGAGTGAGATACAACTGAGCCAACTCCAACATCACCTGAACACACACACGCACAGCTGAGCCGAGTATTATTTTATTTTTATTCCGTCGCACATGAATGTAATCTTTCAATGAGTGTTTGAATGCAGATCCTCATTCGCGTGTCCAGCTGTCGGGAGAGGAACACACTGACCTTGCTGTCGCCTTCGCAGTAAACAAGCGCCTCTTTGTAGAACTTGACGGCTCGCTCGTAGCCGCGCTGGATGCTGCAGTGTTTGCCGATTTCAGCGCAGATGTCTGCGGCGAGCTGCTTTTGCGCCGGCACCAACTCGGGCTGCTCCAGCTGCACGCGCTTCAGGACCTTCGCCTGCACGTCTCTTGCCTGCGGAGGAGAAGGTTTATTAGCGGAGAACTCTGTGTAGCGCAAAAGTTATTCAGAGAGTTTAAAGAGATGTGTGTTGTTTATGGAATGCTAAAATCCAGGTTAATACGTGGACACGGCTTTAAGTTAGGCATTCACTAAAAAATGTCAACACTGTGGTGTTACACAAATATCACTGTGTTTTTTTGAGCATCCATACTAGTCGTCATAGCAACACTGCATTAACCAATGGCATTAGTTTAAAGCAGGACTAACCTGCTTTGGAAAGCTGTCCTGACTTACAATACAATATTTAACATTCATTTTACACCTTGGGCATGTAGGAAAAACATATGAGACTGAGTTAAAAGTTAACTGAAACACAACTGAGAATTCAATCAAATCAACGTTATTTCTTTTACTAAAATTAAAGCTTTAAAAATGCTTCTGTTCATTGGAATTAAGTAAAATATTGACCTAAAAATGATTGAGAAAAAACTAAAGGAAAAACGTGCCTGAGAAGTTAAAAGCACTAAAATGATGACCATAAACAAAAGCTAAAAAAAAATTAATATGTATGAATGACAAAGCAAAGCACCAAAATAGCCATAAAAACATACATTTAAAATATAAATAACACGAAAATCAAAACTATAATAACCCTGAATCAAATCAAAAAATGGTTTACCATTGGTTACGTCTATATTGTTTTGTTCTTATGTTTCTACTGTTTATTCTAAAATGTGTTTTCAATGCAACATTATGAAAAGCACTATACAAATGAATTTAAATGAAATTATATTTGGTCAATTCCGTGAAAAGATCAACCTTACCACGAAAAAATTACGTTTTTACCAGCGTTTTTTACAATGGTAACAGCAGAGATTTTAACATTCGGTGGTTCAAATACCCATATGAGATCTCTCTTCAAATTTGTTAAGAATTAATTTTATTATTAGTGTATGATGAGTCAGGTAAGTGCCATTTTCAGGATTGTCACATCCATAACACTACATATTCCTCATAAATGGACACATGAAAAAGAATATAAAGTAACTACGCGTGTTTATTTCCCTATTATTTTTATATATTTTTTCAAAGACTCTATCAACAAGGGTTCTGTAAATTATAAGCAGATGATTCAATATTATCGTAACAAATTCATTCTCTGAACATTTTTATGTCACATAAACACCAAATGTCATGTCCATAAACACTGGAATTGCCCATTTGCTACAATTAAAGGAATACTCCCCCCAAAAATAAAAAATCTGTCATCATTAATCGCCCTCAAGTTGATCCAAACCTGTATAAATGTCATTGTTCTGTTGAACACAACATCAAATATTGAGAAGAATTTAGGAGAACAAACCGTTCTGGCACATCATTTTTTCAACTATGGTAGTCAATGATGCCCTGGAAATGTAACATGCTAACCGTTCATGCCAGAAAGGTTATTTTGGGGGGGAGTATCTCTTTAAACCTAAACCTAGAGATTAAACTTACTCTCTGTAAGGACAGTAAAGCTTCATCGTTTTTATCGACTTTGCTCTGGACTTTGGCGAGAAGCACAAGATATCGGCAGTCTTCAGTGAGCAGCAAAAGTTCGTTGACTGAAAAATACACACAGAGAGACACATCAGTTTTATTTACAAGTGCTCATGTTGAGTTCATTTATGCGTGTAAATCCAGTTTGTGTGTGTAGATAGACGTGTGAAGTACAAATGACAGTGACGTCGCACAAGCGATTGTCTACAAGAATTGCTGTAAAGACTAAAGTGTGAACCTGTTCTGTGTAATAATCTTTCATTTGTTCAGTACGTTAACGCTTACAAACAAATGAAACAATAGTTTTTAACGGTTCAGTTCTCCTCCACACCCTGTTTTCTTACGGCACGCCCAAATTCTTGTTGTGTTTTCTCTCTCAACATGACGAAAGGTTAGTAAATACACACCCTTTAAACAGTAATACCACACTGACTAAACCTCATACATGTGACAGTAAGAGTTACAAATACTCCTGTCTGTATTCCATCAGTCCAGCGCTGAACCGAGATTTAAAAACGTTGATTTGTTTTTAAAAGAAATGCAAAGACCTGTTGGGTGTTGTGTTGATCTAGTGTGAGTTGTTTAGAGGTGTTTTCTCACCAGGATCGTGTGCGAGAGCTTCCTGCAGAACTCTTTCACAGCGTTCATACTGTCTGAGCTTCATGAGCAGGTCGGCCAGATCGTACCTCAGAAAAGTCTGCTGACCGTTCTTCAGGGCCGCTTCGTAATAGTTGATCGCCTGGAGAAAGCACACTTACAGATATACATCACCAAACAAAGACATCTCTCTTTTTGCTTTAGCATCTCCGCCGCTCACCTTCACATAGTTGTGCGTCTTAACAAGTGCTTTCCCGATCTTACTGGCCACCGCTCCGTCTTTAGGGGTTTTCTTCAGGGCTTGTTCATACACCTCGATGGCTAATTCTGGCTGTCAGCAGAGAACATCGTATTCATACATATCAAAACGTGGACATACCCATGATGTGCCTGTCTGAAGGTAATCATCTCGTAAGAGACTGTACGCAATGTTTGGGATCTCCAAAAAAAATTGGATGTGAATATTGTGTCTCTGTGCTGGGGTTCACAGTAGAATTATTGTATTACAGTAATAAAAAAGTGATTCGAATTGCTGTTGAGAAAAATGAGAATTACAAAGAATAGAAATAGAAGAAAATGTTCAGTTGCATTATGGGTAACATAAAATGTGTCATTCATGAAAAAAGTGTCACTATGCAAGAAAAATTCTCAATAATCGCAGGATTCCTCTTTCCATGAATATATTTTAATGACTTAAATAACTAAAGAAACAGTAAAGACATTTTATATAATAATTAATTTTATGATAAAAATAATTAATTTTAATATTTTGGTATTTTTATAACTATTTGTTTGTGAATTCATTTATTATTATTATTTAATTTATTATAATACTAATCATTGTTATTTATAATAATTAGTTTAATAAAAGTATTATTTGTTTATAGAATAATAATTGTTTATTTAATAATATATTATTTATTTATTGGATAAAGATACAATACTTTACAAGAAAATACGTAAATTAATCAATCTACAGCCAAACCGAAAAACGAAAAAGTTTATTCACTATCCAAATTTCAATCGATTTCATGTCTGTACATCATAAAAAAATCTATATTTTGTCAGACCATAGTGAACCTAAAAAAATACGCGTACTTATGTGCGTTTGCAATTTTGTAATGAAATGTGATCTGGATGTCTGAATCAGAAGGTTCACCGGTTTACATCTGCGCAGTAAATATTTGTGGGAATTTAAGTATGTATCATAAACACAACCAAACACATAACACAGTTTCTTCACTTGCTGTAACATTCAAAGACAAACAGAAACATTGATAAACACCCGGACGACATCTCACCTCCTGAACGTTCATGTAGGCGTCACCCAACAACAGAAAGCTATGAGTGGCGGGCAATTTCTCCACCAAATCCCTAAAAACACACACTTATACGTCACCATAATGAAGTGTATGTGTGTGTGATTGTTTGTGAAAGTGTAAAACATATAACAATAACACGCAAGATACAAATATAGATGAGATACTCTTGCATGAAAAAAGAGAGTATGGATTATAACAGCTTTTTTATTTCTGTTACCTGAAGCAGCTCACATAGAGGCGTTTATCTTTCCTGTGGTTCAGGTAGATGTCGGCCATTTTCTCTTTGGCTTGTATGTAGTAGGTCTGCTCTGGCGTGATGTTTCTGAGCATGCTCAGTGCCAGCTCCGTGTCGCCGCGCATCAATGCCAGGTCGGCGTTAGCGATAGTGACCCGTAGCTCCTCCGGCGTGCCCGTGAACTCATTGATGGCGTCTTGCATCACTTTAGCCGCCTCGTGCTGGAAGTTATTCCACCAAACACAACATTTGATCAAACCCTCGCCCGTTCTCTCAGAATGAATCACACAAACGCAGCCGTTCACTGACCTGCTCTCCATTGAGCCACAGAGCTTCCGTCAGCTCCAGAAACACAGAGACGCAATCTGCAGAGCTCAGCTCCGTCTTCTTGCTTTGTCTTTTAGCCGAGGAGCCCGTCCGCCTCACGCCACACAGACTCATGGCCATCTGCAGCGTTTGAATGGATTCCTGGAGCTGACCCATCTTCCTCTGAGTCTGAGCTTTGATCAGATGATACAGCGGATGCTCGCGGATCTGAGTAAAAGAGGAACGAGTGCAGGTTTAGTCTGGAGTTATTAAAAAAACTGAAAGACACGATGAACCCGCGTTCAACAGGATTTAAAGACGGGTGACCTCACCTCAAAGTTGTGGCTGAGACAGAGCTCAAGAGACTGTGATGATAGCTTGAAGCTCCCCAGCGTGAGATGAATCTGAGCCATGAGGAGATGAGCATCGGCGTGTGCTGGATTCTGATCTAGTAGGTGTTGCAGGCCACTATGAGCTGCTTCTGTGTCGCCTTTAGGAGCAAACAAACCAGACTTTAGTGAATCTCTTTCAAACAAGTCAAATATCAGACCAATAGAAGAGCAATAACTTATTTTGTCTGGTTTTCCTTCTTTTTAAAAAATAAGATTATACTTCTCTCAACTCAACTCAACTTTATTTATATAGCGCTTTTTACAATTTTCATTGTTACAAAGCAGCTGTACATGAGACAAATTGAATACAAGTAAAACAACTAAAGGCATATACCTGTGCAAACAAGAAAAAGGTGAAAACAACAAAAGACAGACAAAACTAGGCAGATTTACTTAAAGAGATAGTTCAGCCCAAAACTCAAATTAGCCGTTTATTTACTCTCCCTCAGGCCATCTGTGATGTAAGTGACATTTTTTCTTGAGTAGAACCATAAAGAAGATTGTTTGGTAAATCCTCAGCCCTCTCTGCTTCATATAATGGGAGTCTATGGGGTCCACCTGTCTTAAGAGTTCCTAAAGCACATCATTACAAAGCGTCTCCTGGCGACATGTTGACGTTTCGTGAAGCTAATCGTTGATATTTTCATAAAACTGAACGTCATTTTTAATAATATTAGCCATAATGTGCAGCCTCTGCACACAATCTCAATCTTCTTCTTGTAGTATTTGGTGGCAGATGGCATAATAGAGTCTGGTACGTTTAGCGCCACCTGCAGAAAGGGAGTGTTGAGACTGTACAGTATGGCTTATATTATTAAAAATGACGTTTAAATTTATGAAAATTTGAGTGAGTCACTTAACGAAACGTCAACATATCGCCAGGAGCCACTTTTTGGAATGACGTGCTTTAGGAACTCTTAAGACAGGTGGACCCCATAGACTCCCATTATATGAAGCAGAGAGGGCTGAGGATTTACCAAAAAATCTTCTTTATGGTTCTACTTAAGACAAAATGTCAACTACATCACAGATGGCCTGAGGGGGAGTAAATAAATGGCACACTGGAGTTTTCGGCTGAACTATCCCTTTAAAAAGCAAAATAATGCAAGAATGTTTCTGTGATGAAAAAAAGACGAAACGATTTGGCATTTTGGTAAGAAATATGATCTAATTTTAAAGGAAATGCTTGTATTATTTCGTACCCATGGGCAAACAGTTTTGTTCTTTTTAAAGCAAAAAGATCTGTTTTGTTCTTCTTACAAAAGTAAGACTTAATGTTTTAGTTATTCAAGTGACGTGAAGACGTTTTATGTTTCATTGTTTTCAATTCAGTACATTTTTTCTAATTATGTACTGTATGTGGCATAAATGCTTTCCAAGGAGATTCCCCAGAGAGGCCAAAATAGAAATCAAACTTATCCGAAAAAATGAATCAGACTTGCTGACATGAAACATAAAACATAGAAATCTGAACAACACACCTGAATGGAAGCGGACTTTTGCCATGAGAAAGACGGCCTGCTGTAGACCAGGAGCAACCTTCACCACAGTATCCAGAACAGAAGCACAATGTAAGAGCTGAGGAGAGGGAGTCTGACCTGGAGCTGGAGCCTGAAACCAAAACATCATCATTCAATCCAACACAAACCAGACTGATGTTGTGTGGCTTTGTACAGAGGTACAGTTTGGGTGTAATGACCTTTGCGGGAGACAGAGTTAAATATTCCTTGGCGATCTCCAGGAGAAAGTCAGGGTTGAGTTTTTCAAAGTACTCGACGCTGAGCGGCAGACCCTGTAGAGCTGAGAAGTGTGTGTCCACGGCATCATTTAACAGGTTAGTCGTCTCATCTGGAGATAGTCGCTTTTTCAGTGCCAACAGTGCACGCAGATACAGCACCTCCTAAAAGAAACAAACACAGAGATTAAAATAGGACTTGTGATCAAAATCCACTTACTAATTGAGCATAATTTCTGTTCTCAAGATGTTTTTATTTGCTCTGTAAACATTTCTGACACAAATGATAGATAACAAAAACTACTACAATTACAATGTTTCTGTTAAATAAACGTTTCTTATTCAAATTAATGAGGGCTGTCAAACGATTAATCGCGATCAATCACATCTAGAATAAAGGTTTTTGTTTATATAATATATATATGTGTATAATTAATTTTGTATTAATAAACACAAACAATACACATGTCTTTATGTTTAGGATATATTTAAATGTATTAATGTATATTTATCAATAATTGAAATTCGAAATAAAAGTTTATTAATTGTTATATTTTTATTAAATATATGCATTTATGTATATGTGTTCATGAGTACAAAATAAATATGCACAGTACACCGACATGTTTTATGTAAACACAAACTTTTATTCTGGATGCCATTAATCACGATTAATCGTTTGACAGCCCTAAAATAAATAAAACATGAGCATAAATATTGTTATTTTATAGCTTAAGCAACACAGAAATTAGACATTTTGCCTGGGAAATAAGGTGATAGTCTAAAGAAAAGAAAAGTGTTAATTAAAGTTAAAGAAAGAATTTACATAAACAAATCATTTTTTTAGTTAAAATAAATTAAATAAAAATAGCATTTCTTTTAAAAGTGAATAAAAATGTAATAAAATAATAAATTGGATAAAATAAGAATTGGAAAAGCACATAAAAATGGGTAAAAAACTTAACTTAGCATAAAATCTAAAATTATTAAAATAATAAACTCAGCAAAAAAAGAAACGTCCCTTTTTCAGGACTGTGTATTTCAACAATAATGTTGTAAAAATCCAAAGAACTTTACAGATCTTCAATGTAAAGGGTTTAAACAATGTTTTCCATGCATGTTCAATTAACCATAATCAATTAATTAACATGCACCTGTGGAATGGTCGTTAAGACCTTAACAGCTTACAGAGAGTAGGCATTGAAGGTCACCGTTCTAAAAACGCAGGACACTAAAGAGACTTGTCTACCGACTGTGAAAAACACCCAAAGAAAGATGCCCAGGGTCCCTGCTCATCTGCGTGAACGTGCATTAGGCATGCTGCAGGGAGGCATGAGGACTGCTGATGTGGCTAGGGCAATAAAATGCCATGTCCGCACTGTGAGAGGCCCAAGAACGCGCTACAGGGAGACAGGAAGGACAGCTGATCATCCTCGCAGTGGAAGACCACGTGTAACAACACCTGCACAGGATCGGTACATCCGAATATCACACCTTCGTGACAGGTACAGGATGGCCACAACAACTGCCCGAGTCACATCAGGAACACACAATCCCTCCATCAGTGCTCAGACTGTCCGCAATAGGCTGAGAGAGGCTGGACCGAGGGCTTGTAGGCCTGTTGTAAGGCAGGTCCTTACCAGACATCACCAGCAACAACGCCGCCTATGGGCACAAACCCACCTTCGCTGGACCAGACAGGAGTGGCAAAAAGTGCTCTTCACTGATGAGTCACAGTTTTGTGTCACCAGGGGTGATGGACGGATTCGTGTTTATCGTCGAAGGAATGAGCGTTACACCGAGGCCTGTACCCTGGAGAGGGATCGATTTGGAGGTGGGGGGTCCGTCATGGTCTGGGGCATAACATAACATGACATAACAAAGTATAAATAAAACCACAGTAAAACTAATAAAAAATAACTGATTAAACTGGCTGTTTTACATTTACTTTTACATTTTAATTTAGCAGACGATTTATCTGAAATGACTTACAAATAAAAGAGCATTTAACACTTTGCTTTGATTAAGTTATATTCCTATATTTCCCACATTTGTGTTTTACAGCTTTAAGAGTTTGATCCTTTTTCGGCAAAAGTGACAATAAAAGAAATGTGTTTTATTAAACGATTACTCATGACACACAACAGCTGTGTTTAGCTAAACAGCCGTGTGTGTTTCTGAAAGTGCGCTTCAGATTGTGTAAACAGGCTCTGGCCACAACCAACATCTGAATCAGAAGATCATCATGGATATCAGCCCAAACGGTTCACTTCCTCTTTCTTCAGTGAAAATACGACTACTCTTACCGCTGATTTACCGATGGACTGCTGAACCTCTGCCAGGAATTCCAGCTGTTGTTCTGCGTCCTCGATGTGTCCCTCCATCAGCTGACATCTGATGATACCTGCATTAAAAAACAACAGACGCACACGTATTTAAAGAGACAGTACGCACACAAAATATTCACTTCGTGTCTTCAGACCCCCTCTTCTATTGCAGAATGAATGAATGAATGTTCATCTTTCACCTATTAAAGCCGAGACGCTGCTCTCGTCCAGAGTCATTGCTGTTTTATACCACTTCATGGCTTCTTTCACCCTCCCCAGCAGAACCAGCTGGTATCCCATCTCTGTGGCCAGCTCCGAGTCACCCGAGACCTGTGTAAACGCCCTCTCCACCATCCTGTGAGTGTGCTGAAGAATCTTCTCTGATCGGCCACACTGAACAAACATCACATATTTACATCAATATACGTGTATGTTACGTCTACATCATAGAATAACTACAGAACCAAAAAAAAAACTTCTGTGTTTGTGTAACTATGTGTGTATAAGGTAATGTGTTACCACTCGAGTGAAAGCCAAAGACATCTTGTAGAAGAGCGCCGGATTGTTGGGCTCCTGGATGTCCAGGTTACTGATGAGATTTGAAAGCTGGTTTGCAGACTAAATATTAAAGAAAGCTTTGAACGTGAGAACAAGGCAAAAGAGAAATGTTTTTGGTATTTAACCCCGACTCAATTTTCTGACCTCTTCGATGTTTCCTTCTCTGCAGAGAGAATACAGAGCCAACATCCTCACAGCATCCAGGCTATTTTTGTCTCTCTGGAGAAGCCTGAAGGCCCGAAAATGAACCAGTGAAAAAACATTTCAAAGCATTTTTTTTGTATACATACACTCAACCACAAACGAGATATAAGAGCAATGACGGAGAGGAAATGATCAACTTCAAGGTCAGCCTAAAAATGACTGATGTGATCAATAACATTTATGTTTCCTTTTACTTATTGCATAAACATTTGAAGCCATAATAAAGTTTTTAGACATTATGTAAATATATCAGCAAAATGCCGAAAAATATCAATAGTTTTCGCTGCATCCCCTACCGCTCAAAAGAAAAGCTCTACCAGAGGTTCTGGAAACTCATGATATGGGAATGTCAACCAAACCCACAAGTCCATTAAATAGTTTACACAGCATCTTGAACACAATCCATCTCCACCAGAGAGAACCAGTTTCACAAGCACACACTCACACACAAGCACACACTCACACACACACACACACACAAGCACACACTCACACACACACTCACACACAAGCACACACTCACACACAGAAGCAAACACTCACACACTCACACACAAGCACACACTCACACACACACGCTCACCACACATGTTGGGATTCCGTGTTTTATGGGGACATTTCATAGACGGTTGGTTTTTATACTGTACAAACTGTGTGTCATATTCCCTCCACCTAACACACCCCCTAAACCTAACAATCACACAAAACATTGTGCTCTTTTAGATTTTCAAAAAAGTTAATTCTTTATGATTTATAAGCTTGTTTCCTCATGGGAACCAAAAAATGTCCCCACAAGGACAAGGATTTTAGATAGTGTCATCTTTGTGGTGACATTTTGTCCCCATACCGTAGGGTTTACCCTAACCACACACACTAACTGACTCACTCAGTTTGTACGGCTCTAGTTCTCAGCTTTAAAACATATTTTCTCGTCCCTCACTGGCTTTCATCCAACAGAGAAAGAAAGATCAACTCTTTCCTTCCGATGAACCACACTGTGAATGGAGCGGCTGACTTCTCACACTCTCATTATTAAAACGTAAAAAACTCATATATTTAAAGCAATAGTTCAAATAAAATAAAGTCTCATCATGTCTTTCAAAACCTGAATAACTTGTTAAACCTCAATAAGCAAGACTCTACACAGCAAGACTCTCATATTCTAGTGCTCAAGACCGTCTTCTCTGTTAATATCACTCTATAGTAAATAATATTAGTTACGTTCACATTTCTTAAATATAAATTTTCTTCATTGGATAAATTAATTGTCATTAATAGTTATATTGCAAAAGCCTTAAAACTGACAATTAATCTAAATTATTTGATAGACAAGTAAGCGTCGACTTTATTAAAAAATGGTGACAGCCCTCCTCAACTAATGTCTAAAAAGTATTATAAATATTTAAAAGTGAGTGATTTACCTCTGCGCCGCATCCACAGTTTGTTCCCAGTCTTGTAAGGTTAACAGCAGCTTCATCTTTTTGATCAGGGCGGGTAGAAACGACGGGTAACTCACAATGACTTGGTTAATAATCTCTATAGCACCAGAGTAATTCTGACGAAATTCATAATATTCTGCCTGCGATAAAGAATAAAAAAATTGCTTTGAAGAATGATGTTTGTTCTCTGTCCTCGAACTCAAAACACAGTTAAAATTAGATATAAAAACAACGCGGTGATTGGTATTAGAAATGTAATATAAATGAGGAGAAGAGTGGTCACCTTCCCCATCAAAGCAAACACGTCACTTTTCTCCTTCAGCGATTCATCAAAGTATTTCCCAGACTTCTTGGCATAAGCTTCTTTATTAGATCTCAGATCTATCCAACCTTTCAGCACAAGTCCCTAAACACCAGACAACAAATATAGACAACAGCTAAATAAAACAAAAGATTTGGACACAAGATGGATTTGCAATCGTGACATTAAAAGGGATCACAACCCCATTTTTCCACATGAATTTTGTTGCTAGTCAAATATTAAATGAAACAAATCATTCGTAAGTCATTCATTATATGTTTACACTCATTCTTTCATCTCAAAAGTGCAGAGAATTTCATTTGAAGAAATTAGTGCAATAAAGTGAAGCAAACAGATGCTATTGATATATAAAATAAACCGGCAACTCGATCTGTTGGTGTCCCATCATGAAAAGCTCCTGGAGCAGACGCATAAGTGAAGTTCACCTCTTTAGAGCCGCTGGAGATCTTGATCATCCTCTCCACATATTCTCTGGCTTTATCACTGCGGCCCAGAAGCCACAGCAGCATCCCGGCGTAATACAGAGCCCTGGGGCCTGAGGTCTTCCTCTCCTCCTTCACTCGTCCGTCCAGCACCAGAATGATGTCACGGTCTACAGACAGGTACAGAGAGACACAGCGCATCTTTAAATGTTGTGATCGTGAAGTCAGACATCTCTCACAATGATAGATTCAATGCTTCTTGATTATGAAGACAATCAATTGTAAAATGTTAAATTAGGATAATAAAGAGAGCATGTTTCTTAAGGAAATACCATTAATCGTAAACTACATGATGAGCTTTAAAATGAAGAAAATCCAAAAGACGCACCAGGGTTTGGTCTTCTCTTGTGGGCATAAACCAGAGCCATGAGCGCACTGAGAGAAATGTCCTTTTTCTCCTTCAACAGCTCCAACTCCTGGATGGCATCTAACACTTGATCTTTCAGAATTAAAATAAGAAAAGCGTTTAAATTTGGGCTGTCAAATAAATTGATCACGATTAATCGGATCAAGAATAAACGTTTGCGTTTACATAATATATGTCTGTGCAGTGTGCATATTACTTTTGAATTAATGAACACATACATTTGCATGCATATATTTACGAAAAATACACAATACATTTTTTTATAATTTCAATTATAGGTAAATATAAGTAAATATATCTTTATATTTCCTAAATATTAAGGTTTAAGATTTTGTGTTAATAAATACAAAATGAATGTGCACAGTACAGAGACAAATATTATGTAGACAAAAACTTTTATTCTGGATGCGATTAATTGAGATTTATTTCTAAAGCGCTTTCACAATCTGCAAATGCATTCTTACAGCAAAGAAGAAACACTTTCAAAAATTATAGAACGAACAGTAAAGAGTAGAGACATAAAATAAAGCAGAATAACAAGAAATCATATAAAAAGTGCGGGGGGACACGATAACGTATTATATTAATGCACATCATGTGCAATTGTCATATGGACAAAATGTCAGTTCTATATTAAAATGCTTGATATGAGGTTCAGGGATTCAACAGCAGCATAATACAATATAAAATGTAAAGAAAACTGTCCTTTGTAATATAAAATATAGTCGCCTTAGAATTATAATCTCATAACAGATTGGAACACAGATAGAGCCTTAAAATTTCAAGGCGACCATTTATACAAATATATTAGCATGTGTGGTATATGTTCAAGAATGTCTGTGAAGCGCTCAGTGAAAAAAATGCTAATTGTGTATTAGAGAAGGCCTATATGTATTGGTAAGTGTGGTCTGTGTACAATATGCAAGAAAAGTGAAAATCCTGACTGTGTTAACAGTGTGCCATAGCGGTGTATGATCCAACAGTGCAATAAATAAAGTGATTATATACTGTATGTGTGAACTTTGAACTTTTTCCTCACCTTGCATGAGGAGTCCATACGCATGAAGAAATGTAAAGATGGGATCATGACTGAACCTGCGTTGAGCTTCACTGGAAACATCAACGACATGACAGTAGAACTTCTCCTGAGAGTAGTACAAGATCAAAGCCTGAAAAAAACACCAACACAGTCATTCTACAGCTTTTATTAAATATATATCATAAACTACATATATCTACTATATAACTACATATGAAGAGTTTGGTTCCAAAATGAGATAACTCAGTTCTTTTAATATGTTTTTGATCATATTATCATGTTTATAGCATGTTTTTATTGTGTATGTTAGCTGTATTTTTTTTAGTTATTATGGCTTAAATCAAAACAAATCAACCGCATGATTGTTATTAATTGGAATGCACAATGAAGAAAACATATTTTTTAAATGTCTCGTTTTGGAACCAAGCTCTTCATATATATATGTATATATATATATATACAAACACAAATAATAATATATATAAAAATATATAAATAAACTATGTTCAGTAATTTACAAAAAATATATCAATAAAAGAACGTGTCATGACTCATGGGAAAGTTTTTTGACCCTGAAGAAAATCATCATTGCATGAAAGATTTCTTAACTATTGTGAAAAAACAAAAATATAAAGTTAGATGGAAATACTGCTGCAACAGAAGAATGACCCAAAAACTGTGATTTAATAAAGCATTGCTCTTCCTCGTAAGGTTTTTGGGGGATTAGATGAAAAAGATGTTTCGCTTTAACTATTTGTATGGCAGTATCTTCAAATATTACGTTATTCTGTTTGTCTTGTATTATCTTTAACAGCCGCATATGTCTATTAAACACCAAAAAACGAAAAGCATTTCAACTACTTTATTTAGTTTATCTCGTGCATGACAGTTAGCTGCATTATCATTCGTCTTATTGGAGGAGTTGAATTTCTTCATCACTCACGAGCGTCGATTCTTCATCCTCAGCGCACGACATGTCAACACAACACAGCTGTCAACAGACAACAACGACAGATTCCTGTGGTTTTACTATTTCATCCCCATCTCGCCATCTTTGAACATCGATGAAGCGACATAGCAACCAAAACAAACTCCGCTATTTCCTGTTGGCAACCAGGAAATGACGTAAAACGATTCTCTGGCGCTGCAAACTGCGGCGCAATATCTTTCATCACCACACGATGGCGCCAACACACTGATAATCTTTGGAAGTCTGACAACAAGCGTGTTCATCTTTTATTATTTATTACGTGTTACACAACGTACTTAATTCAAGTTTAACATTAAATATCTCGTGAAAGACAACAGTTTATATTTAAATGAATGATAAGGTGTCTCTTATAAAATAAACACCTTGGAGTTATCTCTCAACAACATCAAAGCAATACCTTATAGACAGTCACACTGATGTTTAAATCAATGATCATATTGTATTGATTCTTTAGTAACGTGGTTTGGAATAATAATGAATAGATTAAAATGAGCATACAATTGAAATTTGAAGACACTCTGTGTTCCTCGGAAATAAAATAAAAAGAGGGATTGCGGGACAATTATTTTAACCGCCACCAGATGTCGCCACACTCCTTCAGCTTTAGTGGTCCTGCATTTTGCACAGATTTAATCTTTTTTTTATATATAATGACACAGACCCGCTGTTTAAATCATGATTAAAATATATAAATGAAAATGTTACAAAAGAGGTTGTAATTCTGACTGTTCAAAGTGTATATGCACTTTGAATGAACAAACAGTTATTTATAAGTTTTATGTTCCTATAATAATAGGTTCTCATGACAGACCGAACTATAAAAGATTTAATAAACATTTGTGCATTAATAAAGTGCAGCTAGATTTTGGTGAATCTGTTGTTCCACTTCTGAAGACTTAATTATAAGTCTTTATTATATTCATAACACTATTTTTAGTGTTATTAATTCATAAATTTCCATGCACATAGTTTTATGTTTGTGGTTTTTTAATTCCCTAATAAAAACAAAAGAACGTCTTGTTCTAATTGGTCAATATTTTAAGTATGAATGTTAAATGTGATGAATGATGTACAACTCATTGTCAATATTCTTATCACACAAACTGCCAGCTATGAGACATATGAGATATGTGACTGTCTAGCTATGAAACGTTTGTCTCAAATGAGCCGTGTGCTTTTGTGTCACAAGTCACAATAATTGAGTTTCAGTGTAATGTGAGGCCTGACAAGGTTTCAGAACTTTTATCAATCTTTTAAATAACCAAGTAAATCAGTGTCACATATCTGAATGTAATTACATCATTCACTGATGTCTTAATGCTGTTTTCTGTAGTGAATTATGTCATGAGTTGACTTACAATAAGTGCTGAAATCATCTTACAAAACTTGTTTCTTTTTGCATGATTCTGCATGTAAAAATGAGGCTGGGCTGTTTTGCATAGATGCAAAAGTTTCTCTGGTACGGATGTGTCTGAATCACTTTTGAAATAAAGCTCATCACATGACTGTACTGCGGTCATGAGCGTGTGGATTTGCTTCTTTCACAAACGCCTTCGTCTCACTGGGTACACAAAACCTGCACAAGAAAAACGAAAGTTGTTCACAGCTGCTTTTACTTCAGGAATCAGATTTTCCGAAACTCAAGCAGAGATTCAATACCCAACAAAAACTGAAATAAGTCTTTAACAATCGATTAATGTTAAACTGTAAAAAATCCAAACAATATTGTAAACTATTAAGTTGTTTAGTGTCTCTTGATTGTTGAATGGTTGGATGCTTATTTATTATAGGCTGGTTAGATTTTTAATCTTGTATGTAGGTTTGCTTTACAAGGTTAGTAGCATATCATTTAACCTCTCCATGTCTGCATATTTGAAAAGCTTTTAACAGGTGACGAATGAATTGAAGAGATGCACAAAGAACAGTGTTGGATTTTTGATTTTATCCTAATAAGAAGGAATACCTTTTCCTGGACATCAATGAGTTTAAATGGAAACGTCAATCTTATCTGACTCAGATATTTCTTATAAAATAAAGAGAGTTTGAGAGGAGATGTCAACAATGTGTCAAACTGAGCTCGGATTAGTCAAGTCTGCAATCAAAAGTCAATATTATTGAAGAACTCAATATGAACTCAAACACATCTCATCAAATTTACCCAAATCCAGATTATTTTGCCACATTCTAAATTCATTTTACACCTCCATACTCCTTAACTTTACAAAAAGGTCAGAGAAAAACGATAGGATCAGACACTCATCACCTAACACTTCCTTTAACAGGCTCATGCATGAGCTTTCATCAAAGATCAAATGTTGGAATCTCCAATGTTGTCTTGTTCACAATGGCCACACAATAAAAAGGGAAAAATCTTGTAATCCTCATCAGTGTTGATGAAAATCAAGATTACACAATCCAGTTTCAACTCAGACTGTGAAATCAGATCGGTTTGTTTAGAGAAACTGGGAAGAGCGGTGTGATCCTGAGGCAACACGGGCCCATGGTCCTCTGTGTCCGCCTGTCCGATATCATTCCATACACACTGACAGATAATCATTATGTTTAACAGCATCAGAGAGAGAGAGAGAGAGAACATCAGTTTATGACCCTATCACATAGCATGTTATAGTGCTGTAATGTATTTAGATTTATACTGTATTTATAAATCACAAATTAAAAGAATAGAAGAAAAATAGACATAATATGAAATGACAAAAAACTGATCTTTCATCAGTTGTGAACAAAAAAATGTATTTACCATTGGAAATGTACATACACTTATGAAAATACAGCATCATCTTGCATTAGATTTGGTTGAATTAAAAATTAATTAAATATGTTCTTTGTTCAAAGATTTATAGGTGCTGTAAATGATTTGAGCCACTAACATTCAATCAGAATGTTTGATAAAATGTTACATTGGATATAAAAGTATAGGAAAATGTGTGGAAATTGGAAAGGACACAACACTTTTCAAAATAAAGATTCAATTCAATTGGTTTATTTATATAGCGCTTTTCACAATGTGCATTGTTCCAAAGGAGCTTTACAGGAGCAAATAAGAAAAACAGAAAAACACAGAAAGGTAAAACACAGCACACTGGATGGTGTTTATAGAACAAGCAAGATCATCCTAGTAAATAATATCTAATAATCAAATAAACGCAGTCTCCCGGTGAGCAGGTCAAGACTGCCCTGCTTCCTTAAAGGTTCAGTGTTGGGCGGAAAAGTTTCAATAAAAAACCTTTAACATCCACAGTAGTACAGAAGATAGTATTAAAATGGTTCTACAGACAACAAGAAGGTAGAAAATAAATCATATTGACTGAAAGGTTCTTTGAAAATAAGGAAAATGGAAATGATTTGGCCTTACCACAATGAGAGTGTTGGTGTTTGTTGCAATATTTTAAATAAATGTTTCATATTTGTAATGGATCAAAAAAATAAGCTCTGCTGTGTGTCATTATCTGCTGTTTTGTCATTTGCACACTTAAAATTGCTCTGAAACTTTTGTGAACCGCACCCTCCAAAACATCAACAAAACTGATAAAGCAAAATGATTGACAGACAGAAGGGAAGCTTCCAATTGGCTAAAACTTGAGGCACTCCCCTGACACTTTTGTTCTGATTTAGGGCAGTTTAACGATTACTGATTGATCGCATCCATAAATAAATGTAAATAATTCCTTAATATGTATACATGTATGTGTATGTGTTTATAAATACAAATTAATAAGCACAGTACACAGACATATATCATGTAAACACAATTTTTTATTCGGGATGTGATTAATCTTTATGTCATTTCTCAGGACACTTTCTAAGGTGAATAAGTATATTTCATCTTCTTCAAGGATATTTGAGTGTTCTCATGCGCAGCATTCAGAACCTAACAGCACTCGGAGAGATTTTTTATGGCCTCAGTGTCAGAAGCACTTTAAACACGTTTAGGCCAAGATATGCAATTACTCGGACAGCCCGGGGCCTGATCAATATCACTGTGAGTGCTTTTAGAAATTTACAACAACTCATTAAAGAACATTTCTCAAATCTTCTCATACGTCTAGCGGTCAGAAGCACCCCGCATTGGGAATCGTGGCTCCATTTGCTGGATGTTGCCTCTCCGTTGCGGTTTTCCTGTAGTTACTCTTATCGATTCATCTGGTAACCTCCACAGAACACACTGTACACCCGCCGAAGAGCATCTCCTATAGACGGTGCAAAGCACTATATCAAATATCACTTTGAGCTTAAAGAGTTCATATGGACATTTTAATAAGACGTCGTAAGTCAATGTCAGCATTGAAATGGATCATTAAATATGTAACGTTAGAATGAAATATTTATGAAATTCGTCATGCACCGGCTACCAACCACTAAACTGCGTCTTACGTTTGTCTGTGGTGGATCTTCGCTTGCGGATCTCAAAAGTGCAAAGTTCAAATTTAAGGGAGATTTGAGTTTCATGTGTTGCTTCTTTGGTCCTGCACAGAGCCATTGGAGAGAGAGAGAGTAGCACCAACGGAAGTTCAAAATTTTGGCCCGTCACCTAATTCATGGAGCCTTAAGATAATTCCAGGAAGTTATGTTTTCTCTCTGAATGCTTTATTTCTTTCATCTTTTTATTCATTAAATAACTTATCTCTTCGAATGGGTTAGAAGTTTGCCTTGGTTGGTCTGTTTAGCCACAGCTCCATGCGTTACAAGTAACTTCCGGGAACTGTTTAGAGCTTCAATGAACCGCCATTGCTGTGAAAAACTGTTCCATGGGACTAAAAGGAGTTGACGCAACTCTCTCTTTCAATGGCTCTGGTCCTGCACTAGTGTAAACACAACGATGAATGGTTAAACATTGCGCAAGAAAGATGTGGCCAATCACAATTCAGTATGCAAATGAACATGTGGCTGTCACACACATGAGTAAGGCAAAATAAGAAAATTAATCTATTAGAATATGTACTATATTTTGATCCAAAAAAGTACACATGGCCTAAAATAATGGGACATTAATGCAGTGCTGCTTTCCAAGCCCCGTCACTAGTCCGCCTGATGTCACGTTGCTAAGCAACAGCAGAGGAGTCAGTCCAGCATCACTTTTATTTGAATAAGTGTCTCGGACCAGAGCTTCCTGAGTTCAGCCAATCACAAGGCTATAACAAGAGCCATGAGCTACAGCAAACATACCGACCGGCCCTTCAACACCATCTTCTCTGTCAGTGTTGGTCACTTTAGGGGCCGAACGGAGTGGTTGTAAGGAAACGTCTTGCTTAATTGTGTTTTCCTTAAATTATTAAATTATTCTCATGCTAATGGGGTCAAATCAGAGGCAGCCTGCGTATCAAATCGAGTTATTCTGCATTAGCCCAAATGACTTTTAGTGGAAACCGGAAATAAACACCGCAAATGACATGTGTGGGTGCGGTGTGGTGAAAAATGAGAACGCAGAGTGGCTTTTATTGAATATCCAGAAAATGACAGGATTCCTTTTCCTGTGTATGGAGATAAAAGCTCATCAGATTAAACTAAAGTCACTTAAAGACAGAGGTTGTGTTCAGAGATCTGTTTGGATGTAGTTTGTGCGTTTTCCAATATGTGCTCTTGGAAATAAGCTCCTCGATCACTTTATGAAGAAATACATCTGAATTTACGTAAACAGTATGCTTTGATCGCATTTAATTTAGAGATAAATGATACGATCATAAAATAAATGTTAATAAAAAAGAAACAATATCAACAACATCAAGAATTGTAACATTATCTTGGCTGTTCAGGGATTTCTTATCAAATTCATGAAACTGAAAAAGTGTCAGATTATCATTTTTTCTTTAAAAGACTCACGTGAAGCCTTGTTGGAAGGTTCGGCAGAAACATGTGAAGAATATCACTTAGCTCGAAAGCATTTAAAAGAAAGAATCTCCAGGATGCCAACTTGTGCCGGGTAGGCTGAAGATCAGGGATGGAGAGCGAAAGAAGCTGTGGCTGTGGTTGAGGCGGATGGTCACAGCATGGCTGCCAGATGACTTTGTAACAATGCGACACACATCCAGATCTGTTCGACCTGTGGTGGGCCTACCTTGTCTTAGGGTGTCTTGTGATAAAGGGCCGACCCAATGAGGCCGAGGTGCATCCAGGATAATGGATGTGAAGAAAGTGGGATACGCACAACTCATAAGATGTCTCTCTGATAATAGCAAGAAATGTTGACTTGCTATGTGTTTCTATCATTTATCTCCCAAACACAGATGAAGCTTACCCGACGAACCCAGTGAAACCTCCTTTCCTCTGTTCATATTCTTGACTGCTTCCCCCTGGCATAAGGCGTTGGAAAAGTCCTATTGGGCAATTCAGCTGTGCTAAAATAGCTGGATTATAACACCTTATCCTATTTAGCGAATCAAGAAACCAATCAGTTCTATGACTCCAACTAATATAAAGAGCAGAATTTATCTAAAAAAAAACAATATTTTCTGGTTTCACGGCCAAGTCTCAAAAATTTCTCAAAAACATTTTTTTAACTCTACGGACGCATGGTTATCTCAACAAGGCACTGCCAACTTTTTATGTCCTAAGCTAGAGCTAGTAATTCAAATATTAACTTCATTTCTGAAAGTACAGAACACGAATGTTTTTCTGATCAACCATGACATTTTACAGACCTGACAAAGGTTTTCCTAAAACA
This sequence comes from Triplophysa tibetana, assembly GCA_008369825.1. Lineage (NCBI taxonomy): Eukaryota > Metazoa > Chordata > Actinopteri > Cypriniformes > Nemacheilidae > Triplophysa > Triplophysa tibetana. The sequence goes on from CM017902.1 coordinate 2,039,360, forward strand.
ATTTCCTCTAATCTGAGACCTGACTGGGTGGGGATTTACAGCAGTTTGTTTATCAAGTCTTACCTTCCTCAAACTCATCATCTCCTATCAGCTTCCACAAATTCTGATGTCCATCTACAGGGGTTATTAATGGTCGAGTCAGAATTAAATTAAGGATATTATTTAGAAACTTACTTTAGTTTCGTCATGTTTTTAAAGTCTAACTCTGCCGCGTGGCATCAGCAATGCGCGCCTGCGTGCGCAGCTGCAGTTGTTGCGAGGAAACACAAGACATGCGCGGACATGGATTTCAGGGCGAGTTTGTGATTTCGGTTGCATTTAGATCCGTTTTTTGTCGCTATTATCAATGTAAATTATTACAACAAAATTGTTCAAACTTAAACTTGAAGTTCACACTGGGGCACAGCAGATTTATAATAATGAAAATCATGTCACCCTCAAATTGTTCCAAATCTGTATAATTTATTCTGATTTGCTGAACACAAAAATAGATATTTAGAAAAAAACATAGCCACCGACATTTTTGGGACATAATTGACTACTATAGTAGAAAAAATTGGGACCTAAAGTTGCCCCATAACTGTCTGCTTTCCTACATTCTTCAAAATATATTATTTTGTGTTCAACAGAACAATACAACAATACAATAATTTGTCCTATTATGGTAGTCAATGATGCCCCAGAAATCTCAGTTGCTAACATTTTCCCAAACATCTTTCTTTGTGTTCAACCAAACAAGAACTTTATACAGGTTTGGAACAACTAAATGTTGACAGCATGTTTACTTTTGGGTGGTATCCCTTTAAGAAAAAGTGAAATATTTTGCTAATGGACCTCTTATCTTCTCTTTCAAACGAAGCGATTATTGTGTGTGGTCAGACAGTTATCTCAGAGGAAAAGAAAATTTAACATTTACACTTAAAATCTCATTAGCGAAGAAAGGAGGGTTTTCTCCGGACGTGGATCAGGACTAATGCTGCTGGCGGTGGAGATATTGAAATGACGGGCAGCTCTAATGTTCTCCTAATTACAGCCGACACAAAATCACTGGAGACCAAAGCGGTGTCCATGTCTCTCTATTCCACAGAAACACTCATGTGTGTTTACGATCTGAATTTATGAGGACTCGTGTTCATTAAGCATTAGTGCATGTTTAAAATTCAATAAACACATGTTAAATGGATGTATAACTTTTCAAATTGTGTGTCATCCCAACAAAAAACCTAAGTAAATAAAGACATTTTCTAAAGAAAACCCGATCTAAAGATCTGTTCAGTCTTAGTTACCTATAGTTCAATGGCACTGAAAAGTTGTCACAACAAAACAGAAAATACACCGGGTTCTCACAGATATGATGTAAGTGATGAGTTTATTCTTTTGGCTTCAAGAACAGACCCAATATCTTGCATGCAGTTAACTCACATACTACAAGCATGATGCATAAAAAAGCTACCGATTTCTGATGGATGCTACTTTGATATTTGTTTTATATAAATTCGTAGTATACCTATAATTCTTTTTCTCAATACATGACATGGACACATTCACATGGAGCGCATAAACCTTACAACTGTGTTGTGTGACAGTGAACCTATATTCAGACTCCTTTAAGAAACAAAACCGATACATTCATAAAGAAAAATGTAAACAAATACAGGAGTTCTGATGTCGTGCCATCCCAAACTCTCAACTCAATATCTGACATCATAAGGATCGATCGTGTCAAGCAAAATGTCTTCTGATAAAAGAGAAAAGTACAGAACTAGAATTACATTGAGTTTCGACAGTCTCCTGACCTGAAAAATTGTGCAACAAAAGTGCATAGACACAAAAACAAAATGCATAATACAAATCAAATGGTAATATTTGACATTTCAGTATAAACACAATGAAAATGTTTACACTCCCAGATCATTTCATTGTAAATATAGTTTGGTCATTTGTAAATGATCTTAACGCAGATGCTTAACTTTTCACATTCTCCATGTAGATTATAATCCATCATTTATAGAAATTATACAACAAACTGCATATGCCTACAAAATATTTACACGCGTTTATAATCGTTCAGAGTGAAACATTTGAAAGGATTAAAGTAAAAGACGAAAGATTTGTTAAACAAGGTTCAGAATAGCCACACCACACAATGTGATCTGGGAATGATTCATTAAAGCTTTTGCAGGAGCAACGTCGAGTAAAGAAGAGTGAAATATAACAGAACTCATGAGGTTGTCGGGTGTTTGCAAATGGAGGGAAGGCACATGAACGAACGGCTTTCTATCACGTTCAAAGACACCTGAGAGGGAGTCAGTCATTCTGTGAGGGATTACAGATGAACATTCATGCAGTTACATTTCTAGTGACGAACAGGGAATAGTCCACTTTTGTTTGAAAACTTTTAAAGAAAAATGGCGCATAATTTCAAATCCAATCCCTGAATTTTGGGTACATTTGCACAACAACTACGTATGTGCGTTTTTGAATTTTCACATACAGACAACATTGTTGTGAAAACGATCTCGGTTCACGCGGATCTGCGAAGAACGCAAACGGCTGTTTTATGCATTCCGGGCCAGTAGTTGGCCATTTCACTTTGTAAAGAAACACCAAGCACATTCGCGTTCTTCTAAAGAATAGTGAACATGTTATGTGCATAACATAGCAGTTTTCACAGATTTGTTTTGTAGTTTATGCAGAGATGATAACAGTATTATTTTCAAAAACTTGCACTTTGAAACAAGTTTTCAAAACAATGTATTATTACGCCATTCAAATAGTCATGTACAGTAAATGAACAGCGAAAAAGCAGAAAGAGTTTATAGTTCTTAAAAACAACAGTAAACGAACTCCAATGCTTGATGCATAATTCGATTTATCAATGCACTTTTTTTAGTAGTACATATTTTTCAGCATGAATTACCGTACGCACATTACACCGCACGGTGTTTTCGGAAACGTTTTAAAATTCCAATTCATGAATTGAGGAGAAAACAATAAATTCTGAATTTTGTCTGACAACACAACAAAACACTCTCCAGAAATTGCTCAAAAAAACATGACCGAATACAATTTCTTTTAAAAACATATTGAACAAGAGATTGCATTAAAATGCAAGACACTGGGTGTAACCCTGAAACGTACAGCACGGAGACGCTACACAAACTTTTCAAAAGCATTTGGTCCATTGCCGTAAGTAGGCAGCGAGTGAAACGGCAGCTTCACTGCCCAACTCAGTCACTCGCAGCTCTGAAAATAGGCACAAAGTTCAAGTATCCTCAGGCAGAATGGCATAGAAACACGCGTCAAATGGCACCCGCCATCACAAATAATCTTTTGAAGTTGTAAACATTAAGAATGTCAATCAGTCTTGACGTTATCCTTACCCTTGACTTCCTTTTCGCGTTTGTCTTTCTTGTATTTGTTTTTGTTCTCCGGCGTCATGCTGTCGTACGATGGGGGAGATGACGTGGAAGGCGTCAGGTCTGAATTTTCAGTGTTATCGTTACAATTCTCATTGTCCTTAGACTCATTTCTTGGGACCTTTCCATTTTGTTTTTTTGTCTCTTTGTGCATATTACCCATCTTCCGTATGCCAAGCCTCACCTTGTGCTTCCTGAAGGCTCTCTGGATCACGGCGGCCGACGTGTCCTCATGCTTTCTGCGGAGGGTGGTCGTGATGGGTTCGTACGACACCTTGGAGGGATTGGAGGCCATGAAGCGTTCTTCCATTTGTCCACGAAGGATATCCATTTCGCCCCCTTCGCCGAGAACCCGTTTGGTGAATGCGAACAAAATATCCAGACAGTGGATTCGTTCTCCGTTCACCATTGGTAAATCCATGCACATCAGCCGTAGCCTGTTGGGTTTGGGAATACGCAAAGGAGGGTCCAGCGCATCCGCAAAATCGGACAACTTGTTGTATTCCACAAACTGCGTGGCTTTAGGATCGAATTTCTCCCAAATCTCATAAAAGCGGTCAAAGTCGTCTTCGCTTAAAGGATCTGCACTCTCCTCGGTGGCCACGCTAAAGTTCTCCAAAATCACGGCGATGTACATGTTCACCACGACCAGAAAACATATAATGATGTAGCTGACGAAGAAGGAAATGCCGACCATAGGGTTTCCGCAGTCGCCCACAACTGTGCCGTCACTGAAGGTTTTCTTCGGGTCGCAGTCGGGGGGTTGGGTGTTGAGCATCGGCGCCAGAAGACCGTCCCAGCCCGCCGACGTGGTGATCTGAAACAAACACAGCATGCTGTTGCCGAACGTCTCGAAGTTGAACATGTCGTCAATGCCGTCCGATTTCTTGACATAAGCGAAGCTCGACATGCCGAAGATAGAGTAGATGAACATGACAAGGAAGAGCAGTAGTCCGATGTTGAACAAGGCAGGAAGTGACATCATCAGAGCAAATAAAAGAGTCCGTATTCCCTTGGCACTTCTGATGAGACGCAGCACGCGACCGATCCTGGCAAGGCGTATTACGCGGAACAAGGTCGGTGAGACAAAGTACTTTTCGATGATTCCCGCAAGAAACATTCCTGAAAGGACAAATTATTGTGGTTAAACAACTGGTACACTAAACATAAATAAATCCCAATATTATCTTCTCATGACTGAGAAATGGATAAACAAAACATGTATTGTAAGGTCTATGCTGACAACTACTAGCATCAGTGAAAGTCTTTCTCATACACTTACCGACTATAGACAGAATGACCACGACAAAGTCGAAGACATTCCAGCCGACGGTGAAGTAGTACTGTCGTAGCGAGATCATCTTCAGCACACATTCACCACTAAACAGCCCTATAAAGACAATATTGATCCAGTTGAGAACAGAGGTTTTCTCTTTTGACTGATCGTCTGATTCCACCATCATGGTGACCATGTTGAGCCATATAAGAACCATGATGAAAATGTCAAATGCCTGATTGGTCACAAGGTCAAAGACCAATCCTTGAATCTTGTTCTGGAATAAATGTGAGATCAGATGAGTATTTCTCACGAGATGTACGAACAGATAAAGAAATAAGTTCAAAAGGTTGCTTACCGTTGGTCTCGGAATGGGTTTTTGAGGTTTCTTGGAGCCAAGCTTTTTCATGGCATTGTAATATTTCTTCTGCTCTTCTGTCATGAAAATGTCCTGACCTCCAAAGTAAAGAAACAACACGGAGACGTCATTTTAGAAGGAACACTATACATCGTTTTATTAAGGATTTGTAGGAACCACAATGATTTTAATGTGAATTTGAGTAAGTTCATATAAATGTATTAACTGAAATGTGGGCTGTTTCTATGTTGACACCATAAATGATCAAATAAATGTATAAACCCATGTAATCCCTATGTGACTCTTTGATCTTGCGTTTCAACAGAAGCAAGAAACTCTTACCATTCACACAAAAGAGCTGAAACGGTCAATGTCACAGATTTGCTTAAATTCGTTTTTTTTATGTTGCACAGTCAAGTCACATACTTTTAGACCACACTGTACAGAAGTTCTACATCTGACACGCCTACATCCAAACAACAGACACAACCACCTCCAGAGAACAGACATGCCCACATCCAGACAACGGACACAACCACATGATTTCCAGACAACTGACAAGCCCATATCACATCAACCCACATCTGGTGAAAACACAGCCACATCCAGAAAACAGATACGCCTGCCTATACCAAAAAACGGACAGTCCAACATCCAGCAAACAGAGATGCCTACATCCTGACAACACACATGCCCACATCCAGTCATCAAATATGACCAAATATATGAAGAGCTCTTTTCCAAAATGCATTAAACGCCAAATTTAGTTTAGAGTTTGTCATGCCTTTTTGCTGTGTACTAAATCTATCACTGCTCCATCAATGTTTCATACCAAATGGCTATATTTCCTTGTTTAAAATGTACTGCAAGATGCAGTTTCTTTCCAAAACGCTACAAGTCCCAAACCTGTTTTTAGGCTAATTGCCATATCTCCTCTCGACCAATCAGAATTCGCTCGTAAGTGGTATTTGTATGCGTGTTATTTTTTAATTATTTGTTGTATGTGGTGGAAAATATTGAAACATGAAATTGAAAATATTTCTTTTATTTTACTGTTTTACTTTAGTTTGTTACTATTTATTTTATTTGGCTGTTATTTATTTCATGCATTTGCATTTATTTGATTTATATTAATTTATTGGATGAGTCCCTGATGTCATATGATGCATGTTCTGTTGTTTGTTTGTTTTTTGAAAGAAATAAACCAATATTTCTTTGAAAAAAAGAATGGATTTGTATCGTTTTGAAAAAAAAGAAAACGTTGAATTTATAATCGACAATATTGTTGTTTCATTTAAAAATCATTGTTTAACATGTTCAGACTGAGCCAACAGACCATTTTAACAGGTTAAATTGAAAATTAACAAAATGTATGGGTCTAGGTAAAAAAATGTCATTTTCATGAAAACTATTAAAATGGATTTATAGCGTATGGGAAAAGAGCTCTTCATACACAGACACGCCCTTTCTTCCTACCAACTAAAAGGATCTAAATCCAGTCTTATCCACTGCATGAAATGAAAGACATCCTATTGACATTATCTGGAAACAAACAAACGTCCCACTGTCAATCTGAAGTGTATTTAGATACTTATCTTTTTCTTCTGCTGGTTGAAGTTGTCAATAATGACACCAATGAAGAGGTTTAATGTGAAAAAACCTCCAAGGATGATGAAGATTACGAAAAACAGGTACATATAGAGATTAATTTCATACTCCGGCTGCTCCCTGACCTACAGGAACAAAAGGAATCACTATGATGTCTATAAAACACATCTGCGGTGAAATGCTTTATGTTTGATGGAGCCGTTTACAAAAGATCAACCAAAAATCACTTACACTGCGTGAGTCCACAGCCGCGTACATAATTGGCATCCAGCCTTTAAAAGTGGCCTAAAAATAGATCAAAACAATAATAGAGTCAATTTTAAATAAAACCTCTGAAGATCACTTACCAGTTACATCACTAATGAGTCTATTCTTAAAGTTCTTAAGAATCTTTACAAAATGACCATACCCAATTTAAGGAAAAAGTAAATAAACAAATGTATTAGGTTTCTATACAATTTCGAAGCTTCATTGGGTATTCATCAATACATCAGAGTCTGTTGCGCTGCCATTAAATTGTGATCAAAAATAAAAGTAAATAAAATAAGTTACTAAGATGCCATGAACACACAAGATAAAGTTGACAAAAGGTTACAAATAAATGTTATTATTGGTTACAAATAACATCTGAACTCCATAACTTCAGAGTCTGTGCAAAAAGGCAGCTCAGAGGAACAGATAGGCAGTGTAACGGAAGTCTACTTGAATTGTTAACAGAGAGAGTATTTGCATTATCTGATCACATATTTAAAACTGTTACTAATTTCTCGACAGAAATGCAATTAAAAGTTATTGAAAGTGAAAGTTCAACTTACATTTATACAAAACTATGCTCCAACGGCCTTTCGGCCTCCGTTTTATTGGCCACTTTTTATTTGATCTGCTCGACAACTCCCTTTCATGTTGTTATGGAAATGACACACTACTCGCTTGTCATTAGTTAGCTTTGAAAAGGAGCTTGACGTAAGGAGTTTTTTTCCGACAAGTTAAACTTTTTTCAACTTAAAAAGATGCCTTGAGGTGCACAAAAATACGCCTTGAGGTGCAGAAAAAGACGCTGGCGCTGGCGTTTAAAAAAGCCGAATTAATTTTTTTCAGAATACGTGGTTTACTCAATAGGATTATAATGTAAAACAGATGCTGGCAGCTTCGAAAAAGTAGTCAAGTCTGAACACGGCCTAAATTATTATAAAATAACTGCTATGAAACTCGAGTTAGAATACAAATCAAAAGTTAGTTAATAAAAACAAAGGGAACTGTGACCTGAGATTAACTAAACACACAGAAGATTTCTAAACAAATTTTGAGTTATCAGTCAATGTTGCACAATAACACCGTGTCTACACCGGACCGCAAGTTATTTTATGTTGCGTCCATGTAGACACAGTGTTAGTCTAAAGCCGTAACAGATGTTAGATCTTTATTATCATCCGCACCCTAGTACAATGAAATTTATGAAATTTAATGGTTTAGGCCTTTTAAGAAACATGGGATGAAAGGGGATGAGAAACAATAAATTACCAGATCAAAACACTATCATATACTGTTGAGGTCACTTACCACCTGCAGAAGTGCCAGATATCCATTTCCCACGTTATCAAAGTTAATCTTAACATTTCTCCAGAGGATATCACCGGTTTCATTCATGCTGTTACATTCAGTTTCATTGTTGACTATTGAAAGAGGAAGCCGTTCATTTGAGGTTGTGTTCACGCATTGATGAAATTTTCCGGCGAAGAAGTTGACACCCACAATGCTAAAAATCAGCCAGAAGATGAGACACACCAGCAGAACATTCATAATGGAGGGGATGGCGCCCAGCAGAGCGTTCACCACCACCTGTGTCCACAAAAACATCACGAACGTATCACATAATTAATCAGAATAAAACTATACATACATTGTGTATATATATTCTGTTTATCTGCAAAATTCTGAATTTATCCAGTTTATAATTCATGAGTGTGAATTGAACCCAACAGGTCACTGAATTGGAAGAACAGTAACACAATTTACTGAGTTAAAATTCAAGAGAGAATTTGATTGGACAAATAATTCAAAATATTGGACTAAATGTCAAACGACCAAAACTTTTACATTTAAGGAAACACCAGCAAATCACTTTAACACTAACACATTCACTTAAACAACTCAACTAAAACTCTGTGTCTAAATGACATGCACAAATATATCAAACACTAATGATGATGTATATGAAAACATTTTGTATTAATTCTTGAACTGAAAAACTACACTTAGCAGCTCTATGTTTTGCTTCATTTGCACTTTGATTCTACATCCTTGATGTAGAATTTTGAGAAAAACTCAAAATTCAATAGTGTGTTGTGCAAATGAACAAACAACCCATCAATGACAACCAAATGCATGTTACATATAGACCAAAGAGAGAGAGAGAGTGAGGAAGAGAGACAGCGTGAAAGAGATGTGTGGGGGAAACCATCATAACATCACATCTGTGTGGGAAACGAACACATATGTTCAGTCAATACCAGAACAATCCACCCCATTAGATTATTATAGAAAACTGCCTGCACATTACAGCTGATCATTGTCAGGCTTTGCCTGTTGTTTTATGTTTTGTTTTGGTAGGTGTTTTATTTCTCTGCTGTATTTTCTGTCTTACAGATTTGATTCGTCTGGTACCCTGTTAGCCTCCTTGTTTTGTCTAATTACCGCCACCTGTTCCTGATCTATCCTGTCTCTATTTGAGCTTGGCTGTGCCAGCTCTCATTGTGGCGATGTAATTATTTGTGACGTTGTTTTACTCTTGCTGTGCTTTGTACCTTACTCTTTCATATTTGTCCGTAGGAACGTGGTAACCCGTGAGCCGGTCTGGATTTACTTTTCCCTTTTCGGTTCACTTTTGTTCCCGTTTACCTTTTCCGGATTTTTGGTTTTCTCTGCCAGCAGTGTTTTGTGTATTTGACCAGGAGTACCCTGCCTATCCTTTGTTCATTCAGCAATCCTGTCAAATAAACTGTGTTGTATCCTACCTGCATCTGAGTCCCTTTGTGCACCGTGACGATCATTTTCTAAAACACCGGACAAAACCTTTACCGCTCACACATTACTTCACCCAACATCACTACAACACAGTATATTTTATAAACCAAGAAGCAAACAAATGATAATTAGAAACGGTGGTGTAAACAGTGTGATGCTTATTGATACAGTGTTTTAAAGACATCTGAATAGAAAATACCACTGTGATGTCATACTGGGTCACGAGTACGCCTGTTTCTAAAAAACAACAGTGTCAAAACATTTTCTAATTGATAGAAATGTTAATTACCCCAACAATATTTATTGAACATAATCTCAAAAAAAGATGTGACATTACAGAGATGTTTTGCAAATGTTACCCGTTTACTTTTATAAGTTTGTTTCGAAGACCTCATTCAAGCATCCATCTTATTACTACAAATAATTTAATATTGATTTTATTTGTAATAATCATTTAATAATTCATCTTAGTATCACTACATTAATAGAAAATGTCGAGATCCTTAATAAATATTTTTTTAACAAGCATGGTATATTTTTAATGTGAAAATGTACAAACATCTAATGCAAGGAAATATCACTAATAAAATAATAAGCATCTAAGAGAATCAATAATTGTTTATAGACTTCTAAGGATATTTCTATGATATTTCATGGTTATTCTTGACCTTGGAAATTGTGTCTATAGATCTTCTCTATTGTGCGTTTGATATTAGAGATTTCATGACGTGAGATCTTACCCTCATTCCCTCAAAACGTGACAAAGCTCGGAGAGGTCTGAAGGCCCGAAGGGTTCGGAGAGATTTGATGGCGCCTAACTCGGAGAACTCAAGGGCGTTGGCCACCAGACTGATCAGAGAGACCTACACATACACACACGGACAAAAATGTAATCACTGTAGGAGAAAAGCACGGATGTGTGCGCTCCTTCCGCACATTTCTCTTTGCAGTTTCTCTTGGGAAAATGTCTTTTCCAATGCACAAATGGCCATTTCACTCATTCCGTTTCTGTCAAACATAAATTCTCCAACATTGGTAAAAGATAAAACTTTAATTTATTTACAAATTTAAAGGAAGACTTCACCTCCAAACAAAATTTATCTCATTAATCACTCATTTTTACACCATTGTGATTGAAACACAGAAGATTTTTTTGTCATTGTCCAGGAATAAAGACGACTTTGTTTTTAGGCGAAATGTTCCTTTAAGAATCCGCCGCACACAGTTAGTCAGATGATGTCATATTTATGAAACGAAGCACCTACATCAACGATAATGAAGTCCAGCCAGCACCACGCATTGGTGAAGTATTTGACAAATCCATATGCGACCCATTTCAACAGCATCTCAAGGATGAAGATGTACGTGAAAATTTTGTCTGCATACTCCAAAATGTTCTTAATATTTTTCTGTGAGTTGAGATAAACGTCCTCAAACGCCTGCAAAACAAATGCAAAATATTACACAGAATGGCTCAATACAGCCATCGAGCCTTCATAATCTTCTTTTAAATTCTGAGATTAAAACTGCATTAATCTCCCAAAACAAATAGAAACAGAAAAAAGATAATCCACTGAAAAATCATTTGTTAATAAATGTCTTGTGAACTTGGCATTCAAATATAAAATTGGAGAACCGACTTTTGCACCACTAGAGTCACTTAGTCCATCCTTTGCTCATTTTTTATTTTAAGCTAATAAAACTGAAAAAAAAAATGTATAATATATTACATTTTTTCAGCATTCGTCTTACCAGAGCGCCACTGCTAAGCAGAATCATAAAGACGATAAAGGTCTCAAACCAGCTGTGTTCCACTATCCTGAAGCATGCTTGTCTCAGCATCCACCAGGTTTTCCAGAAGCCCTTTTCAACATTCACCTGACAGCACGGACACCTCTGGACACACCCTGCAGAACAAAAGTAGCATCAATACGCAAATACATTGACACACTTTTCAATTTTCATCTGCCAGAACCATGGTATGAATAATTGCAACCAAGAACATTGCTTTTATAACAGTTTTATGGCATTATAGGACCCATAAAACAGCCACAATGACCCTAGTCAAAAAGTCTATCCCATGTATGATATTCTGAAGACAAGATGAAAAACATCACCAGCTGTAAAACAGGCTTCTGGATCTGTAGATTGATCCGGCTCAACCTCTAAAGACCCTTCTCCATCTCTAGCATGTCCAAAGTATCTGAGATCTACCGTGCTGCCCTCAGAAGAGCTCGCATCCACGTCATCCAACTTCTGCAAAAGAAGCACAAACACAACACGTGTGACAATACAACAATGGAGGAAAAAATCAATGTTGCTGTATGTGGATACCTGGAGCTGTACGGTACATCTTTCTTTCATCGAAACAGGATTTTACAGGAATACAACGGATCTTGCTTGGAATTAAGTGATTGAGGCGGTCGGACAATCTGGTAAATTGTAAAAAACGCTCTTTACTCAATTTGAGCTATTCATATAAGAGACTGGAGCCGTCTGGCAGAAGCCCCTCCCATGACGCAAATTCGCGTCTGTAGTTAAGTGAATTTCACGTGCGAATGAATCAAGTAAACTCAAAATGTTCAAGCATCCAACTACACGCGAAAAACACGATTCATTCGCACAAGTCACGTTCGGTGGGAATGCTCTATTAAAAGGTGGCCAGGTCAGAGGAGGAGACTGTGGAGGAGACGGTAGTGGAGGCAGTGGAGGAGACAGCTAGGGTGTCAGTAAAGGATGAGTCTGTGGAGGATACCATAGAGGAGACAGTGGAGAACCCACTGGAACAGGGAGGATTAAGTAGAGTTTCTTTAAGAAGGAGTGGTCAAACCCGATGGGCATTCATCATAAAGGGAGCCACCAACCTCTGTACTGAAGGTCTCAAAACCTGCTACCAACACCTAGAATAAACAACACTAACCATTATCTCTCTCACACACAAACAAACCTGCACTAAGAAATGCTGATTTAATTAATAGAAAATATTTGTACTAATTTATGTGTAACATTTTTCAGATTAGAACCCCATTCCCACCCAAACCCCCGCCGCCACCAAAATCTCACTCTGAACTCAGTCAAAAACTTGAGGGACCTGCATACATTAAATAATCTTCATAAACAAACAAACCTAGATTTCTTTCAAACCTTCCTTGTACTAAACACTTGCTGCTGTCAAAAGGCGAGCTCTTGGTCCGCGGATAAAGTGTATAATATCACGTTAGGCGTTTCAGAATGTCCCGTCATGGGGCTTAGGAAACTTGTGGATAAATTATTAGAATGTACACGGTTGTACGTGCACAAATCCAGCCCAGAGAAAAAGGGCAATGTTACAGAAGTCCATTTGAATTACAGACAGAGAGGCGTCTTTGCAATAACTAATCACATATCTAAAAACTACGATACTAATTTCTCGCTAGAAATGCAATTAGAAGTTGTAGAAAGAGAAAGTTAAACTTAGAGCTATACGAAACTATGCTCCAACGGGGGTTTTGGACGGCATTTAATTTTTTCGAGCTGGAGCCTTCTCGCCCAATTACGTTCCTCGCAAGTTGTTATGGAAATGACAGGTCTCTGTCATAGGTTAGCTGGGGAAAAGGAGCTTGACGTAGGGTGTTTTTTTTTCAGAAAAGTGGAGCTTCTTTCAACCTTTAAAAACGCTCAGTAGCTGCAGAAAAATATGCCGGAGATGGCGTTTTAAAGAAGCGCTCAGGACGTTTTTGAAAAAACGGTTCCGTAGGATTATAATTTAAAACACACGCTAGCAGCTTCGAAAAAGAAGTCAAGTGTGAACACCAGAGCACAGCGCTCCCTTGTTTTCTAGCCGAAAGTAAATACACACATTCACACTCAGCTTTAAATGGCAGATAATGGGATCTGAAGGCAGATATTTCACTGGTTCTCTGACCCCTCTCCCATAAAGGGTCTGATTACATACACCTTGACGTCATCCTCAAAGCACTTACTGGAATTACCTCAACCTGACAGAAACTCGACGCTGTATCACAAATCTTGATGGCCCCCTATGATGTCATAAACAAAGATCTCGATACTGGGGTGAATTGTCATCAACGGTGGAGACAAATAGTGATGTTATTTGCCCATTTTTGTGGCCAGTTAAAAAAGTGGGAAAAACCTTCAGGTGGCGAACCTCCAAGTCATCGTACCAACACCTTCAAACAGCAGACCACCTCACCTCTTTTTCTTCCTCGGGGTCTGAAGAAAGACTGCTGAAGTCTTCAGTGTTCAGGCACTCAAATTCAGACTCCTCTTCCGCTATCGGGACGCTGACGGTCAAACTCGGGTTGCTGATAATATGCTCGGTTTCCTTGTCAATGTCTATCAGTGAGGTTTTTGGAAACAACTCCAATGAGGTGTGATCGTTCAGTTGCCCGTCTGCTTCCTTCTTTTGTTTCTTTCTCTTCACACAGCCGCTACGGAAGAAACGGCGCAGACTGACTTTGACTACGGCGAACGCTGTCTTGATTCGACCGACCGCTATCTGCAGGTTGTTTTTCTCGACTTCGTCTTCTGGGACAGCGAGATTGTCGGCACTGAAGGAGCTGAGCAGCAGAGCGAGGAACAGGTTCAGAACCTGCAAGGAACACAGACGTGATGGAGTTAGTGCACGACTTTGTGAAAAAGGAAGCAAAAGTGTTGCTTTTACAGAAAGAAACATGAAGGAGAACTTTGTTGCTTAGAGAATTTGCCAATTCTGTTCCAAATGAATGCTTTTGTTCTGAAACAGGTTTCTCCAAACACACAATACTCATGCTCTTATTCATAGAATCAGACCATACGTACCACCAGATTTCCGATCACCATGACCATCATGAAAACGATTAAACACATGGGTGGTCCCGCCACCTCCATGCAGTCCCACATGGTCTCGATCCACTCGCCGCAGAGCACCCTGAAGACGATCAGGAACGAGTGGAAGAAATCGGACATGTGCCAGCGAGGAAGAGTGCAGTCGCTGGAGATCCTACACACGCAGTCGCGATAGCTCTTTCCAAACAGCTGCGTGCCCACAACGGCGAAGATGAAGACGATGATGGCCAGCACCAGCGTCAGATTGCTCAGGGCGCCCAGCGAGTTGCCTATGATCTTGATGAGCATGTTGAGAGTCGGCCAGGACTTGGCCAGTTTGAAAACCCTCAACTGTAACAATAAACAGGATCAACAACGAAATATTTTATTTCTGGCACGTTACACTTTTAAAGCTAATCTGACCCGAAAATAATTATCTCATAAATAACAGACCCTTACCCTTGTCAATCATTTTATGTAAAGCACTTTGAATTGCACTTGTGTATGAAATGTGCTATATAAATAAACTTGCCTTGCCTTGCCTTGCCTTACGTCATCCCATTTATGAGTTTCTTTTTTCAGTTGAACACGAAGATTTCAATAAAAATGTTCACTTTATTTACAGCCTGTATATACACTGTAGGTACCAGTTTGTTTAAGCTTGGAAAAGTGCAAACATCCATCATTTAAGTCATCACAACCAATCCAGATAAAGAAATGTTCCCCTGCCATCACACGCGCATCCACTTGGGTTAAATGTTAAGGGAACTCGAGGGAAAAGTGTCATCAAAATTATAAAAAAAATGTATAAACACTTAAAGAGACGTGGCATGAAACGCAACGTTATGTTGAACGAAATCAAGTCCCGCCCCAAAATTTTTGCTCATTTTACAAATGATTTCACTCAGATATACGTCACGATGCAGAAGAAAAAACAATCGCTACTTCCGAGACATGCCGAGTTGAAAAGAAACGGCACGTGCTTTATGGAGCAGACGCGTCTTAACTCATGTGTAGCGTCCGACTAAACTAAATTTACTTTATTTCTACAAATATTCACAAATATTTTCGTGATGGTAAAAAAGTTATTTTTAAACAAATAAAATACAGGGTGGATAGAATTTGTGGAATACGTCTCAGCCCGAAATATAAAAATGTTAAACACAGTGTTTATAAAATAAATGGGGGGCCTTAAACTCTTTCTTTGAAACGAGCCTCCGAATTGGAAAGGCCGCCTTTGGTCACAATATACCAAAAACAAAAATATAAATAATCGTGATTGCGCTTCTCAATTCTTCCGGCAATTTTCTCAATTCACACTCACCAGTCGAAACGGCCTGAGAAACCCCATTCCAGGCAAGACTTTGGCGAGGCAAAGCTCCAGAAGACTCAGAGAGACAATGATGCTGTCAAAGATGTTCCAGCCTTCCTGGAAATACATGTACGGGTCCAAAGCAATGATCTTCAAAATCATTTCTGCGGTAAAGATGACTATAAACACCTGTAGGCAAGGAGAAGATCGCAATTTTTTTGGGAAACAAATGAGTATGAATAAAGTATTTTACTGTTACATGCCGACAGAAATGCTTACCTGGTTCCCGGTCGAAAGGAGGTTGGTAAAACTATTATCCATGGGATAAAACTCCATTGCCATAAACACTGTGTTTATCACAATACAAATGGTGATGAAGAGGTCTGCAAAAGGGTCCATCACAACTGTGTGGACAATATTCTTGATCCTCAGCCAAGCGGGGGAACAATCCCAGATCATGTAGTTCTCCGCAAACTCGTAGCTCCAATACACACACTTCTGCTTCCACACTTGCATGGCTGCCACGTTCAAAAGAGGAAGAGAGAAGCAGAAGTCTGCATGTAAAAGCCGTATATTTTAGGAATATTTCATTATCAATTATTTGATTCGTATTTAGTATGATGCTTCTCAATTTCCTAATGTTCACTATCAACTCATGTTGAATGAGAACATCAGAACGAAGGTTCCTTTAAAACAGTTGATTGCATGCATCCTTTTTTAAGGACAAAAAGGTGGAGAATAAACAATATCAGAAGATTTTGGGTGAACTATTCTTTTGATTCTTCGCCTTACAGTCAGAGGGATTGGAACCGCTGGCCACGCTCAGTGCTCTCTTCCGGGCTGACTGGTCATGTAATAAAGCTCGTGCGAGTCGCTGCGAGTTGCATCTTCCTCTGTATTCTTCATCTGTATCTGCCTGTTAAAAGACGAGCAATCAAAAGATTTTCACACGTTTTACTCTGTTTCTGGTTCACTGCATTTTAAAGGGATAGTTCACTAAAAATAAGAAATTCTGTCATCATTTCCTCACCCTCTGGTCATTTCAAACGTGGATGAATTTCTTTCTTGTACAGAACACAAAAAAGGTATTTTGAAAAATGTCAACTGGCCCCAATTCACTTGCATTGGTTTTGTGTCCATACAATAGAAGTAAATTGGTGCCTCAGCTGTTGGGCTACCGACTCTCTTCAAAATATCTTCTTTTGTGTTCTACACAAGAAAAAAGCCATAGAGGTTTGAAATGACATGAGGGTGAGTAAACGAGGCTAGAATTTTCATTTTTGGACATCTATCACTTTAAGGGCATCATGTGTAAAGTACGTGCCTTCTTGTCCAAAATGTAAAGCATGGTTATTCAAATCTTCTCCTTTTCCTCTTAAACACACCTAAGCAAGCTATGTTAGACGTTCGTTTGATTAGGAGAACATTGAAATGACATGCTTGAAGCACATGCTTCACTACACACAGAACCTGAAACACTTGTGGAATGGAGAAAAAGTGATCTGTGTTTGAGTTTTTCCCGGCTAACCATCAAGTGGTTCATGTTTTGTCTTTTCACACCATGCACCTTGTTGGTTATGTAAAGTAGCATGATGAGAATGATCACAGATACATGCTTTAACATGCCTTCAGAAATTTGACTTCGATAGATCACTCGATCATCAAAGTAGACACGGCACAAAATTTGAAGGATGTGTAAAATGGAAGCATCTGTAATTCACAATATTTGGTCAGTTTGATTTGTCCAAGTCCATGCCTCAATTGTTCACACATCTCCCACCGCAATCATTCAAAAACAATCTACAGATTCCAACGAGGCTGTAGATAATAAAATATAAAGAAAAAGAATAAATATACAAGGCCAAACTAAGAGGAAAGTCAACAGCACAGACACTACGTCACACGGCAAGCAAGGTTTGTGCACGGAAACGTTTCCCCCTTACACAGAAGTCTTCAAATATTGCTCTTTTTCTGGACATCTCTGGCGTTAGCAGTCCAGACGGGGATTTGGGCATGGACGAGTCCCCAGACACCATCACTAATGCCGTTGCTGTCGACCACGTAGCGCATCTTTCCGTTAGAGGGAAGCAGCACACGTGGCGTCAGGCTGCCTTTGCTTACATTGCTGCACAGACGTTCAGAACGAGGCGGAAGAAAAGGTGAGTCCCTCCGGCTGTCCGTCTCCTCGCACACGCTCTGCTCGTCGTCCGCATAGTTGTTTTCCGAACGCACGCGGTCACGGAAGCTGAAGACGCTAGATTTGCTGTCACGCCGTACGGTAAAGACCGAATCGTGAACGCTTAAGGGGGACTGGAGAGATACACAAGCCTCAAGAACAATTTAACACAGTAATGCTGAATATTATGTACTAATGTGATGAAGAATAAGGAAAACAAATGCACAGAATGGTCTTAACGAAGGAATTTTTTTGTATTCCAAGACAGTGGAAAAGAAAGTTGAGCGGGTGATAATAAAGGGTGGAAGTTTCACATATCTAATGCTGAGAAAACAGCTTAACTCATTTCAAACCATACAATTGGAGCAAATGAGGTAAGATCTAAAGGTGCATATACTATATGTGTGTTATAAATATAAAACCACACAGATCATACTAACCTGACGTGGAGATGTGCAAGTACGTTCATATGAGCGACGGTTGTTTCTGTCCGGGATATTGAAACTTGTCTTTTTAACGCTTCCGTCCTTCTTCGAATCGTCGTCTTTCTCTTCCTGACCCTGCCGCTGTTTCTTGCGGTTGCGTCTCTCTTTAGCGCTTTTAGAGCTCAGTTTGGAGTTGTTGGAAGAACTGTCCGTCATCCCTTCATTGAGCTCCTCAGACTTGGACGCCGCATTAGCCGCCTGTCAATCACACAAGAGAACCCACAACAGTTCACAAAGCTTAAAGAGACCCAACCGCACATAGTAAATAATTAAGATTCGATTAAAGGTGAGTAAATAAATGTTAGTGTACAACTGTTCTTTAAACAAAAGGTGATATTTAAATATGAAGTTCTTTTTTTAACTCTGGAAAGAAAGGCGTATACATTTGGGGAGTAAATTATGAGAGAATTGACGGGTGAACTAATTCTTTAATCACAGCACATGCACTTTGAAAACGCACCTCTTCCTCCTCTTGTCTCATGATCTGCTCGATCATGGAATTGAACTCTTCCTCTTTCTTCAGAGCCTCGTTGATAGTGGCTTGGTTCTGTTCATCGTATGCCATGGCAACCACAGCCAGAATCAGATTCACCAGGTAGAAGGATCCCAGGAAAATAACCAGCACAAAAAAAATCATGTAGATCTTCCCTGCGGCCCGAAGAGTCTGTAAGGAAAGCTCATGGTTATGTTTTTTGTTTTAAGTGTCTGGGAAACACAGGAAGACATACAGAAGGGTTGGCAGAAACTTTTGTGCCAAATGTTTAAAGTTGGGATGCACAATAATTTTTCGACCATATCGGTATTCACAGACAAATATTAATTTTCAATGATATCGGTAATAAAATTTAGGCCGATATATCACTTATCGATAAATTGTGAATCATTTCCTCTGGTTGAACCACTTTATCTACATGCTGCTAACAATTCAATTTTATACCAGAAGATTTAAAGAATCTTTAATTAGTGTAAAGTTGACCTGGTACATGATTTTCAGGAGAATAGAATAAAGGTAAGTCTTGGAAAATCTTATTTAAGATTGTAAGGCAGGAGGTCATATTTTTCTGGAAACAATCGTACAGCTGTATCTATCTTTTATAAATGTGATCAAACTAAATACTCATCGGAGACACGAAGTATGCCATACAACTCTATAGGTACTCAAGATTAACATGAAATTGGCAGAAACTGCGTGTGTTATGGCAGCTTTATGCAAAAAGGGGTTTCAAAATAGAATGTCAACATAAGAAGTATACAAACACACCTGTTGGTAAAGATTCTCCCAGTAGTCTTGAGTCATCAGTCTGAATAAGGAAAGAAAGGCCCAGCCAAAGCTATCAAAGCTGGTGTACCCATAATCTGGATTGCGACCTGCTTTAATACAGTAATATCCCGCGGGGCACTTCCTGAAATATAAACGGACATACAAACTTAGCGCATACGGGACTCTCACCAAGGTTCACAAAATGATCTGAAATTCAGAGCTCACCCAGCATCACGACCTTTTCCACAGATCAAAGCGTCTTTCTTTCCTGGCATGATGAAAAGGTTTTCTAAAGAAATAGGAGAGAAATGTTCAAATATCCATAACGTAATTTAAACATAGTGCATCAAGGTGTGATCTTAAAAAATTACTCTGAAGATTTGAACTGGAGTAGAGAACACTGTGTTAATTTAATACCTTTTTAATACTTTTTCTTTTGTTTTATATAGTTGATCATCCAAATAACTTTTGAGATGGGTTGGGGAACGTGTTTTGTATACAAAGGCGCAGGGAGCCACCCCATGCAAATAAGCACAAGGCCAAAACAGTACACAGATTGGTGCAGAATATTTAATAATATTTCTTGTCGACTAACAGTCATTAGATTTAATGTCTAGTAAAACTTTACTCTGACGGTCCCCCATGTCTACTTATGCCCCAACCCCAATAGCCTACGAATCCTCAAATGAGAGTTAGCTGACATGTAGTTGCAATATTTACTTATTAGTAGAATGTCTAAATAGAAACCAAGCGTAACCTTGTTTAATAACAAAACATTAATGTATTTTATTTTAGTCTGCAGTAGTTTACCAAATAATTACATATTCCTCTCCTAAGAGTCAACGGGAACCCCTTCCACCTGTTCATGAATTTGCAAACTCATATCCTGAATAATGGCTATAGGCATGCGTCTGTATCAAATTTTCATATCAAGATATTTGCTCCCACTTTTGTTGCGTATACTATATTATCACCATATTGCATTATATTAAAGGGGTCATATGACGCGGCTAAAACGAATATTATTGTTTGTTTTAGATATAATGTGTATACATGATTTAAGGTTAAAAAAGCGCAGTATTTTCCTCCTTGCCCCGCCTCTCTGAAACACGCAGATTTTTTTACAAAGCTCATCGCTCTGAAAAGTGAGGTGTGCTATGATTGGACAGTTAACCAGTGTGTAGCGATTGGTCGAATACGGCAAGCGTGTGACGGAAATGTAACGCCTCTTCCCATATTTGGAACATCAGGTTCGAAAGCAAATTGTACTGACAGGAACGCCCACCTTACTGGCGTATACATTTGGGCGGTCTTAGTCAAATCATACACATTTGTGGGGGTGTGGTTCTACAAGATGTTTCAGGCATCTTTTGTTCCGACATTTAAATTTTAGCAACACCAAAGACACAGAAAAACACGTGTTCACGCTATATGGTCCCATTGAAACTGGGTTGAAAACATTAGTTGCATATCAATCATAACTAGCATGAACTCACCAGGATTATTAGCATAATTTTCCTTGCAGTACTCGGAACTTTGGTTACATAACGCAGCCCAGTCACATACTAGCTCCGAACTGTTACTGATAGTTGAATTGGGTGGCATCCGCACGCATTTAGATCTTAAACATCCCCTGAAGAGTTGGAGTCCAACCAGAGCGAAGACGCTAAGGCAAAAAAGGGTCAAGATCATCACGTCGGACAGTTTCTTTACTGACTGGATTAAAGCTCCCACGATTGTCTTCAGACCTGTGGAGAACACAAAAACACTGTCACTATCAAGCTTCGGTAAGATTACTAAAATAGAGAGTAATAGCATTTGATCCGTAAAATAACATCATATGTGGCAGAATAAAAAACTGAAGTTGTCCAGTAAGTAATGGAAGACGTTTTTCATGACTGTATGAAAACATGAAAGACAGTGCAAACAAGTGAAATCATGTTACGAAATGCATGGTTCACAAACGAAAGCAGAAACTATTCTTTGATTTCTTGAAGTTTCATTGTTTTTAAATGTTTGGAATACTGTGTAAGGTTTACACATCTGACACGAGTGTCTTGTTCAATTTAAGCTAAAGCAGTACATACAGCGCAAACTATATCTAATGCTAAGTTTCTTAACTGTAAAGTATAATGTTCACCAGCGGAACTCTTGACCGTAAAGCTCAAAGAAAGCAGCCAGCATCACATTGATCTACAGTAACGCCAAGATCTAACATCTCACCTGGGATGACCGATATAGTTTTCAGGGCTCGCAGGACTCTGAACGCTCTCAGGGCGGAGACCTTACCCAGATCCACAAACTCTGTAACGTATCTGAAACATGGAGGGTGGGCAGTCTTACACTATAGAACATAAAAGACACAGGAAGGTCAAGGCGGCAGGCTAGCGGTCTAGGTCTGCTAGGTTTATCAAGTCTGTAACAAACCGGCACGTCCGCATGGCTTTTTAGCCTTGGCGATACCCTTTTTATACCCTTCTGCTTTCTTACATTGATCACAAATATGACATGAATCTGATATGACAATTAAACTTCATGGATTATGTAGAAATGGTGGAAATAAAAAAAACTTGATTTAGACATATTACAGGAATACTTACGCCATGATTATAACAATAAAATCCAACCAATTCCATGGGTCTCGAAGGAATGTGAACTTGCCCACACAGAAGCCCCTGGCAACGATCTTTATGAGCGCTTCAAATGTGTATATCCCAGTGAAAGCGTACCTGTTGAAACCAAGAATAACTTGCTTGTACTGTACAGTATGCTTCGTTGATCTACAATGTAAACATCAAATAAATTTAAAAAGAGGTAGAGATCAACTTACTCTAGATTCTTTGCCCAATCAGGGGGTTTTGTGTAGGTCATGAAAGCGCAGTTGGCCAATATAGTGAACATTATAAACATGCTAAACAATGTGAAAACAGTCAAGGAAAGTATACTGGTGGCAAAATATTTAAAATAGCATCCATTTGAAATTGTTATTTTGCAGTACGGTGTAAAATAGGTTTTCGAAGTGCACATGGCTGAATATCTTTAAAATCTTTATTTGGATTGTTTAACCCAAAAAAATTTTTAATCTATGACTACACAAACAAAAATCTAAAATAATAGTACGCAAGAAAAAAAAGTTTCTCTGAATAAAACATTATTATGTAAATGCGCAGTTAAAAATGCAGTAGAGTTTGAGTCACATTAGCAGTGTTTACGTCGGTTACATTTCTCTTTTTAAACGTAAGCAGGCTTATTTATTTTGCTAACCAACTAGAATTATATTTTAAAGCAATAACGAGCGACTTTCGACGTTAAATTAATGTCTCTAATATAATTTCAGTGGTAGGACTACTTTTAACTGGACGAATTTTACTGCCGTTACAACCTAAGCAGCCTCCTATCGGTGCTCAAAGAGTGCTTTAGTACATGCACAGTTTATGAAGTGACATGATGTAACAGCGGTTTCGGCCTTGTCAACAAATTCAAGTGTATACAGCGGCAATATTTACGACATTTATAACAGACAATTGCACTTATCAACCACATGGGGGAACCATACACCAAAACGGCTTGTTGTTGCTTTAATAATTGCCTTAGGCACTTTTGTTTTTCAGGCCAGCTGAAAACATATGAACATAATTAACAGAAACATATGAAACCCATCCAACACAGCAAAACGGTATGCATGCAAGCATAAGGTAACATCATTTCAGCCTTTGTGAAGGATATGAATGTACCAAAATCTTGATTGATATTCTCCTTAAAGGGTTAAAGGGACTGAAGATATACAAGGCAGGAGTGGCGTTGAATCGGTAGATGGCATTTTGTTTGTTTACAACTATAAAATTCTAAAGAAAAGGTAGATGAGAATGATGATAGTAAGGGGTGTTTACAGAAGTGTCAAACATCATAACACTTATATAACAAAGATAAACTCACGGTTTCGTTGCTGTAAAACCGGTCCAGGTCCTCCAGCGGTGTGGAGACCATTCCTCTGGGAACATCTCCATAGATAATCGGTATTTTTTTGCCAGCCTCCAGGCCGCTGTTGGGTTTCCTTTTGGTTCCATCATCATCAATTCTCTCCCGCTCGTCTTTTGACTTCTTGCCGTTCTCCTCTGCGATCCTGCCCTCGATGGCCTTGAGAGATTCACGGGTGAACAATCGGAGACTTTTTGGTCCTGGTGGAGTAAACGTCTGCGCCATCTTTTCATCCTGAAGTGTCAGAGTGATTCTCTACACTTCTGCATGAGAAACGACTGAGAGAACCACAAACGGAGTGAGGATGAGAAAAAGTGAGCGGGTAACTCATGGTATACGGTACGGTAAAGCTTTCTACATGATGCATCTGGAACCACAAAAAAGCAATTATGAAGTGATGGACACGCCTTTGCTCAAAACCATTAAAGCTATCAGAAACAGATCGCTCAGAGTCTGGAGCTTTCCCCCTTCCGGTTAAAAACATAGTAGATTCGGTTACTACAGAAAAATGGCAATACATGCATGGTGGTCATGGGTTTGTTTCCCAAAACAGCGTCCAAGTTACGCAAAATAAGCTAGTATTGAGAACAGATTGTGATTATTTGATACATTACACAAGCCCTGCGTTCCTTTCTGTCAAGCTGCACACCACTAAGCCAGTGTTGAAATAAAGAACACGTGTTATACCAGGTTCTCTACAGAAAATGCTCAACGATTGTGACAAACACTTTGACTCAATTACTTTCACAGTCTGAATCAAAACAAACCAGCAAAAAGCTCACAAGCAAAGTCGAAACACCAAACATGCGAAAGACACGCATGCAGACATGTGTCTAGTTGGAATCATTAGCACATATCATTTCCTAATTCTATTACCGCGCTATAATTTGTCTTCAGGTCATTGAAACAGAGACATCATTTCCTTCACATATCAGACTTTACAAATCACATTAACAAATGTGATAAAATCACATAAGACAAATGGCGCAAGAACAGAATCATGCTTGAAAAACAGCACTCTTGTCTAGGGACATTCAATGTCGGCAATTTAACATGACACACGATTCAGATTACACGCTAAAGCAAACAAACCAAAGTTTACGCCTTTTTACAACAGAATGAACATGTTTAGTTTGCTCGTTTAGTCAGCGGTTGCTGAAAGCCTTTAGTCTAGTTTAACAGGCTGGAACCAACTGTACATCTATTTATCTAACAGACAATAAGAAACCAGTGTTCTGTAGTTTATGTACAAAGCAAAGATTAAACAATGCAAACATATAGGGCTACACAATACTGAAGAAAAACGTGATATGTGATAACTAAATAATGCGTATGCATTCAATGCTTCAAATTTTACAATTTGGACTTGGTCTATATTAAAAAATATAAAAAACACATTCTCTTGACATTTTTGTGCCAGTTTCTCTGCATCCATCTGAAAACGTGCCTTTAGTTTGAAGGATTAAAAACATTCAGTTGCACATTATCAACAAAGGGGCGAATTCTGATATATTGTGCACAATGTGTCGTCTGTAAAATAAACGTTCATCAAAAAACTCATTATATATTTCCTTTAAATTCAACAAAAATTGTAACTAGCCCTGTAAACACAATTCATTTCGAGACGGTCTATTGCACTCCCAAGGCCATTCAAAACCGTAATAAAACCATGTGAAAGTCCTATTAAGACTCTTGTATATTGTGACCGTTTTTTGCTATTTTACTTGTTATTTTACTGTCTTACATGATGCCTGAAACAATCAAGCCATTCAGAGCAAACAGAGAAATATGATGAATGCTGCCAAAATACATTTTCGTGACATCATCGAGCTGTTTGTAAGAAATGCACCGGACCTGAGTACGCTGAGGATGTAATAAATCCAGATGATTAGCTGTAGGCTTTGTCCTCAGAGAGATTAACAGGTTGTTGAACACATCTGAACTCTCAGGTGATTCAGCGGATCATTTTAATTAGAGGTTGAGTGCCGAGCTGACGGGTCCAGATAGCCAACATAAGCCAAAATAAACTTCAAATAAAGCCACGGGTCAACAATTAAAACTGTGCAGAGGTTACTTCAAACTACACACTATGCTCATCACACAATTACCATCGACGATAGAAACCTGATTCTAGCTTAAAGCCAATAAATCTCTCTTCATGACAAACTGACTCCTCTGTGATGCTTTAGAGAAGAGGTAAATATACCAGACAACAGACACTTGGAAAACGACACCACATGGCAGCTGTTTTGCACTTTGATTCATTATTAGTCACACTGAAGTATAGTAGTAGTTGATTTTAAACAGTAGCTTGTGCTTAGAATTCGTATTATTTCCTTCAGATAAACACAAAAATGATGCATGAAAACATGTAATATCTTTGGCATCAATAAAGTCTGTACTTTAGAGTAAAACGATTGAACAGAAATAACCTGATCTTATGTTTAGAGGAAAAGCACATATTGATGTAAGGCATCCCCTGAATGCACTTTAAGTCACCGGCTAGTTTACACTTTTTGGGGAAATTGATGCTATAAAATGCTATCATTCATTCTGCACTCTAAATAAATACATTTGTTTGCTATGTTGAAATTCTCTCTACCTCTCTCTCTCTGTGTCTCTCTCTGCCTCTCTCTAGTTTTCACGTTTCAGGGAGGAAAACATGCTTTTTCTAAGAAGTAAAGCCACAACCACAAATACTTTCAATCAAAAGCCATTCCTGAAATGCACAGGCACTTCCCATTGTTTCCTGTTACCTCATGAACTAGAACATTACATTTCCCAAGTGTGCCTATAGACTGGGGTGGACTAAAACCTTCCTAGAGCACTTAGCAGAATGCCTCTGAATCACAAACCATGCACGATAATGGACGGACACTATTCCTACTATATTTTTGTAGCCTATGCATGCTAACATGTTGTAATGCATTTATTTTAATGTGGATGCTATGCAAAAATGATAACAAATAAATAAATAGATTAATATAATAGACGTGTGTTAGCTGAGGGGTAATATAAATGTAATTGTGTTGTTCTAAAATACCCACAGAGAACGTTTCTTGTATTCCTTTTCAAGGCAATTGTTTGGTCTTCTTTATTATTAAAAATGTTTTGATATAACAGTTTTTTTTTATTCAAATATTTTAATAAAATACAATCTGCGCCATACTGTTCGCCGAACATTCTTGTGAATCTCTACGAATGATTCGCCATTTGATTCTCTAGTGAACCGCAAGAACAGACGAGGCCCGGAAATGATTCAGACTCGCGAGCAGCAGAAACAATCGCACAGGGTGAGACGGTTCTACGCCTCAAACTAGACACAAAATATAATAAAACACGTAGAAACGTATTCAAACATAGTATTGATTTACTTGCGTTGTTTACGAGTCTCTGGTGGTGAGATTAAGCAGGATTATGCCAAATCTCACGTCGTTTGTTTACAAGTAATTTAACGTTAGAATGAGCGAGTCGCCGGTAATTTGTTTCGGGCACTTTTTAAATCAGCAACTATTCACATGTTGGAAATGCTTGTTGACCGAGAAACGTGCTTTTTGTTGTTAGTTATGACATCCATGTAGCAATTAACCTAAAATTGACTGAAGGCTAACGTAACCTACCAGTAATTCCGACCGATGTAAAAGGGGATTTATTGAAACCTGATTGAAAACCATCACTTTGTTTTGTGTTTAACGTTAGTCCAGCTAGTGTTGGAGAAACAACGCGATTTTACAAGTTGGCTGTGATGCTTAATTTACCTCAACTTCAACGGTTTTGTTGACTTTGCCGAGGCCCGCCGCCAAAACCCCACAGCCAATCAGATGCCAGCAAACTCTCCCGCCAAAGCGTCAAAATGACTGACATCTAGAACGTACAAAGCGTACCCTAGTTTCCGCCCCTGTCTAATTTTCTAGCGAGCAGTGTACACCTGTCACGGAGAAATTCTGATATATCTGAGATAACAGGGTGATTTTTCTTAGTATATTCTGCAAGATCACTTACAGCACTTTTAAGCCACTTGCTGGCATCGGTAGACAACAGATAAACGATCAAACCGTTTTAGTCCGTGTAATACAATCCGCTGCATCATAAAGTGAGCATCATTTCTCGTCTTATGCAACTGGTGAAAACGGACTTAATATTATGACTGACTGCTGAGGAAATATCTGATTTAATTTCAATTGGCGTCTGCTTGACTGTTGGGTGGGCAGAAAATACAGACTGAACATTAGCGGATGAAAGGAGTTTAAAGCGCGAGACGATTTTGCACGTGCGACTTTTATTCATTTGTTATTATTTATCGTCTCGCACGTGCAATATGTCACGCACTAACAGGACAGTCTGGGTGAAAATCTTAAAAGGACATGCATAAAAACCAAAAACAAATCTCGCACTAGCACAACAGACATCTGCACTAACTAGCGTCAAATAAACTGTGTTTAGATATATACTTTGAATAGCAACTCGGAAAACGCTGAATGAACTATTTTTACATGCAAACAGTATCATCTCTCGCACCACGTCAGGAATCAATCATTGAAAAAGTGAATGTCCAGGGCGTCAACCATGGTTAGGACAGCAGCATGCACCCTCAACGAATCCCACAACACACACCAGTAGGCATTAAAGATAAGATATGAAACATTGCAATAATAATTATTCATCACTCTTTTGCAGCCTTCAAAATACAGAATTTGCGTTCATTTTGGTGCACAGACCTGTGGCATAGTACTGACATGTCACGTAAGTCTAGTAATGGATGTCTGAAGAGAAAGCAAACCCATCGTGTACACAAATGTATGCTAATAACTTTCTCGTATTTTTATTATCTCATGTTAACATTATACAAATAACATATACATACAGAGGTAAGCACAGACATTGATAGGCCCTAATACCATAAAATAAATTAATTGTTTTAGATTCCATAATGTTGCAGTGCAACTGAATGGCGAAATAACCTATAAACAAATAACGTTGATCACTTTCTTATTGCTTATAATACCACATCAGACTGTCTCAGCCTTGAATTTATTTAAAATAAGGAAATATTTCACTGTTAAAATATTTCACTGTTGTTTGATGTTGTTCCTCAGCCCTCATGAAGTTGCCTAAACATAATACAGTTGTATTGCATCTAAAGCACCACTAAGTTTGTGTGATATGGTTGTTTTATTATAATTACACTTTCATCAATACTTCACAGTGTACTCACCATCGGCCGGCAAATTAAGGGAATTTCTGCCAACATGCGCCCGAGATAAAATAATCCTCAGCATCCGAGAGCAAAACCCGAGAAAAAGACGTTCAGTGAGGAAACTTTAATCTGGTTAGATCCAAGAGATTTTCGGCGGGGATCAGTTTAACAGAAGACTGAGGAAAAGTGAGAAGCGCCTGGGAGCGGAGCCATGCGCGCTTCCGGGAATTCTGTGGGGAGCGAAATAACCAAACGTACTATGGTCGAGGACGAGCGCAATTTAAATATAAGTATGCAGTGCCGACTCTGCTCGGTCAACGCATGGACACAAGTGTCAATCTTTCATTTTCAAGGGGGTTGTTTTGAGATATTGATTATACTGTAGTGACGTAGCATGCCTTCAGTCCAATATAGAATTGCCTGTGAATGTTAAAGACGTAATACAAACAAAGCCTTCCTCATAGTAGGCGTCGCAATTATTATTTATTTATTGCCACAGACAATACAACAATGCAAAATCACATCGACAGAGAGAAAGAAAGAAAAGAAAGAGAAAGATAGTAGGCGTCGCAAATTGCCAGAGTTTGACTGACATGTGTGACGTGATTTACGTCATATTATTTATCGGTGTTTTTTGAAGCTTATGTGTACTACAACGACTTTGACGCTAACCGCACAAACTTCATTAACTTCAAAGGATATTTACATTACATGTTTATTTTACGAAAGTACAATGATGCTCCTACATAGCTTATTAAATTAACATGTAAAAGCACCATTGACAGAAAGTATCATGAGAAATGACAAAATCAGACTGGAAAGAAGAGAAGAGACAAGACAATGCTGAATCAACCTTTATTAAACTACAAATAGCATTTTTGGCCAAACTTGAAGTTGTGCGCGTGCATCATAGCAGTTCTGCCCTTTGAACCAATGCTTCTGGTGCCATCTAGTGGATGGACATCACACATAAATACTAAATACAGTGAGTAAACCAAACATAATAAGCAAGTCATGAAGACATGTTTCAACAACAAACAAACGGAGAAAACAAAGATCACCAGTTGTGAAGAGAATAAATGAAGTATTAAGTTAGACTGGTCAGATGTTCATTGACAAAATAAATGATCCCTGATAGCACGCATACATCTGGCTTACGTCTATTTGACGTCTGCATTTACATCTCACAGACATTTACAATACATAGTTTGCCCATCTGCAATACGTCTTGGAGATGTCTGCTGTCATACATTATATAGACATCTTGAAGACGTCTGTTAGATGTTGATGATTTAGAATGGATGTAAATCTGCTCTTTCTAAGATGTTTAGCAGATGTTTTTAGGCAGCAAATCTCAAGATCTTTAGCAGACGTATTACAGACATTCAGACGTCTCCGAGACGTATTGCAGATGAGCAAACTACGTATTGCAGATGTCTGTAAGATGTAAATGCAGACGTCAAATAGACGTAAGCCAGATGGATTGTGCTATCTGGGATAGTGACAGATCATTCATTTTTATTAATGATTTTCCAATGTTATCCAAAGAAAAATGAGACTGTAGAGAAAGAGGCCAACAGCTCTGATACGGTGTGTCGACGGAGATTATTTTTTCAAAAGGGAAATAACAAATATATTCAACAGTGAAGTGGAACAATGGGCGTATTATTATATTCAGGGGGCGGCATGAATGAATGAAGTGAAGCGAGTTTTTCACTGCTGTTCGCGTCAGTGACATGAAAGAACATTCATGTAGGAAAACACAGACAGATTGTTTCAATGGAAAACCAAGAAAGTGATGAACAGGTGAGTTTCTAATCTACATGATCTTTAATTCACTGAATACAGTTTTAACCCTGGTCCTAATGTGAGTTTGTGGTTTCAGACAGATCATGACCGAGATGGTTTGTTGCAAAAGGACACGGACAGAGGTGGAAGCAGCTCGATGTCCTCGGCCTCTTTTAATTTCATAAACTCGATCATCGGATCAGGAATTATTGGTAAAGCTTTGTCGTACTAAATAAGCACAATAAAAAACGCATGCAGTTTTGTTGCTCTAATCATTGTACATGAGCCGGAATATAATCAAAGCAGTTTAAACAAAATATTGACATGCACAATAGAAAGCTCGTTCTTCTTCTAAAGAGCATTTGTGTTTGAACTGTAGTTACTAGATTCCCATTAATCCAGTTTATGTGGATTTTGGTAGGTCAGTGAGAACTGGTTTAGCTTTCACACGCTGCAGAATCATATGACTGCACAGCAGCCAGTTCATTCACATGATGCTCAGGGTAAAAACAACACACACAGATATTTTTACAGTCCTCTGATGTATCTTTAGGGTAGAGAAAATCCGTTAACTCTTTAGTAAAGAGACATTTTTTATATTTGTGTGAATCAGTATATTTCTTATTAAATAAGGTAGCCACACATCTCTTTTTTTGTTTGACTAGGTTTACCATACTCCATGAGTCAGGCAGGTCTCCCCATGGGCCTTCTGTTGCTCATTCTGGTTGCCTTCATCACAGGTACAGTATGCAGCATCCATGCTTCATTCTGTCTCGTCCGTCAGATTTCCTGCATTTCGGTAAGAAAATAATGTAACCCTGATTGAAACACGTTGAGATGTAGTTGTATACTGCAGATTACTCCATCATCCTGTTGATTCGAGGGGGAAATCTGTCAGGAACTCAGAGTTATCAGACTCTGGTGCGAAGCACTTTTGGCCTGACGGGATATTTGATTCTATCTGGTCTGCAGTTCATGTATCCATTCATTGGTAATCACAATTTACAACATTTTCTGACCTTATCTGACCTGTATTTGCACTCAAAGGTTCATGGAGAAAATAAACTTCTGATTCCCACATACAGCCATGATCAGCTACAACATCATAGCAGGCGACACACTGACCAAAGTGTTTATGAGAATCCAAGGAGGTGAGGTGTTTAGAAATATATTTGCTTATATGCTTACATTGTTCCTTATTTTTATAGTTTGTCTACATTTCTTGTCATGTGCAATTCATTAGTGTTTGTCTCACTTATTTTGTGCTGTGTAAAGTGTGAATGTAATCTTTTTTAGTTAGTAACACTTCACATTAAGGTACCATTTATAAAGCATTTATAAATGTATTCATTAATTATTAATAAGTCGTTTACAAATGCATTATGAAACAGTTATAACTGCATGTATACAAAGAGCGATTCTAATGAAATACCTGCCAAATAATGATTCTTTTTTAACTCGGATGTTAAAATGCTTTATAAATGTATTTATTCATTATTTATTTGACTCGGAAGCGGTTTCATTATTGTCTTGATGTTGTTGGCGATAAGGCTGTCAGACTGTAGGGTGTTATGTTGGTTTTCTTATACCTGCTCACTATTTGGCAGGTATTTCGTTGGAATCCCCCTTATTGTTCATCCAGTTATAATAATGCATTCGTATATTAGTCATTAATCATTAATGAACACATTTATAAATGCTACATAAAGGGTTCCTTAATGTTAAGTGTCACCAAAACGTTAATCATTATATACTAACTAAATTACCAAAGAAAACGAATACTAAGATTTGTGCTTAAAAAATGGCTGGTGAGGTTAGAAATAGACACTTAATTCAAGAACAATCGTCTAAAAACAAGACTGAATGTCTTGTCAAGTTGATTTATGTTGCTTCAAAATTTTGCTAGAAACCCAGACTAGGAATACAAATTCAGACAATCATTTTAAGCAGTGTGATGTGTTCTTTGTTCGTGCAGTTGGACCTGGAGACATTCTGACTGACAGACATTTTGTAATTCTGCTGTCCACTATTCTATTCACGACCCCTCTGTCTCTATATAGAGATATAGCAAAGCTCGGAAAGGTTAAGTATTACAAACAATTCTCTATTTATAGAAATAAATATTTGTTTCTTAGTACAATGTCAAATAGTTTATCCCAAAAGCCTGTAATACTTCTCCCTAATGTTTCCCAAATGTTATTTGATGTTATCATGCGTTTCTTTTCTATGAATGTTCACCCTGACTGTATGATAGACTACATAGTGGTCAGACCAGAAACTAGAATAAAAGTTTGTGTTTACATTATATATGTCTGTATACTGTGCATATTGATTTAGGTATTTACAAAAACATACATACATTTCAGTGAAAAGATATATAAAAAATTTATAAACATTTATATTTATTAAAATTTTTGGTGAATATAAATAAATATATTATGTGTTTAAAAATACACAATTATTATGAACACAGAGATATTATGTAAACACAAACTTTTTATTATGGAGTCGGTTAATTGTATTAATCGCTTGACACCCCTACACTCTAAAAATGTATTATTGGATTTACTTAAAAAAGCAGCGTCAAGTGGTTCCACTTGGTTTTACAAATAAAAATTTAGTTGTAAGAACAAAATAAATGTAAGTAATGCTGACAACTTTTTTGAGTAAATCGAAACCATTCCGATTGTACCAGTAATTTTATGTTAATTAAACTCAATATTTATCCTTCTCAATGGTGCTTTTTGTCGTAATACCTAAATCATATTTAGAATTATAGCATGTAATTGTAAATCAAAGCACAATGAGCAAATCAGATGAGAGGCTTCTAAGTACTGGCATTAGCACAGTTAATGCTCATTGAATGATGCAATAGACATCATGTGAGCACTTTAACCTTTCAGATCCCATGTACCACTCTTCTAAACAATGGCAACCCTACAACTCAAAAATACAACAAATTATTTTAAACCTCAAAGATAAATGAACATTAAGCACAAACAAGTGTTTATCTTTACTGAAAAACACTTCAAATAACACTCAATTAAAAAAATGACCGCCTCAGTGCAGCCTTACGCAAAGCATGCTGGGAACTAAATATCCCTCTGTACTAGTCATGTTGAATTAACTTGTTTATATTCAGTAAACTCAGAAATAGGTCCAATATTATAGGGTATTGGGTTCTACTCCACTATGTTAGGTTGACCAGTCAAACACTTGTTAAGTAAAGCTGACAGAAATTACGTTAATTCAGTTACTTGAATTCTTTATGTACTGTGAACAAGGATGGGTTAAGTAAAACTAACAGCAGCGACAGTTCATTTTTTTGAGTGTATCAGAAACCAAATGAAACATGAATGTTGTGCACACAATTTACTGCAACTATGTTTCAAGTTTTGTGTAAGTCAGTAATGTCAAACTAGACTTTTATTGTATGTAAATACGAACGGGAGATTTCTTTTTTTTCTTTTTGGGAAACTTCCCAACTGTTCTATGAAGATATATTAAGATTTTTTAAATCTGGGATTGTAATGAAATGAAGGTGAAATAATGAGACAAAACTTGTGTTCCTTTAGATGATTGAACTCTCTCTCTCTTTGTTCCAGGTGTCTTTATTGTCCATATTTTTGACCGTTGCGATCCTCATCACAATTATCGTAAAAGCAGCCACACTAGGACGACAGATGTACGGAAACTCTCTCTCTCTCCTGTGTTCGTTCACACAAAATGTCCACCATATGCTTGTATTTGCTGACGGCAGCTCATGCTAATATTTACCCTGTAAATGCTGATTTCTGAGAAGTGACCCCTGTGCGCTCCTGGTATGGACTTCGGTTTGACTTTTCATCAGAAGCTTTGTTAAGTGAGCACATCTGTAGCATGTTGCAATGAAACGCAATATAACGTTTTTATATTTATTAAATGATTTCCTTGCTCGTGATGACCATTCGTTGAAATCAGGCCACCAAAAACGTGTAATTTGCATTCGTTATTGAATACATATCAACACTCGTTGACCATGATGTCTGAAATATGACATGACCTCTTCAGATTCACTTATTAACTGTATATTTTGTTCACAGACCTCCTTCAGATGATGCGTGGGTGTTTGCTCGCTGGAATGCCATTCAGGCAGTCGCTGTCATGTCGTTTGGTGGGATTTTATTTGGAATCGTCAACATGTTTTTATTCAGTATGGTCAGATTTTTGTTGTCTCAACATTACCGTGGCATCTTTTTCAGCCTTTATCTGCCATCACAACAGCTTCATGATCTACGGGTCACTGCAGCAGCCCACGTTGAGTAACTGGTCTCTGGTCACGCACGTTTCCGTGGGTTCAGCTGTCGTAGTCAGCGTTGTCTTCGCGGTTGCAGGTTATGCAACTTTTACTGGCTACACGCAAGGTACATCCAGTCCTTGAATCAGACTATCAATGAATAGGGATGACTTTTCCAGCAATTCATTTTTATTCATTTTTTTAAATCATATGATAGAGATCGCACTGTTGTTATTCACTTCCATCACTTTTCTACATCAGGGAGTCACAATTTAAGTGTACTGTTTAGAAATGTGGAAGATACACTAAAACTATTCATGGCAGTCCTTTTTGCTTCCTTCTCTGTGTTTCTTGAGGTGATATATTTGAGAATTTCTGCAAGGACGACAACTTGGCCACATTCGGTCGATTCTGTTTTGGTGTCAGTATAGTCACCACGTTCCCTCTGGAGTGCTTTGTCACGCGTGAGGTAGGACTTCATTTTTCATCCCTGCAATAGTGCTACTATATTAGAGGCTTTCGTATAAAAGATACTTCGGTACCACTTCACATTAAGGTTCCTTTTGTAAAGCATTTATAAATGTGTTCATTACTGATTAATAAGTCATTTACAAATGCATTAAACAGTTATAATAGGGTAAATAAAAAGGGATTCTAACGAAATACCTGACAAATAGTGAGACATTTTTAACTGACGTGTTATAAACGCTTAGTAAATGTGAATACTTCACAGTTATCCACTTTTCTTTAAAGTGTACTTCCACCGGCTGTCAATATATCACACAAGTTCACAACAACCCTTTGTGCATTTAGTGTTAAATGTGAACAAAAGTTTGATGTATTTATCTTGTGAGCCAGAAAAAACTGCTTTGGATAAGCATCTTGAGCTGAAGACATTCAGGAGAACACCGTAAGACATTTGGAATCGGATCAGATAAGCAACATGTTTTGAAAAGTGACATAAGATATGAAATATACAATAGAAAAACCAACATAACACCCTACAGTCTACAGTCTGAACAGCCTATTTTGTAAACAACATCAAGATAATAATGAATCTGCTGTCGAGTCAAATAAATAATGAATAAATATACTTATTAAGCATTTCCAACATGCGAGTTAAAAATGGCTCACTATTTGGCAGGTATTTTGCTAGAATCCCCCTTTATATTTATGCAGTTACAATCTTTTATTAACTTTTGTAAATGACTTATTGACACATTTATAAATGCTTATGAAGGAAACCTTAATGTAAAGTGTTACCGATTCTTAAAAACTTGAACATTGAAACCTCTTTAGCCCTCCTTTACTGAATATTTAACGACTGGAAATGTTTGATGACATATTACAGATGTTTGTTCTAGTATTTTATCCTTCTTGTAACCCACCAGTTGTTTGCGACTTGATGGTTTTCGCGCTGTGTCCAGGTGGTCTCTAATATCTTTTTTAAAGGAGAACTCAGTAAGACTGCACACGTCATTGTTACCATGGTGATCATATCGGCAACGACTGCCATATCCCTCTTTTATGACTGTCTGGGTATCGTACTGGAACTAAACGTGAGTTTTACTGTCCACACATCAGCAACAGAACAGCAATCCATTTTTATTAAGATGGAAAAATGCCATTTTCATGGCATAAAAAGTATAAAACAGATTCATGATGTTTGGAAATGATCTAAACTGAGCTCTCGTGAAACTTGAGAGTGCTGTAATTGTCTCATAAATGTCGAATTTGTTTAATCATGCGTAAAGCTGTATCATGTGCTTTGAGATCTTCCCGTGGAAGAGGTTCTTTGTTGGGCTGTGTGTTTCCATAAAAGGTTCTTTGTAGTAGAAAAAAGTAAAAAAAAAAGAATGATAAAAAAACAAAATGTTATTCTAAGGACATTTGACTGTAGGTCTTTCTATAGCATCCTGGACCCTTTCAGCACCTTTATTTTTTACGAGTATTTGGATGTAATTTATGATTTTCAGGTCTAAGTAAGATCATCCTTACATTGGGTTGTTTGTGTCCGTTTCTCAGGGAGTTCTGAGCGCCACACCTCTAATCTTCATCTTTCCCTCCGCCTGTTTTCTGAAGCTTTCCAATGACCGCTGGTTTCGTGGGGAAAACCTCATCCCCAGCATCATCCTGGTGGCGGGTGTCTGCGTCATGATAATCGGTATCATCATGATGGCGCTCTTCCCTCAAGACTGTTCACACGGAGCAGAGATGTTCTACTGCACCGCCTCCAACACCTCTGTTCTCAGCACCACCAGCACTCTCCTACAGATTATAAACGCTACACAGAATATCAGTCTGTTCATTTGATTTCGTAAGACCTTTTTATATGATGCGTTTAAGATATGTTTGTTATGGCTTCAATTGTTGAATGATTTAATAGGTGTATTAAATAAATCTTATCGATGCTGGCCTTCTGAAACCTAGTATCTTCATGTTTCCTGATTTGATTTTTTTTGCCATAAATCATTATTATAAATCACCCTTATGTTTGTCGCTGGGTTTTGCAAATATAACAATAACCAATAAAAAGGATGAAGTCCTTGACAACTACTTTCAATCATTTAAAAAGTAGTGTTTTTTTTCCATTTTCTGAAAAACAGTGAATTTGAACGATATGCAAAATATAAAGCGGTTTCAGAGGTATTGATGTAAAACTTCTGCTAATGGTAAACAGAATGCAACTGTGATTCAACAAGTACAATTTCAGAATACATTTGTAGAAATGATATATAAATGTAACTAGAACTCAACCCTGCTCTGAGCGGGACTCGAACTCGCAATAGCTCCGGCGTGGGATTCAAGTGCTCTAACTAGGATGCTCACTCACTAGGTGTCCTACGTATTACACTGTTTTTAAAGTGACCATGAGCTTGCTTTTATGAAAGAAGTGGACAACATATACACTGCATAAATATTATGATAAATTGCCACTTTTAGTCAATTTGGGTAAAATTTCAAGTGGATACTGTAAAAAAAAATGGATTTCATAATGCACACTTACAACTCTAGATGGCACTGTATAGCTAGAAATGTTCTTACCTCATGACTTCCTAATAAACTTTCAATTCTTTACTTTTTAATAAACATTGCCATATCAATTTAATAGCTCCTAGTATAGCCTGATGATATTTTATACGCAAATTGCAATGTAAACAAACTGGGAAACGCATGGCTTTGGGTGGGATTCAGCACATTCACTGCTCTATTGTGACTTTTGGGGGCGACGTGCAAAATCACATCCCACCGTCTGACTGGAGTGTGAATATGAAGATGGGAGGACTGTGAACGACTGTAAACTAACCCATCGTGACACGACTGCAGTCTCTTTCTTCCTTCAATGGGAACAGAGAGCTTCTGTTGACAAGGGCAGGACTTTGGAAAATATGGTGGGAGTTGCAGAATTGTGAGGGTGTAACGGGACGAGAGTGTTTAGTCAGAAGTGGTTTCAGCAGGAGTCAAGACCTGAAGATGATCATTTTGATATTTTAGTAGCACTGATGAAGGTTGACAACATCGCGCATCATCGAGGCAGTTCAAGGTCAGTTAAAACCGTGACTTTTCTACGTCACACCGCGAAATGAGTTATTATCACGATGCAACCATTGGTCCTCGTCATAGTTCGAAACGTCATATTTTCTCGAACGTGATCGGGGTTCGAACCCACGATGCACTGAAATTTCATGCCGAGGCGGGATTCGAACCTCAGTCGCTCTGTTTCAAAAACAGCCAAGAAAGGCAGAACAAACGTTAAGTCACATATAAACAAAACGTTTATTTAGTTTGTTATTTGGTCACATCAAACTAGCAAGGAGTGACAGTTTTTCCTCATGAAACGAACTTTGTTTCATTATATAAAAATG
Source organism: Triplophysa tibetana (assembly GCA_008369825.1). NCBI lineage: Eukaryota > Metazoa > Chordata > Actinopteri > Cypriniformes > Nemacheilidae > Triplophysa > Triplophysa tibetana. Next base: position 2,078,190 of record CM017902.1, read on the forward strand.
CAGTAATAGGTTTTTGCGAATTGGTTAGTTTTACTACATAAGCGATGGTTAAACTATGATAACTATAGCGAGACAATATTAATGTTTGTTTCTTATATAGTTTTATTACAAATGCTACCTGGTTACTGTAGTAAAACTACGGTAAATGTGTGGTTTGTGTAGTTTTACAACAACTACGATAACAAATAGATGTTGAGGTAAAATGGTTCATTTTGATGCACCCCAGAAAACAACATACAAGTGCACGACGTCCCTGTTGCACAGGCTGAAGTGAGATTTGGTAACAGAGATGAGAGGTCCTCCTCCCCGGGAAAACACCTCCACGCAACCGTGCGCGTAATTATTGAAGCCGCAGGCAATGCGACGAAGAGAGGCGAAGAACTTACCGATCTAGTTTGTTAACTTCTCGATCGATCCGCATTGCGTTCGGGCTGTAAATGAATGACTGCGGCTTGCTTTCTGTCTCACAGTGCCGTGAATCTCACAGCCGCTGCTGGGATGGATGGAGATGCGCGCAACAGAAGGTAAACATTGACACATTTACTCCTCTGCGCTGGGTTTGTCTGTTTAGTGTAACTTTTGAGAGGTTGTTCGTGTCCTGCAGCACCTGTTCAACCTCGTAACCTGTAAGTCAGTTTAAGAAAGTTTTCCTCTGGAAAGCGTGTGAGGGGATCAGACACACGCGTTTGAACTTTATTTACTGCAACTCGATTATTCTCACAATGGAGCGAACTTTGAATTAACATGTAAATAACGAGGAAGTTTGGCGTCGATCTAGGTGTTATGGCATTGGGTGTCCGTTTGCATCGTAACTTTGACAGCTTTTCATTATTTGTTTGGAGAAACGAACCGATGTGTGTGAAATCAGTGAAGAAAAGGCACGTTCTTTGCCAATCTTTACTAACGTTTGTGCTGTTGTTTTCCCACGAAAACGCCACTTCCGGGAGGATGTTATGGAACAGTCTTTTGTTAGCTAAAAGGATATTTACTGAAGACTTAACAGGATGGAAAGTGAGGGCATGTGACAATAAGGCACTGAAACAGGGACCGCTTTGGCTGTTGCTCAGATGTGTCAACGTGTCCGCCATATTGGAAAGGGCAGAACTGCTGCACCAACACACAAGCTCATTAACTTACATTTCTAAATTGATTTCAGTGCTTGACAATACGGAGTTTTCTTTTGGAACCGGTCAATAAATGTAAACATTTTGGTGTTTTGTATCAAGAACAGCTTCCTTGTATGTGTTTATAGGGCATTCTAAGCCTGTCCCATGTGATTAAATGGTCAATGCAGTGTTGATGTACATGTATAAACGACACTGTTATTGTAGATGAGTGAGTCTGATAGGAAATTGAATGAAAGTTTTTAATGTAGACATATGAAGAGTTGTGTTAGGTCATTACATACCTGGATATGATGATGGATAATCTGGTGAAACCTGTGTTTTTATATAGTGGAGAAGTCCTGGGAAGAAAGAGCGTGTCCCTTCCCTTTGGTTTTTTAACCACCACATTTTTGGGCTGCAATGGAAAGAGCTAATGATGGATATTGTGAGTTTTGGAATTACATTTTTGTAAAACTTAAGTTAGTTTAATGTGTTTGGAGAAACCGGGCAAGACATATGTGAGCAATTCCTTGAAGACTGGGCTTTTAAAAGGTTACTTAAAAATTATGTTGTCATTTACTGTACTTGGCTCTTTCTTCTTTAAGAACACAAGAAAAGATCAATTTTTTTTCAAGCTGATTATTTTCCATACAAAGGAAATAAAGTTGCCGATCATCAATTTTCGTGTTCCACAAAATAAAGAAAGTTAAAGCGTAAATGACCGCAGTATTTTTTGTCTCCTTAAGAACGTGTATATTTCTAACCATAGTTCTGCTGTCCCGGATGTGTGTTTGTTTATGAGACGGCGTGGCTGTAATTAAAATCCATGTTGTTGCAGGCATTGCCTCGACCTTTGACATTAATGCATTTCCTGCTTGCAGAGCTGAGAAACGTTCTCGGGCACATGTGGAGGTCATGGGAAATGAACTTTTGGGAGGAGAGAAATCTCCAGAAAATTCTCCTGGTTCATTTCTTTGCTGAGGAAAGAGCGTGTAATTGCATTTAAAACTACTACTGTAAAGATCTCGTAGGAAGCACATCCTATGGTTTTCATTTCCCTTTAGATTTGACTGAAGATAGACATCTAGACTATGATGTTGTGCTTCATTTGATCTCAGGGGCATTTGTACTTGGACTTATCGTGTGTTAAAATCTAAAGCTTTGGGGCTACGGGTTCACAATCACAAGACTCTACCCAGAAATGAAAAGACGTTCAGATATACTAAGCAGACATTTGTCCTTGGATACCACATGAGACAGATTATCCGTCTATATAATGAGGGACGGGATTTGGAATCCTGTGTTCACATAAGAGTCAAATATGATCTTTATTAACATACTTTGGACTTCAGGACTTTGGAAATTTGTGCTCAATGGCTTTAGATTTAGATGATGTCAGCTCTGAATGTTCCAATGGCTGGAAGCATTTTCTATGAAATCCGAGATATTTTCCAGCACGTTCTCATAGCTGGTTTTCTGATGTTATCGTTTCTCTTACGCACACATGTTTCCTCTCCCGTTGGCAATGAGCACATCCACGCGTTATTGGGATTTTAATCGGAAATGATTGGAAGAAATTGCAAAAGCAGTTGTGTTAATCGGAAGCTGGATTTTGGTTTGTCTGGCACTGTGGGCCAACAGACCTGCAGACCTTTTGTGTGGTGAAACTCTATTTGGAAACTACACACATACATTATTTTCCAAAGTTGCCTAATTTATTATAACTGTCTGCACACTTGGTTCAAACATGAGTCTGTTTCCACACGTTGGTCTGTCTTCACATCATTTTGTGTGTGAACAGTGATACTTTATGCGTTTAATTTATGCATTTGGCCGATGCTTTTATCCTTACAGTTTTTGTTATCAGTTTGTGTTTTGCTATGCGCTATACGCTATGTTCTGCCATTTTAGGTTCAGGAACACTTCTACATGATTTACGCATTTGACCGCACTACCTAAATAGGTAGACGTCGTACAAAAAAACACAATAGGCCTGGCGATACGCTCTAGGTCTGCCATCGCCTGACTGCAGATTCACCCGCATGCTCATCTTTAGCAAGCTCAGAATTGCAAAAGACAAATGAGAGACATTTCAGCTTCATCTGACTGCAAATATGAAAGCAAGATGTGAAACTTCACAGGTGTTGGCAGGACTGTGCCGTGCGCTGCTGCAGTTTGGCTTCTTTCGCTCTTGACATCTGTTCTTGGAATTCGGAGCTGGACGGACGGTTAGTTGTGTGAGTAGCTGTCAGAACGTTTACTCACTTATGTAATGTTAAGTGATCTTTGACCATTTCCAAATAATCAGCAGGGACCCCTATGGCCCTATTGAATCCATTTTATTTTTTCCCATATCCCATATACGTTTTTTACGTTTATATTTTTTTATGGATTCCGTGTTTTCCATATTTTACTGTACAATAGTAAGTGATATATTTGCCTACATAGAAAACTGTAGTATAAACTATATTAAAAAAGCTACAGTGGATACTTTATGCCATACACTATATAATTAATGTAATGTATGTTATTCCTACACAATGTTACCAGTACATTTTATATTTTCTTTTGTTTTCAGGTCTATTTGTAATATTTTTTTAAATTACTAGCACATTAACTTCCATTTTCTAAAGTAAATTATATTCTCAGTGGTCGAATTATAAAAAAACTCAAGCTGGATGTCTAAAACCTATTCAGACTCTTATTTTGACGTGTCGCCGCAAAGGGTGTTTCACAGAAGCTTCAATGTACAGTACACACGCAACAAAACTACTTTTAATACAGACCGCATCTGAATAATTCTTATGTTATTTAAAGCACATTTTGTTAGCTGTGCAGCGCTTCCTTCTGGTTAAGAAGTAATATTTGCCGTATACTGTACCATTCCGTGTTATACATTAAATTTCGTTTTTTATGTCTGGATTGCGCGATTCTTGTTGCGAGACTGCGTCACTTCATGGATGAAGGCATTTGAGAATTTTCTAGATGTGTTCCTTGTTTCTCACACTCCATCTTTCTCTATTCTAACATGTTTTTCAAAATTATCGTTCTGTACAATTTATAAGCTTTTGTGCCAGTGGGGCCCTCAATTTTGGTCCCCACAGTGACACGGGTCCCCATGAGTTGGTGTGCAATAAGGTTTAGGTCCCCACTAACATATAAAATCAAAGTGCACTCGCAGCTGATGTCTTAAATCTGGTGTTGAAAGTCACAGTGTTTCAGTATTGGTGTAATTATGTTTGTCAAAGCTGAAAGATGTTTGTTGAAATGCAGAGTTAAGTTTACTTTGTTTATTATTTCTAAGCAACGTAATGATGACATATGATGCATTAATGTAGGCAGCCCACTAGATTCTCTTACGGAGCCAGTGTCTGTTGATGCCATAGATCTGCAGCACATACCATAAGTCATGACTCCTCCGCATACCGCACGCACAAGCTCTCTCGACAGCTGTATTCAGCAGAATACTTTCATTAGGAGAGTTTTTCTGTGCGACACGAGAGCCGATCTCCCCTGCCTCCCCTGTTTGAAGAAAACAAGGCCTTTATTTTTGGATGTTGTGCATCTCAGCTCTCAAAGAGAGAGTTAGTGGCAGAACTCCAGAGAACGCCGGAGAATGAAGGTGGCTTTGTTTCGTTGTCGGTCGTGCAGTGACCGTAAACACTTTTGGAACTGTGGAGAGCAACATGCACCAGATTGATGAGTTTGGGGTGAATGGGTTGTTGTGTTTGGGGTAGGTGGGGTAGGTTGACTCTTCCAGTGGGCAGATACTGCGTGCTAAACCGCATTCCAGAATATGATGCGTGTCCAGTTCCTCCAGTGTGATGCGTTTGTTGGCAGGATTCTAGCATGTTGTCAGTGATGTGTGTACTCATACTGTACAGAAGACGCCCATGAGCACTTGAAGACGGGCTTGACACGATGAGTTTGTGTTTGTAGACAATTAACTCATTCCCCGTCAGCATTTTTGATCATATTATTAAACCTTTAAAAACTTCAGAATATTTGGTTGCATTGTGTATGCAAAAATGTTAGAGGGCAGAAAGAAAAAACACAGCATTTGCTTTTAATTTATAAAAACAATTCAAGCTTAATTTTACTCATCAATTTGAAGTTTTATATTTAAAAAATATATATATATATTGACAAAGTTGTGTTTTTGTCAGAAACTTTGTTTATTTGCTTGATGTTTCTTTCGGTTATAGGGAAGGGAATCCCAAGGGGTCACACGGCACAAATCCGTGTTTTTCTGTGTCTTTGGTGTGTTTTAAGTTGTATTAGACATAAAAAATTGCTAAAATGAAAGTGTGGGAACAAAAGATGGATTCTATCTAAAAGCAAATGCTCACCCAGACCTGCCTGAAACACCTTGTGTAACCACACCCCCACAAATCTTAAACTAAGACCGCCCAAACGTAAGTGAGGTGGGCGTACCTGTCAGTACAAGTGCTTTGGAAGCTGATGCTCCTAATATGGTAGGAGGCGTGACATTTCCGTCACACGCTTGCAGTATTTGACCAATCACTAAGCACTGGTTAACTGGCCAATCATAGCAGACCTCACTTTTCAGAGCGATGAGCTTCGTTAAAAATTAGCGCATTTCAGAGAGGCGGAGCAAAGAGGAGATACAAACGTGCACGGTATGTGGAAAATACAGCGTTTTTGAAGCTTAAATCGTGCATACACATTACATTACATCTTTCCTGTAGCTCAGTGGTAAGAGCATTGCATTAACAAGGGGATCCCAGGGGATTGCAAACACCTATGTAAAATGTATAGGATAAAGCAATCTAAGTCGCTTTGGATAAAAGTGTCTGCCAAATGCATAAATGTAATTTAAATGTAAATCTACATGCGATAAAAAAATTTCTAGTAAGGAAACATTCAAATTATTATGTGCCATTGTGATAAAGCCTCAAAAAAATGTAAAAGTTGATATCTTTTTTTTCATATTTGTGAATGTAGAGTCGCATAGCCTGAAACGCGTCTCCTTTTTGGTTGTCAATGTATATAGCGTTTAGATCATTTGACTCACGTGACTTGTGCTTATTATATCTTGAAACTACCAAATGAAAAAGCCATTGTCTCTTATGGACGCTACGTGTGCCGGATATGTAACAGTCAGAGCCGACTGAGATTTTAGCGGAAATACGTCATTGCTCCGTGTGCGTATACCCCGTTTGAAACAACATCAGCGTGTTTATACGAACAGAATTGTTATTATGGGCTAGGCTCCTTCAAGACACCATGAATACAGCGCAGTCATTGTCTAATAAAAGCGTTATTTAAATTTGAAAAACATGTTGCGAGACCCCCGCAGTCTGTTCAGTGGGGTGCTGTTTTCTAACACAAGAATGCGTCTTTGTGGATGACTTCATGTGCACGCTCACTGACAACCTTCACAATCACAGCAGACGTACATCCACCTCTTTAAAACACACTGTGCCTGCTGTGGGAACTGAAAGGACTCATAGTTTTGCTGTTAAAGACTTTTCCACCTTCGTGTTTTTTCTTTTCGCGAACACACTCCAAAGCCACAAATCCATCTGACTGCATTAGTGAAACCTCACACACAAATCCTTTTCAGCCATGCGGTTCTGCTCATATTGTAAGAGTGATGGATGCATGACTTTATTTGTTAAGCGAGGTTTGAGGATTAATTTGATGGGTTCATTTCTTGGTCCGAGATTCGTCATAGTGATTCGGAGCAAATGGTTTTAACATTTGCAGTTAATTTGAATGGTGTCACAGAATCATAAAGTATTTGGCGGTTGGCTTGGTGTTTCCCAAAGCATTACAATTGTTTTGATTTAAACAAACCTTTTCGACTTGGCCCAGTACACAACCACGCAGAGCACCTTGATAACTCCCTAGCAACCAGCTGGAACACAATCACCTAGCAACATCTTCCTAGAATTCATAGTACCCCAGCATTTGGACTACGTTTTCTTAAGAATATTAAAACCTATTACCACATCTAAAGATCTTTTTAATGGGATACATGGTATTTTGTTTTGTTCCGCACATGAAAATCCAGAATTTCCCCTCATTGTAATTTTTCTAGGAAACTTGAAGCGTATTAACATTCATCTGTCGTATCGATTATGAATCAAAGTTACTCAGTTTCAGACACTTGAGCTGGACATCTGCTGTCAAAGTTCTTCGTCTTGATGTTTCTGACTGTGTTTGTGTCGTGGTGTCAGTTTCTTTTATCACGTTTCATTACAGAATCGCTGTGAACACATTGAATTTTGTCAAATCTTTGATTTAATTTTAACCGAAGCATACAACAGCTGTCAAATGAAGTTTAGATGTAAAGACATTTTGTAATACTTTTATATTAAAAGTTTCCTAAAAACCTTAATAAAGGTTTTGTTCCCTTAAATCTGTTTTTACATGTATGCTTTAAAAAGTTTAGTCTCTTACTTATTCTATATTATATTTATTTCTTTATTACATTTTTTTCCACAAGGACTGAACTCACCATAGAATGACACACATGTAACCGGGAATTATGTTGCGACGCAAATAAAATTCCAATAAATCAAAACTTATATTTTATTATTTTCAGTGGTTTCCTTTTATATGAATTATAGAAATGTTTTCTTAATATCAAGCAGAATCTTGATGCCTCACCATTAGATGCTTTTTTAAAGGGTTCACATCTATTCTGAACTCTTATCGGATGATTTTTATCGGAAGTCATTATATATATATTTTTTTTAAACAAATTGACTTTGAAAAAATTGTCATGTATTATAACATATTATATTATTATAATTTGAGCTGTAGTGTATATACATATAGATACAAGCCCTTTGATATGTTACACATCCTGTTCAGACAGGAAGTGTCAACACGATAAAGTTAAAGTAGAGGCTTCCTGATATGTTTAAGTTGATGAAAAATTGATTTGGAAATGAAAGAAGACTCAGCAGAGGGAGCCACACAGACATACGTCCATGTTATGAATATGGTACTAGAATTATACAGATGGCACAAACTCAGCAGTGAATGCATAAGCACACTGACGCAGATGTTAGATTAGACTTCTGAAATCAAGAAGCGTCTGATGTCTTTTGGATGCTACTGTGAGTAATTGGCTGTGGATGGAAAACTTGAGCTGGTGTATCACTGGCAAATGTGTTATCTGTAAACAATGTCTCTTTGTTTCTGAAGAAAGGACGTAGTGTCAAAGATTTAATTATGACTCCAGGAGAAATACTTATCTGCCTTGAATTTTATGTAAATGTTCTCGAGCAAATAAAGGGGAAACTCGCAAACGTTGTCTACCCTGTGTATTCCAACTCGGCAGGCGACACCATTAGTGGGTAAAGTGGATTTGAATTTCACTGCCCTGTCGGTAAGCTGAGCGTTTGATTCTGATGACTTATCTTGTAAATGGTACAAAACATTCTTGCGAGTGTGGGATCTGAACCGTTTCTCTTCAGCATCGCTTATCTTAATGCCTGGCAGATGTTTTGACCAGTCTGTAGAGAAAGAGATTTTCAGCTGGCCTTGTTTTTCCGTATCTCTGTTTTCCGTGGTGGGAATGTCGAGGTCAGAACATTTGTGACCCCGGGGAGTCTCGTGGGTGAAATGGTAGAGTGAGAGTTCATCGACCAGTACACTGACCTTCTACATGACCTTTACAGTATGGGGTCGTTTGCGGGTCACATCTGGATCACCCAGAGTGTTCTGAATCTAGTGTACTGACTCTATGTCGTAGCACGATTTTGTCCTTCTGCACTGGTCATGGGAAAACTGCTTTAGTGTGGACCGTAAATGTTTTACGCTTCTCTTAAACTTTCTTACCTTTCATGTTTATGTCCCATCAGCTCCCTTTTGAGATTCTGAGTCTTTAGTGGTTTTCCTAAAAACCCATACGTTGATAGAAGATATCTGTATTTATAATATATTGAAATTGATGATTTTTTATCCTGCACAAAAAGTACCAATTAGCCTCCTAAACAATGATTTCCATTTTTGACATGTCCCTATATATACCGAAGTATATTTATTTTCTCAGATTGTTCTTTATATTATGTAATAGGGATGCGGCCGTGATGACATTTTCCAAACCGGTTAATAGACGTGTAAAACACCAGTAGTACCGGTGACACAGGGGTTTGCTGTATGGGGGTCGAGGATGCGTATGCCGCATTTTAAATTCGAGAACGGCAACTGCTTGAATCAATGGTGGGCTCAACAACTTTCTTAACACACAAAACTACAAGAAAGTACAATGACATTTGCTTCTTTTAAACACAAACCTCACGAAACGAATAACCACGGCACACACTAAACAATAATACGAAATTAATATTAAAAAAACTTAACGTCAGAAAAAAATGATGTTCAATAAATGGCAAATCACAGATTTTTAAAAAACTCGTGCTATAGTTCCGTCCCACTGCCTGTGTCCAGCAATTCGTGTCTCTCTTTTATAAATGTGATCAAAGTACATACACTTCGAAGATACGACGTATGCTATGCAATACTACTGTATAGGCACTCAATGTGAGATTGGCAGAAACTATGTGTGATACGCGATCTTTAAAACTTGGAGACTTTAGGAGACTGTAAGAGAACTGTTGGCATGCAGTAAGAGTTCAGAACTCTAAATGTGGACGGCACAGCTCAGATCATTTGGTGTTGGGAAAAGACATTGAGATGCCGGTCTGTTCTGAATGCAAATGTGCATTTGCATTTGCAATAATGATAAATGCAAATGATAAAATGCATCTAAGCTCATAACTACGGTTAAATGTTGATGTTAAACGCTAGTGTTATATACAGTCTAATCCTTTTTTTTCCCATAAACTTGTCTGGTAGCGTAAGAGTTAGCCAGATGGTTGGTTGGACGCCAACACGAATAAAGCTTTACATGGCCTTATCCTTGAAACCTACGCAATGTTAAAGATAAAAGAAAAGCCATTATGACCCAGACTGCATTAAATCCAGTTTCATTAGCAGTGAAGATAAACGTGATTTGTGGCGACCACTATGTCTTTCGTGTGGTGAATTATTGCCTGGCAAAGCATGAAACCACCACGAGACCATTACAAACCAAATATTCAATATTCTTGCTTATCGCGTCGTGGCTTCACTTCTTTGTCATGTAATTACTTTTCTGTTTTCATATGAGTAGATTTGACATTTTTGTTTACCTTTGATGCTTTTGTTTCGTTTGTGGAGCAGCATCTGTGAAACGAGTCATCATATCTACGTATGTAATAAATAAAGATATTTTTGATTTTCTAGCCCTGTGTTGTTGTATGTGGAAATTCCGGCCTAATCTCCAAACATAGCCAACATAATGCCCTCATTCAGAGCCGTCACACCCATACAACAGATCTGCGGAGAGGAGCTGTCAGCAGTGAGCGCTTTTACCATTCCCACTGTTTTTATAAGGCCAAGGGAAAACTGGCAAGATCAACATCTGTCTCCAGCGAGGTGTGTGGATGCTGGAAGCCTCCAATATAAAGAGAGAAAATCACCAAAACCCATCTCGCAGATCTGGTGACTCTCATTGTGAAGCTGAGGAAACTGTCATGCCGCGGTAAAATGGGAACTCAAGGTCATGTCTTCCTGCCTTTCTAACGCTCATGTTGAATTAAACTTTCCGCTGCGCAAACAATGATACGAACTTCAAATAGTTGTGCATAAACTGAGTCAGAAGCGAGGTCTCATTCAGACATGTTCTCCTCGGCAGGAATCAGGTTTGAGCATGCAAATACTCTTTGACTTTTAGGCAGTAATCTTTCAAAGCATATGAATGGAATTTTTAGGGCCTCTCCCTCCATCCACCAGATCGTTTCAGGCACTTTAACCTCTCAGAGAAAGCTGCAGGTAAACCTTTTATCATAAGATGTTCTAATCCTAGATGTATACGTAGTAGATGCCTCCTTAGAGACTCTCAAGTCGTCTGCCATGTTGGAACGGTCGGTAGTCAATCTGCCAAAACACACGATTACTTCAATTTGAATATATTCAAAGCATGGTTATGCCAGTGAACGCCGATTTAGAAGTTGATCTTTTTTGAGGATTGAAGCCCGATTTTTAGTTCTGCGCAGGACCTACGCCGTAGCCTCTAAGCCATAGCCTACGTGTCGGTTTCATTTATAGTTCTACATCGTTGTCCACGTCGAAAGGCAATGACCACTAGGCGTCAGTGTCCTCGCGTGTGTTGCTTATGTCTCTCCAAGTCAAGAGCCGAAGAAGAAGCAGCTTGTTTGAGAAGCATTAGCATTGATAGCGGCAGGTAAACAGTCAACTTTTTCGGCAGATTTGATATGTTTAATACAGAAGCACAAATATTTTACATAGATAATTCATTCGGAAATGCGTTTGAGCAAACATGACTCTATCGCAGAGTTTTTTTCGTTTTTTGAGGGGGGGTTCAAACAGACCAATCCCAGCGCTTGGTGCACGTAGGATCCTTGTTGAGTTGACGCATTGTTACATTTTTGCAGAGATGCACGTCAGGCTGCGCCGTAGGGTATGCAGCTCTGCGTTACGGCGTAGGTGCTACGCACGACTATAATTAGCGTTTGAGGCTTGTCACACGGCTGATCTCAAGTTAGAGCTGCACGATAAATCGCAATTCCCATACGAATCGTTATTAAATCGATGTGGCTATCGCGATTGTGAATTGGCAAAGGCTGCAGTTATGTTTTATGCGCATCTTGTCTTGGAAATGCAGCTTCATCTGAAAGCACTTCCCGTTTGATTCGCTTAAAACTTGCATTTAAAAAAGCAACACCCGTCAAACATCATCATTATAAATATATTTTTTTTTCATGAAAGTACCTGATGAGGTTTGAAAAACAGTGATCAAAAAATGCCAGATGCAGATAGGAAGACGGCATTTGCTGGTTATACGTGTGGTACTTCTTCTATGGAGCATTGGAGTTTCTGTGCGAGAGCGCCCTCTGGCTTTCGGATGCAGCTGCATTTAACAGTATTTCACTGACAAACTGCGCATAAAGCATTGCAGCCAACCTCCAAATCGTGTGTGGTTTCTTTTCGATTCATTTGCAGCCCTATTATTTATGTATTTGTTAGATGCTCGGCCTTTCACACCCGAATGTTTACGTAGCATTTTGTCCTCTTTACTTGATCCTCCTAAGTGCACGGCTAAATGCTCAATTGCGTTTCATTAGTTTTGTTTGTTTAGCATCGTTTTTTCGCCTCAGTCCACAACCGATGTTTTCACAAAATGCCCTATAAACTCTATAAATTAGTGGCTGATCCTTTTGTGTTCTCTGTCCTTCATGAAACAGTCAGACTCGTGCCTGTTAAAGCACAGTTGGAACCCGGGAACTGACAGCTGGGCTGAAGCAGAACTGTTTGGATGCACCAGTTTATCTCATTAAGTGAAATCTGGAGTTTTAACAAAACAATCTGTTTCTTCCTACGCAACGGTCTGGTTCAGCGCCTCCGCAGGCTTCTGTTTGTGAGATAGTCACATGACAGAGAGAAGAACCCAGCTGACAGACGGATGCATGAATCGCAGCTGTTCTTTGAAGGAAGATGCTGAAGATGTTTTAGTGTGTATTAGCGCACGATCGGTGAGTCAGTGTCTGTCAGGAGCGACTCTTCTCATCACACCTGATCAAACGCATTTGTGGAGTGCGATTTAATTATCTGGTGTCATAACAGCAAAATAAACGGTTTAGAAACTGCAAAGGCCCATTCACATCAAGGACTTCTCTTCATAGTGTTTGTCCTCGGTATGATGTGTTCAAATCGGTTCAAATTCTCAGAAAACACACGTTCTTCACAACATTCGTGATAAAGTGATAGTTCACCCAAAAATGTAAATTCTGTCATCGTTCACTCACCCTCATGTAATTATATACGTGCATAAATTAACACATGAACTCTAAGAAAGATACTTGGAAGAATGCCATTTTCAATTCTGTGACAGCGTTGACTGCCATAGTAGGACAAATTCAATGGCAGTCGAAGGTGCCCTGGAACTGTTTGTTTTCTTAATTCTTCAAAATGTCTCACTTTGTGTTCAACAGAACAAAAAACAATATTTTCCTACTATGGTAGTGGATGATGTCACAGTACTGAAAATACTAACATTCACACAAATATCTTTCTTTGTGCTTAACAGAACAGAGAAATGTATATATGTTTTAAACAACCCAAAGGTGAGTAAATGAAGACAGAATGTTCATTTTTGAGTGAACTGGCCCTTTAAATCGATCCTTTTTTGGCAGTTATCACCTCATAACTGTGACTCGATTGTATTGATGTGATCTCATGAGGAGTGAAAAGCCCACACAAACATGAGATGACAGTCAGCGCAGAAGAGCCGTGTTGTTGTTGTTGTTCTGTTAGCAGGTTTAATTGAACCTTTGGGTCGTGACATGCCTGAGCAAGAATGTGCAGAAATACCTTTGTTTTACTCATCTCTGGGTTTGTTTGAAACGGATTTAAGGTGCGGTCACACTCGGATTTGAGCATGTACGTTTATTTTAGAGTTTGTGAAGATATTCTCTATAAACTTGTTTATGCTTTTCATTTTTTTATTTCAGGGTTGTGGGCTGAAAAGTTTGGGAGTCCTTGGTTGAAATTAAAAATGACAATTCTTATTTTTTCATGAAATATTGCGGCGTTTATAGGAAATAGCTTGTCACTGTGAGTCATGTGAGTACATCATGTATCCTCATAATCTTCTGTTAAAATCTTAAAATGTACTTCCGCCCTGAAATGATGATCCATCTCAAATGACACAAACTAGACGGCTTGGGCGGAGCATCCTTTAACTCCTCCCGTTCAGCTGTCAGTCTGTTGCCAGTTTTATTTCTAAATAATCGGAACTGCTGTTTCAGTACACATTCAATTAATTCGCAATGAAAAACGGAAGCCACGCCCACTCATTTTTCAGAACATGAAAGTAAAAATGATCGCAACTTCCGGGTCACGGGGACTTGAACGCATAGCAACTCTGTCACTTAAAGAAGAAAAAATACTTTTTTTGAAGCTTGAATTCTTGTTTTTAAATTTTGTGTTGGATAAAAAGGCAAACATTGAGAGACATTCCACATTTTCATTTAATCATCATTTCTAGATGTAGTGTGGTCGTTCCAGTCCAGTGTTTGTTGAATTTCAACAAAATCAAACCTAAAGAATGACAAAGTCATCCAACAGCAGGGTATAAGACTGACAGGATGACAAGACTGATGAAAAGAAAATCTTATAAAAAATCATTTTTAGACTTCAATATGTATCTGCTCTTGCGTCCGGCCTGCAGTATGTTTGCGTGGTTTGAGAATGATGAATGAAACACAGACACAGCTGAAGTGATAAGACTTGATTACATTAGAAACACAATCAATTCTGTTTCAACAGGTCAGTCAACAGTGAAAGATCAAGTACTTCATGCTAAATCGAGTGATACTGGAATGTTTATCTCACACGCTCCTGAATTCACTGAGCTCTCAGTTTCAGTTTTTACATTTTTAAGTAGATCGAAGATTATAGAAAAAGCAATTCCTGTGGAATTTTGCCTTTGTTAGGATAAACAGTTAAGTTTGCACATATAATTTGTACTAGAGGTTGTTTGTTTTCGTATATATGCGTGCTGAAACAGAGTTAACATAATTGTATATTATATACAACAGTTATTATATTCTTCATATATTTACATTTTATTAAACAATTGGCAATATGACCAGAATCAGCTGCAACACACACACTCTCACACACACATGCATGCATGCACACACACACACACACACACACACACACACATAAGCACGCACAGACAAGCACACACAAACACACACACAAACGCAAACACACACACACATACACACACATGCACGCACACACAAGCACACACAAACACACACACGAATACAGAGGCACGCACAGACAAGCACACACAAACACACACACACCCGCACGAACAGACAAGCACATATAAATACACACACGCACACGCGCACACACACGCACACACACACGCACACACACGCACAGACAAGCACACACACACACACACACACACACAGACAAGCACACACAAACACACACACGCACAGACAAGGACACATAAACACACACACGCACACACACGCGCACACACACAAACACACACACGCATGCACACACAGACAAGCACACATAAACACACACACACACACATACACACACTCTGACACACAGCGGTGGTGGTGGGGGTTCTTTAAATCTCTGACAAGGCATGCTGGAGCGTTACGCCAGGGTGGGAGGCATAGATAATCAGTGATGTCATTAAAAGGGGGTGTGTCATTAAGGTAGGCCTGCCACTTGAGTACAGACTTGCTGTATTCCAGTCTTTCTCTCTCTCTCTGACTGTGTGGATTAAAGGAATATGTCACATATCTAAAAAGAGGATTTTCACAGCACAGCCTACGAGGTAAGAAAACAAATGGAAACAATAGTTTCTGAATCTGGTTTTGATGCGAGCCTTCTTGTGTTGTACCTGTGGGGCAGGTAAATCTACGGCACTGAATGTTTGCAGAGTCGATCTTGTCGGCGCAAGTTGATAAGTGACTCAGTTTATTCTGCCGTGTGTACATGCGTTTAAACCAGTCACACGGCGGTACGTTATGTGTTTGTTTTCATTACACCTTTAACCTGGAAAAGAAGTCATCGGGCAGGTGTTGTCAAGAATCACACCGTGGGTGTTTTGAGAGTTTGTCTGTACAAGACTTAATAAGAAGAGCTTTAGAATAAAAGTGAAATGTGAAACAATCATTCCTGCTTGTTTTCTTTTCAAACAGCGGTACATTGTTAAACTGCGTTCTTAAAATATCCCGGGTGGAGTCGGGCACGGAGCAGGAAGGTGTCTGTCGGATATTGTTCAGTTCTTAAAACGTAAACCCACCTTTTCCCAAAGGGTCAACACCAGCTATAGCACACAATACCCCTGTAGGATCTCGCTCGGCTTTGATGTGATTGTCCCAGATTCACTCAGCATGCTTTCAAAACTCTCTCCAAACAATCCAGAGGCAACAGTTGACATGTTTCTGGAATTGAAATTCCGTCCAGCGGCACAACTGTCGCTCCCGAGAAGCCGCCTCCCACGGCAGCTGCGATAATGCGAGCTGGAATGCGTGGAATTCCAGTGACCCCCCCCAAACGTCTTCTAGATATTGTAGCTTCCCAATATAATACATATTAAAAGTTTTCCCTCCAGCTGCGGCGGTTGCGAGCGCTTTTATAACGCGAGTGGTCTTGCTGTGTAAGTCATGTAAACATTCATTAGTGTATAGTAGCCGCCGCCCACAAGACCACACGGCCTTTAATAAAGGTGACGGACAAGACACGTTACGCCTGGTCAACCCACAAAAGTCAGACAAGTTTCTGTGATTCAGTTCTCAAGGGAATGAAATCGTTGTGTCTGTGTTTTCTCGCTCGTATTCTTTCTCGTAGTTTCAGTTTAACGTGGCAATTATAATTGAATATAAATGAGATCTGGGTTATATATGGATTTTTAGATGAGATGAGGATATAAAAGATATAAAATGGCAGAATATTGCAAATATTGAATATTGTTAAAAATGTGGATTAATGTGACAAAAATGGCATGAGTAGGGATCTCACGAGTTGCCCAAAACATAACTTGTCATGATCAAAATGGCGACAGCAAGCGACGCAGGAGTAGATGATCTATTTACCCCCTAAAAGAATGCATCTGTCAAATGTGGATGATCTGTTTTCAGGAAACGGATAGCAAATGAAATGCCATCTTTGGCAAGTTGTGCAAGAAGACAACCGGGACCAAATATAATAGCACAGCCAGTCTGTTTCATGACCTCAAGCAGCATTTACATTCTTTACTCTTCGTGCACTTAAATATTTTAAATGCTTGATCAAAATTATGATTTTTCTTATCAGGGAAAAATTACTTTTTTATTATTCTGGACTCCATAGCAATGGCAAAAATGTTGATTTATTTATTTATATACTGTTAAATTTGGGAAGATGTAAGCATTTAAAGTTTAACTATATTCAAAGAAACAACAGTATAAAAACTTTACATACAGTACGTTAGGGAAAGCGTATCCAAAGATATAAATATGAGCAAGATTCACCACTGCCTTTTACAATGAACGGCGAGGAATGCAACTTTCAATATGGCGAAGGAAGTCCCGCCTTCCGGTAAAATGAGCCAATCGTCAATAAGCAAATACTGACGATTCTCTGGAGCGGGGCTCTCGCGAGTCACTGGTCAGTCTGTGCGCAGCTAAAGTAGATTAGGCGACCTCGTAAAAGGTGATTTTTAGCGCAATTTAGGCTTAGCAAACCAAAGTTAGGAAACGGTTAAGTCATGTTTAATTATTGATCAGAAATATGCTGTTTAATCTTGATTTTGCCAGCGACTTTTTGAAATATCTCCCTTCCCCCATTCCTATAGATAGGACTGTGGACTTACTATGGCGTAAAAACCGCCGAGACTTTGCAATTGCAAACATGGCCGCCGAGTGGAACGACTTCTGTAAACAGACTTTGGGATATCTCTCGCCCTGATGTGTAGATTTGGGAAGATTAAAGGACTACTGGCAAGTTGATGTGCTCAAACTTAATCTAGATGGATGTAAACAGCATTAGTGTACTGTACAATAAGTGATTCAACGTCCTTTAGTTGTATTAAAATACAGTAAATGAAATTACAGCTTGATGACGTCACGGACATGCAAATTACCACGTGACACCACCTTGCACCTTTGACCACATTTTGAAGTTTTAAGAAAAAAACGCATCTAAGTTTGCCAGGACGCACCGAGATGAAGCTGGTTCAGAGAATGAGCACTTGGCCACAAGATCAGTTGTTTATCACAGATGTTTTGATTAAACCTCTTGTCGAAGCAGATCAGTTTGGGGACTGGATGATCCGGCCCAGTCCAAACGTGTCTGCGTGCATGTAACACTGATGTCGTCCGTTTAATTAGTGTTATGATCACAACATCCTGTGCAGTAAATTGATGCTTTGATGTTTTGGCCCAGTCTTGTTTTGGAGACAGAAATTAGCTGCACATGTTGTCAGATTTCTTTTGTAAACTGCAGCAGGTGTTTAACATGCATGAGAGAGTTCGAGGTGTGATCCGCACAGCTGTTCACATTATCAAATTGTAGGTTTGGCTTATTAAAGAATTAACTTATCCATGCAGACATTCTCAAGACGTTGAGTCACACGGTTACCGCAGTATTTTATAAAATGACATCATGATGCAATGAATGTACATTTCTGAGCCCAGATTGACTTTTGTGTAGTCTCAGCCTCAGATGTCACATTTATGCACTGCTGGATGAACGACTGAAGACTGATGCATAATAAACTTAAACTTCAAGAGGTTCAAAATCTTGTGATTGGCTGAAGGACTTTCAGGAGGTTTGTGTTGGTTTCTTTAAAGGCCAAGACACATTGATCTGTCAAACTTCAACAAACCTGTTCGTTCTAAATCTAACAGCCAGTTTACATTAGTGATGTTTGTATCCGTGGTTTGAAAATGAAAGCTGCCGTGCACGCATGTTTTATTTGGTTTCGTATAGGTCCGGAAAATTGTATCATCGATGTAATGTTTCATATCATTTGATATTGATAATTATTATGATAATTTTAATAGCCTTTATAAGATCAGTGAAAGATGAGGTTTAAATTTGACCACTGTATTATTCACACTTTCCCAATTTTAACTGTATTGCTGTGAAGTGTTTTGGTGATAAATAGCCTTATTATAACAGAGAGCATCAGAGGCCACTGTCACTTTAAGAGCTAATGCTAATACACATCCACTGTTAACTTCACTTATAGACGGTTTCAAAGTGACAACATAAACAAACATTACTGCGCATAACAATCAAAATAAACTGACAAAAACCGCTACTTGACTAAACTTGTCTCTCCAATATTTTGAATTGAGACTGTGATACCTAGCTCAACCTCTAGATGTCAGTGTACCATACGGTTTCTTTAAATGCGACCAAACAAATAGTTTTTTAGATAAAATTTATATACAGCCAAATTCAACAAATCACTGATTATTATATAATAACATAATACAAATTAATATTAACATAAATCAAATATAATATAATAAATTGTTATATTTTTGACACCAGCCAAACACTAACCGGGAGTTAACTGGGGGTCCTATGAAACCACTGTGTTCATGTGAACCTTGTGTGTTTTTGGGATAATCTTATGTGCATTTTACAGCTAAATACTAAATAGCTAATAAGATGCGAAAGAGAACTTTCCGCACGCGCTTCTGATGAACGTCTGTGAGTCAAAACGCTTGAAAGATTCAACAAGCTAAACTTCAAAATGCATGCAGATAATAAACTTTCGTGATGAAGAATAACAGCAATGTGTGTGCTGTTAGAGATATACTGTACATACGCTGATTAAAAGTGAATGTGTGTCGTGCTTCAAAAAAGAACACAAAATGCATATTATTTATGTAGTTTTATTTATATTTACCAATAATTAAAATGAGGAATAAACTATAATTAATTATTATATTTTTCTTAAATATACAGTATGCATCTGTGTATGTGTTTCCACAAAAATAACTAGCACAGTACACAGACATATGTGAACACAAACTTTTATTCTGGATGTGATGAATCGTTTGACAGCCCTAAAATAAATGCAAAAACTGAGATTCTGAGTATGAGCAGGTTTTTGTTTTGTCTCTGAACAAAGCATGTTTATTTGTGTGTTTGTGCCAGTGCTGTAGTTTGTTGAGGATGTGTGTTTAATGACAGTAATCTGTACAGCTGATAGTTGAGTTTAAATGTAGTGAACAGTATGTGTCAAAGGAAAAGACTCTTCCAGTCAAGAACCAACACGTCTGTGATGTAGAGCTGCAAGCTTCTGGGTAAATTGAGAATAACAATTTTTTTGTTCTTCTTTACATGCAAAAGTTTAACTTCCTAAAAAGTATTAATGCATCGATGTAACTTGAATATGAAATATTTCTACAGTAAAACAAATTCATTAGATGAGACTTGCAATTAAAAGGTCTTTTATTTTATTTTAATTAGACATCAACAGACTTCTTGAATGGGTATTTTAAGTAAGACACAACTGATAAACATAAGAACACAGTATTATCACATGTAAACTGTTTCAAATAAAAAACAAGAAATCCTGGACAACTTGATGAAAAGCTCTAGTAGCGTAGCTTCTGTAATAGCATAAATACGGTGATAAGGGCCATACATTCCCATGCAGTCAGTTTTGTCTGCGCTACAAACTGTAATCGTTATGCTGGGTTCACACCAAACCACGCTCGGTATTATTCTGCCAGAAAAGTTCGTTATTTTTGCAAGAATGTTAGAAATGACGAATATTTTCAACCTTTGCTGAAGACGATATTGATGCGCGAGTTCACATCTGTACGCGTCTTTGCATTGACTTTGTATCTAATTTACTCGCGCAAAACGCTTAATTCGCGTTTGGCGTGAACCCACTGTTAGTCTCGTTTCAAACCTGTCCAGTTAAGATGTGAAGCATAAT
Source organism: Triplophysa tibetana (assembly GCA_008369825.1). Taxonomy (NCBI): domain Eukaryota; kingdom Metazoa; phylum Chordata; class Actinopteri; order Cypriniformes; family Nemacheilidae; genus Triplophysa; species Triplophysa tibetana. The sequence goes on from CM017902.1 coordinate 2,098,827, forward strand.
CAAAACAATGTAAACCCTTTAAGACAATCATAAGAGCAGTTTTGTTGTTTTTTAATTAACTTTATGTTGGTCTGTTATTTGAGATTAATTTGGGCAGACTGAGAGTTTGTAAACGCGTGTCTCATGCGTGCGAGTTGGTAACTCTCTGCTTTAATCCCAGTACTTCAGGGATAATTTGACACAGAAATAATGATAGTGTGTGGCCCTTAGCTGTTATAAAATGCACTGTAACCCACTGCTTCCCGGTGCTTATTGCTTTTATAAAAAGTTATTTCTTATGGGCTAGGTAATGAGGTCAACCGTTATAACTCAGGGTATTTTATAACGGCTTATAACTGGGCTCGGCCAATCAGAATCCAGGACCGGAACTGACGTTTTTTACTTCGTTTCATACATAATGATGCAGCACCAGCACAGATTGGAGTGCTTTGATTTTAGTCAGAGGTGTTAATTAATAGACACATTTCATTAATGAGATATGTGGGTGTTTGAATGGAACCGTGCAGCTCTACTGTGATGTATGTTTGAGTCTTTCTCCACATCGTAGTTTCATTGGATCTGCATCCTCTGCTCCGGTGTAAACTAAACATCATCCAGCATATCAGATCTCAGTCAACAGGTCACACACATTTGTCTTTTCAGCACAATCACGTGTTTACACATCAACGTGTCAGTCAAAGCTGCTTATGTCAACAAAGCACATTGCACAATGTGTGCTGTCAGATGCACTTTTTTGCACAATGTGTTCCGACAGTAAAACTACTGCCATGCAGGGCCTTTTCTTTTCAGGGTTACAGTTTCAGTTGTTTTTAGTATAAACATCACATGTTGTAAATGAAATGTTTGTAGAAAACATTGTAGAAGTGTTAGATCCGCGGCAGTGGCTCTTAAATCATTTACGCTGGGCGTCAAGCGTCTCTACACATACACATTACACATAAAGAGTGTGGAACAACAGTTACGAATGTTTACAACGGATCAGATATTTTGCAAAATTACTATTTTTCAATATAAGAGAATATGCATTGGGATTGTTCCGGGTCAACTCCCATCAGCAAATCAACCGTATAAATGTGGCCTCAAATTGTTTTAAATGAATAAATAAAGATACACTTCCGGAGGGACTCATATTTGGTTTTAACCAGAGAGCATGGGTACGATTGATCCCCATATCTCTCTTTATTGTAAAATAGGAGGCCTTATCAGTATAGATAACAAAAGACAAGTTTGTTAAGAACCAGAATCTAAAAATATGTCGAGATTAATATCGCTTGAGTTACAGGCATGTCAACCTTGGAAAGAGAAAACTAAAAAGTGCCTCTCATTTTGGAACCGTCAGTGTTCACATTAACTTTCAGATCTTTCAATCTCTGTATAAAGAAACAATCATGCTGCCATCTTTCTAAAGTCATTTCGCACCCACTTTATTTTGGCTCAAAATGTTTTTGTGAAAGATATTTCCCCCCATCTACAAAATGAATTACGCAATAAATATCTTAATTCACAGCATTTCATATTTGAGCTTTTTTGCCTAATTTAAGTCCTTCTTTTTACAGAGAAAGAATAAAGAATATACATATCATTTTAACCGAAGACATTATGTTGATTTGACTCATTGCAGTATTTCTGAATCCCAGCTGATTTCCTCGCAGTCGTACTTTACTATTGTTACATAGGCCGATAGTTGCAGAACCTTGAAATATCAGTGTCGTACACGCCGTGTCAGGCGGTTGTTTGCACTAGTGTCTGCATGTGAGTTTGTTGACTGATTTCTTCATTCAAGGTCTGTGGCTTTGCTTGCAGTTTGAAGTCATCTCATTTAAAGTCACTTCATTGGGTTGCGTTGCTTCAAAACAATAAAGGCGTGTTTTTAGGCTGTATGTTACTGTGATTTAACCGTGCTTAATGTAGGCTTCTTGCTTAAATTGACATTTATTTAGTCGAGCAGTTTCGTCATGCGTATTCTTGATCTTTGAGTAGCTATATAGAGAGACATTTGTGTTGTCGTGAATATAATCTGTTAGATGTGTATTGACGAGTTTTGTTGGACACTAATGCAATGTTTACGTTTACTTTAGTTTTGAGGCTTTCAGAAGCCCACGTGTTTACTTTGGCTTTGTTTCTTCTGCGCTGTTACTGCAGACGTTTGTAGGCTTCTTTGGAAACGTAAACTTTAACTTCCAGTGTCAAAATGCAAAGTAGCCTTTTTTGCTCATTTTACATGTGGTGAGCAGGTTTACATAGAAGTCTTTAAATTGTTAAACATCCCTAGAACCTCCGTTTTCCCCAGAATGTAACTGAAGGTAGTTTTGGAAGCTTTCTGACTTCTTTATAGATTGCAACTTGGCCAAACACACGAGGCACATTAATATTTTACGATGTCTTTATGCACTTTCAGCGCTTTGAAGTTTGGTTGTGTTGAAATCTATGGAGGAGTCAGAAAGCTTCCAAAACTACCTTCATTTGCATTCTGGTGAAATACGGAGGTCCAAGGGATGTTTAACTACTTGAGGTCGAGTCATTTTTGGGGGAATTTCCCATTTAAGGAACTTCATTAACAACTGATTTTAGTTTAGTTGGACTTTATAGTTGAACACATTCTAGGTATACAAATGACACTGTAAGATAAGCGCAAACCGCCTTTCATGTTAAATTTGATAGAGCCACAGTTGGAATCTTGTTAGGCAAGTTTTTATGACACGTTCATTGCTATTTCCATCGAAAACAACACGGTAGACATTACAAGTTCAATGAAGGTTCCATCAACAAGACTAAACGGTTGCAAAGAGTTAAAATGCTCGTGTCTACACTTGTGTACGTGTGTAAAGTATGTGTCTGGCCTAAGGGTCAAAGAGAGATGAAAAATGGTATCATGGTTGTTTTGTGCTTACTGTTGATTTTATGTAAAAAATAATAAAGGTGAAAATAAATCTAAACTTATATTAACACTGCAAAAAATCTATTTCTTTTTTTAATAATTTGTCTATTTCTATTGAAAATGTTCTTTATAACAAGGCAAAATCTTCAGATAGGGTAAGAAAAATTCACTTGAATTGGTACTTAAGAAAAAGCAAGTGTATTTTTCTTACCCCATCGGCAGATTTAGTTTTAGCCCAAAAATGCACAGTCAAAAATGTCATTTTTTGCAGAGCGGTGCTTTCAAACTAATGTGGCCCCCGGCGGCTCAAAAACTGAGATGGTGACTGTCTGTTGGGATGAATGAATGGCATCTCCCCTCGGTCTTGTGACCGGCGTGTAAAGTGCATCTCGGCTCATTAAACCGAGTGCAGATGAAAGACAGTCTTTCAGACAACATCATGCAACGTTTTCGGTGCAATTACTGCGTTTGCCCTGAACCCAAACGTCTCTTTTTAATTTAAAGAGCTCTTTTCTTATATTCCCACATCCTTTCTCTCTGTTTTTCAGGAGATCTTCGAAACACAAAGCCCCCTCTCCTCCTCCCGTTCTGAAAGGCCTGGATGGTCTGCTGAGTCACAAGCTCCTGGCTTACCCTCATCCCAACATGGACCAGAAAGAGAATCTCCTGGATCAGGACCTGACCCTAACCGTGGTCCTGCCAGGAGGGGTGGAGAAAACCACCGTGGTCCCCGGCAGGTGAGGAATGCATTTCTTATTCAATGTGTGTCGCGCTGAGACATTTCTCAAAATATCTTCTTTTGTATCCCACGGCATTAAGGTGAATAAATGACGGTGGATTTTCGAAGGGGGGGCGGGGGGGCATCACTAAAACTTGACTCTGGTGACAATGACATCATAAAGGTTTTCACATGATTTCGGTTAAATAATTTCTGCTGTGAGTCATCGGGTGTGGCGGCACATTTCAGAATTTCCTGCAGCAAATCTTCGCTGGTTTTGGTTTGAGGAGTAAGACTTTACAGTAATCTTTTAACATTGAGACGATAAAGCACTTATAGTTCATTATTCAGATGATTTACGAACATGAAGGTGTGCGCTTTTAGAAAGAGATTATGTGGATAATGTGTCGTTCTCTGGATGTTTTAGCGTCAACTGTTAAAGGTGTGCCAGCATCTTTATCATCTAATTTGTTCGTTTGTTTATCAGCCAATAAGATCATGCGCAAATATCATCCGTTAAGCGACATAACAGTCAATGATTGTTACCATGATGCTAGTTGTATTTGTTTTCAGGCATAACACAGCAAATCGTTGGACTGATCTAAGATCTGTCATCTCTTTATTAATCATTGTTTTGTTTAGTTTGTTATGCCAAACACCTTTAAGCGTCACTGCTGAATTTTTTACATTTTAACCCTGAAACCAAATTCGATAAAAAGGAGTAATCATCAAATCTTTCTCTTCTGCTTTTGTTCATTTGACACGTATGCCACGCAACCGGCCTCATTCTGATCGGGATGAAATTATTTGTGTATTTTGTAAGGGCTCTCCGATCCTGGAATACCGAACGCAGTTGGAAAGTATTATGAGGTATAAGCTGTCTCTGAAGAATTTTCCACACTTTCAATGTGCAACATGTCGAGCGTGTATGATTGGTGTTCTCTAAAGTCCCGCTAGAGTCCAATGAAAAGAGAAAGCAAAACACATTTAACTGAAAGGTGTTGTTTGTTCATGCTCATGTGGTGCAAACGTTACTGCAACATAATGATTTATTTACTCCATGATGGTGTGGGTGTTGTATTAAAAGAATGGATATCCAAAAAGGAAAATACTGTCAATTCTGCCATAGAGTTTATGGTGACTGAAGTTTCAAAAACATACTGTAAAAACTTTCAAATCATTCTTACATTAATTTGTGTTTTTTGGCAGATGCATTTATCCAAAAACAACCTACCGTGCATTCAATCTATATATTTCTTATCAGTATTTTACTGTTTTTTAAGTCATATTTTGTTTCATAATGAGAGCCTATAAATACATTCTGCATAGACTTGAAACAGGTCAGATAGGTTTTGATTTTTGAGGAAGTGGATTTGTGCAAATCGCATAGTACTCTCGTGACTGACACGAAAAATGAAGACGTTAATGGTAACACTGTCTGGATCAGTGACGCCTTAGGTGGGCGCAAGAGTTCACATGAGGGGCGCGGGAGCTGACATACATTGAGGTTAAATAAAGCTGTGTAAAATGTTCCACTAATCATTTTTTATTAAATTTTTTTTTAAATATATTTAAAATAAATCATGTGCTTACAATGCCAAGATGATGCAGTTAAAAATAGTTATATCTCATTTAAATGGCATCATTGCTTTGGTCTGTTCCTCACATGGTTCTCACATCATATGGCGGTGAGAAAAACATCAAAAAACAACAAAATTCGAGCTCATTGACGTGATGTTGATGCCATGTTGGAGATCCCTACAGCAACATCTCACTCATGCAAATTCCTTCGGTGTTGTGACATTTCAGACTCCTCCTCACTCTTCCCTGAGGCTTTGACTTGACTCTTTCAACCAATGAAACAGATCTTTGTCTCGTTTTGGAAATGCAAAGAAATAGTTTGCCCAAAAATCATTATCCACATGATGTTGCAGACCCACTATGAATTTACTGCTGTTTATGTGAAACCCGAATACTTAACCGTACATCTAAGCTGCTGTTTTTATACTTTGGTCTTGGTCATGTGACTTTGTTGAACTTCATATATATATATTGGTAAAAAAAATGGAAAATAATTAACTTTTGTATTTATGTTTTTATGAAAGGTAAAAAATAATTGATCACAGTTTTCACTTGTCATGCTTTCAGATACATTGCAAATTGCTTCGTCACTCCTGAGGTTTGATTTTGTTGAAATTGAAAACTGGAACGGCCACCATACATGTAGAAATCCTGATTTAAAATGAAACTTTGGAGTGGTCTTTGTGTTTACCAGATAAATGTCGTCATTTTAACAAGTCAAGCTTTTGTGTGTTTCAGCAAACCCATGATGGACCTGCTGGTTACGCTCTGCGCCAAGTACCATCTGAACCCCTCCGGTCACACCATTGAGCTCATCACCACCAACAGAAACCATGTGAAGTTCAAACCCAACGCTTTGATCGGAGCCCTCGAGGCCGAGAAGATCTTACTGAAACCCAAAGGACTGGAGGATAGGAGCAAAAAGACAGGACCACAGATGCCAGAGGTACAGCTCCACAGATTTAAACATTCAGTACAAAATCCATTAAAATACATTTCTTCTGCAGAAGAAGATGTATGACTAATATTTGTTTGATTATGAAACGTGCGTTTTACAGAGTTGTTTGGATGGCATGAGGTTAAAAAAACAAAAATTTGTGACGTAAACCCACAAGAAAAGTTGTACAGAAGTATGGCTGTCAACCGATGAATTGCGATTAATCTCATCCAGAATAAAGTTCAGACACATAAATGTATATATATATTTTATACAATTTTGAGATTTATTATTTATATTAACCAATAACTTAAATTACATGTACACATTCATACATTTTTATATTTTAAATTTTTCTTAAATATATGCATGTATGTGTATGTGTTTCTAAACACAACGTTAATAAGCACAGTACACAGATATATATATATAGTAAGCACTAACTTTTATTCTGGGTGCGATTAATCGCGATTAATCGTTTGACTCCCTACAACTTATTACATTTAAAGAGGTTCATGAGACATTTTCAGAACAATATGCACAAATTAACTGTGCACAATAATTCCAGGAACTAGCATGAGGAAAGCAAACGGTGTCAGGTTGATTCGACAGATAAGTTTCTGTAAACTTTATACACCGTGTTCAAATAGACGTCGGTCATTTTCATAGTCGTGTTTGTTCATTTAGTCATAAGGAACGGTAGATGAGCTGTTCCACACCCTGTGAGATTAACCTGAGAATTACTTCATTGACTCAAAGGGGCGGAGCCTGATTGTCTGAATTAAAAACAATCCACATCATCACAAAACAAAAGCATGTGGCTGTTAGATTGTATAATACAAATTCTTATGGTTTAATTACAAATACTATTATGAACCATCAGCCGTTTACCATTAAAACCATAACAAGATCCCTTTATGTAGTGTGTTTTGGGTTTTATTCCAGTAGGATTTAACAGTGTTTTATTAGTTCCCATGTGCCAGATTACATCACGACACATTACCAGAAGAGACCATTATAGTTTCCATTACAAACAACACAATTCCCGTCATAACCATCAAACCCATTACAATTTCTGTGATGGTTTCAGATTTTTCAGCCTTGTGCACTTTGCTTCTACGCCCTTGTAGGCAGCTGTCTTCTGAAACAGCATCCTAACCGAAACCGAACCCCATCAGCGACCAATTCAAGTTATTGTTGACGTCTTTGGTTTTAATGCTCTGACGCAATCTTTTCTCAGGCAACTGTACGATTAGTGATAAACTACAAGAAATCACAGAAGACTATTCTCAGGGTGAGTCCTCGGGTTCCTCTGCGAGAGCTCCTGCCAGCCGTCTGTGAGAAATGTGAATTTGACCAGCAGACCACAGTTTTACTACGAAACGTTCACTCTGAAGACACGTTGGACCTGAACTGCTCTCTCAATGACTTTGGCCTGAGGGAAGTGTACGCCAGAGATACCAGAGGTCAGAATCAACTGAGTGTTGATCACAAACATCATTTAACTCTATTAAATCATGCACCACTGCTTTCTACGAGGTCAAGGTCACCCTTTAGAAGAAAAGTTCAAGCGTGCCATTTGTATAGTTCTTTTCAACATAACGTATTAGAAAGTATACTTTCAGTTCAGTTTTTACAACATCTCAGGGATATACTTGATGTATGTCAGCTTTGGGCTGGAATAGCATGAAGCATATGAACTGATCTTCATTGTGCTCAGTCACATAGAAAAGTATAAATCTACCTGATGTACACTTAAAGGTGTATTTCAAGTATACAAATGAATACCTTAATAGTGGTGTCCTAGTACACGAACATGGTAGTATACTATGTGTAAAGTGCAAAACATAAATAGTAACGTTAAGTTCACTTTAAGAAAAGTTACAGGTATACTTGTATACTACACTTGTATAGTCAAAAACTGCTAAACTTGTAGTTTTGTGAAAGTATACTTAAAAGTGTAAAACCATTAATTAAAAACTGTGTATATATCCTACATCTTTAAGTTCACTTGTAGTATACTTACAGTACAAATGAAAAACATATGCTGCATAATTCAAAAGGAAATCAAATAAGTATAGCAGAAAACTTTAAGACGGACGTCTGTTTTTAAGTTCTAAGTGCCAATAAATTATTTTATAAGTGATTTAATGATGTTTCTATCAACGCTCACGTTGTTGTTAATACGTCATAGATCAAAGAGCATATGGGTCACATGACCATAAAACATGTCCTAAATTTTTTCATACTACTCCCACTCATACTGGATAGAACGCACTGTTTTAACAGCCGATAGGTAGGTACTTATTTAAATTCAGTATGTACTGTCACAGAATGCGATTTCAGACGCAGCAAAAGTTGTAAACTCGCTGTGTACTTACTTTAAAATAGTTGGCCACTTTAGTTCCAAGTTCTGTAGTTTTGAAATAGCATACTACTAGCGCATTGAAATGAGTACACTACAACATAAAGTATACTTTAAAAACTACACCAGTATACTTAATAAAATGACCTTGAAGTTGTGACCCTGGATCACGAAACCAGTCTTAAGTAGCACAGGAACATTTTTAGTAAAAGACAAAAATACATTGCATGGGTCAAAATTACCGATTTTTCTTTTATGCCAAAAATCATTAGGATATTAAGTAAATATTATGTTCCATGAAGATATTTTGTAAATTTCCTACCTTAAATATATAAAAACTTTATTTTTGTGGGTGGATGGCCTGCCAAAGTGCCCCTGATTAACAACTTTAAAGGCAATTTTCTCAATATTTAGATTTTTCTGCACTCTCAGAATCCAGGGTTTTAAACGGTTGCTTCTCAGCCAGATATTGTCTTATTTTAACAACTCATACATCCGTAGAAATCTTATTTATTCATCTTTCAGATTATTTATTTCGAAAAATTGACCCATAAGACTGTTTTGTTGTCCAGGGTCTTGTATGCTTATTTTTTATAGGGGATATTAAAACAGCACTCAAGATGGCCGCAAAGCTTTTGATCCTAATAATCTTGATGTTGTTTTACAGTTTTTAGTCCAATGAGTCCTGTGAGTCTGCCGCCATCTCCTACTCGCTCTGGTGAGTTAACGTCACATTTGATGGTTTTTTACAACATGAATACTAAGAATGTAACTACAACGTACACAACCGCATTCCATCACAGACACGATTCGGCACAGAAAGGACAAGATGCAGAAGGAGAAGGAGAACAAAGGAGTGTTCGGCTTATTTAGAAAAGGAAGTCGAAAACAGTCGGAACAGGTGAGTGCTGATATCCCGTATGAAAAAACTGCTGTGATAACACAGGAAAGATTTTTGACTCGGGGGAGAGTTCAAAGGCATCTGCATTTTTGTTTACTCTGTAAATGTTCTCCGAGCACCAGCGGTCATATTTGCTTTTGCAAATAGTACCTTGAAATGAGCTGTGATTGGCCGTCTCTTCAAAGGCCGTGATATTGGTCGGATGTGTGCTGACGTGTGATTGGTTGTCTCTCTTTGAAGTCTATGACCGTGAGTGCGCCGGCGTCTCCTGAACAGAGGAAACATCGTCCGGTGAGCATGAGCTCCTTCAGCGCTCATTCGCCGACGTACGATTACAACACCTTGCCCTCCGATATGCCAAAGAAGAGAAGAGCACCGCTGCCCCCCGGCATGATGTCACAGAGCATGCCCGCTGACCTCAGCCATCACCAGGGACACCCTGAAACGGCAGACCATCTGGACGGCGACCAGGTATTTGTAAAACAGTAAATCTGCTTTCACACTCTTTCGTCTCGTTTCTACATAAAACTCTTGACTCGGTGTCACCGGGGAATCCAGTTGCATTTCACACAGCCAAATATTTGGAATAATCTGTCATATTTATTGCCGACCCCCCGTCTGCGTTCCACAGAGTGTGGCCCCTTTGAGCTCGGGACCCTCCACAGAATCGTGCTTCAAGAGGACGTCCACCAAACGCAAGGCTCCCCCGCCGCCCCCCCTGAGCGCCGGAGCCCCTCCTGATGAAGCTCCACAGGACAGAAGCGTGACAGGTTGGTTGGAATACGTTAGACATGTGTTAAACAGAAGGAATTCAAAGAATGTGCTTGCGTTTATCAGATTCTCCAGGGGATTCTGGGTAAAAAAGCGGTCTGCAGATTCAATCAATCTTACTTAAGGAACTCTAATACAATTTTTTTTATTTTAAGTTCATTTTATTGAGTATGCTTTTGAGTACATTTCAAGTATTATTAGTGTGCGAGTAGTGTACTTTCGATTGTACTATTCAATATTTGTCAGTGTTTATAGTATCTATATTTGTGTTTGTTCTGGTAAGCATATTACAAGTGAGCTTATGGGTGTACTGATAGTTTACTTGTTCAATACTTGTAGTGCATTTTATTAAAGTACACTTTGAAGTATACTCTCCGTAAAAAGTTGTGAAAGAGTATTCATAGGCTATTCGATCGAGAGTAAACACATCAACAAGCCGAGTATACTTGGAGTAGTCAAGATATACTTGAAAGTATTATCGAGGACAAGTATGTGCCAAATAGACATTTTTGACAATAAGTATACTTGACTGTCATTTTAAGTATACAATTTTTCTAAGAAGCAAACATATATGATACTTTCTTATCTTTCATTTAAAAGAAGTATGCTGATAAAAGAGTAATAGTTCAAAGCAAGGGATTATGAATACTAACTTTTCTGAGGTGGGTGTGCAGTCATCTTCAGTCTGCTGTTGTCAGTGTGTTCAAGGGATTTAGTTTTTAAAGCATTTTAAGGATGAAAGGACTTGAATGAGTGAAGCAGCTGTACTTTGAACTGGATGTAAACACATTATCAAGTGTAGCTAGAACACTGGGGAATAGTGCACATTTGTGTGTATGCTTTGATGCCATCTAGTGATGGAACACACACATCACATCTTTCTCTTGTGTTCACTGTGCCTCATCAATCTTTTCTCTGAAAAGCCACATGCTTTGTTTTGTGTCTCCGGATGAAAGGTCTGGTGTAATCCCCCCTAGAATGAAATTTTAATATTAGCGTTGATACCACAAAAGAGCGGATTAGATTAGACTTTGAGAGGTGGCACATGGCGAGCTCTGTTCTAAAACCGGAGCGGCATGTTACTGAACTACTTGATTAAGAAATGTAAGCAACAGGATTATGAGGCCTTCTAAAAGACCTTCTGATGGCCAAAGTCTTGCACGTGTCCTTTGTAAAAAGTCCCATAATGCACTGCAATGAGCTCTGTGAAATTAAATGAAAAGACAGCCAAGGAACCATTTCTTTTATACTTCATTTATAAGGCCTGAATTTACGAGTGTGCTATTTATTTTCAGGCTTGTCAGTGTGAAAAGTCCCGTATAGTTCTTCATAACTCTATACATTTTATTAAAGCTACCCGCTTCACAGTTTTATGGTATTTTTAATGTATTGACTTTTTGAGTGTCTTCTCTGATGCAAACTGAGAAGTCTCTGTGGATCATCTGGGTTTTTGAAATACCGCTCATTTCACATACAGATTTTTGCATACTATACAGTATGGAAGTCGATGAATTTGAACGCAGTCTTGTGTTGTGAACTGGACTCTATGAGGTTATTGTGTTGGGATGAAGTCAGTTTGTAAGTAATGCAGATCTGTGTTTTATATGCTTGAGTTGGGTGTTTCCCCAGCTGGTGAAAATTTACTGGATGTAACTCTCAGCGTCTAAATGTTTGCAGCTGTATTAATCAAATGCTTACACATACATACACACACACGCAAACGCACACACACACACGCACACACACACACACAAACAAACACATGCACACGCAACACACACGTGCACGCACGCATGGACACACACACACATAAACACACTCACGTAAACACACACGAACAAACACACTCACACAAACACACAGACACATGTAAACACACATGCACAAACACACACAAGTACAAACACACGCACACAGACGCACACTCACACACAGGAACAAGCACACACAGACACACGCAAACACACACAAACACATAGACACGCACATAAAAACACACAGACACATGCAACCACACATGCACAAACACACACAAGCACAAAGACACACTCAGAAACTAACACACACACAGACACGCACACACACACAGACACACACACACAAACACACAGGAACAAACACATGCACACAGACACACACACACACACGAACAAACACACGCAAACACACTGACACGCACACACAGACACATGCAAACACACATGCACAAACACACACGCAGACACACACATGCACACACAAACACACAGGAACAAACACATGCACACAGACGCACACACACAGACACACACACAAACAAACAAGAACACACACACGCACACACAAACACACATGCACACAAACACACACACACAAAAATGGCCCATTTGCAAATCTGTGTGTGTGTAAACAGAGCTTTAACGTTTCATCAGGGTCTGATTGTGAACACATTCAGTCAATGGTGAGGATTGTCATGATTTAACAGCTGAGTGTCGCTAAAGTATTCTTGGCGTACGTAAGCATGACTTCATATCAAGTCAGACAGCATTTCTAACCGACACGCATCTGCTGCGCACGTCTCAATCATGTGTCATGTAGGAATGCACTGATATGTAAATGTTGGCCAATAACAGATCATTCTTTTAGATTGGAAGCCGATAACGCATATATTGGCCGATATACAGCATCTAAATATTAATATAACATTTTCTGAGACTGAAACAAAGGCAAAAAGTGGACAACTGCTTTTTATTTGAAAACATTGACTGCAGAAATCAAGATAACTATTAGTTATTTCCCCTGAAAGTCACATACCAAGCCCACTTTACACTAGTTAAAGATCCTTTAACTTTCAAATCTTTCTGGTATCATTTTTATTTTAACCACAAATAATAGATGTTCTTCCAGAGCAACCAGAGCACTGACAGTGGAAGGGGAGGAGTTAACGGATGCTCCGCCCAAGCCGTCTAACATACATCATTTGAGATGGATAGTCATTACAGTTCATTTTAAGATTTTAACTGAAGATTATGAGGATACATGAATTTTAAATTCAAATGACCCACAAACTGTATACAATAAACACTGCAATATTTCATGAAAAAATAAGAATTTTCATTTTTAATTTCAATGGGACTTTAAGTCTAAAGCATTCAGACAGCAGACTGATACACACTCTGTGATGGTGTGAATGTGGGTAAAGAATCTGTTCATGTCATTATCTGTGACAGCAGAGCATCATTTATCTCACTAATGTGTGTTTGTCCTGCTGATTCACCAGCAGGGGGCGTATGAGACTCTCAGCATCATCTGATGCCTGCACTTGGTCGTCTCTCTAACTCTTACTCGGAACATATACTTGTTTTCTTTCTTATAAAAGTTTTCCTCAATGTTACTTATTTATTTCTTAGATTATTTTGTTATATCATTAATTTATAATGTGAGACGTGACTGTGGAGTTAAAACTAGTGCGGCTTTGGTAAAAAAGCTTTTCTCAAAATTGAGCTTCAGTTTACACTCCAAACACAACACGCATACAAAATATTTATGTGACACTGGACCTCGAAACCAGAAATAAGTGGAAATTTTTTTTTAATTGAGATCTATAAATCATCTGGAAGCTGAATAAAAAAGCTCTACATTTGTTTGGATAGAACAGTATTTGGTCGAGATGCAATTATTTACAAATCTGGAATCTGATTGAGCAAAAAAATCTAAATATTGACAAAATCGTATTTAAAGATAGAGTTTTGATATGTTTACGGTAGGATATTTATAAAATATCTTCACGGATCATGATGTTTACTTAATATCCTACGATCCTAATTTTGACCCATACCACTGACCCTTTCCTGTAGCTCAGTGGTAAGAGTATTGCGTTATCAACGTAAGGTTGTGGGTTTGATCCCAGGGGATTGCAAATACCTATGTAAAATGAATAGGATAAAGCAATATTAGTCGCTTTGGATAAAAGCATCTGCCAAATGCCTAAATGTAATGTACCATGTATTGTTGGTTATTGCTTAAATATATCTGTCAAATTTATAACTGGTTTCGTGGTCCAGGGTCACGTATTAAAAAATGTCCGTTGGACAAAACTTGAATAAAAGCGTCTGCCAAATGCATCAATGTAAATGTAAGAAATGTATATAATTTGAAAGCATATAGTAACTTTAATGTGGTTACTAGTTTGTCATTCTCCGATTGTTTTCTTTTGTCATTCTGTGCTTTTCTTCTTTTTAAATCCGGATGTAAGTGTTTCCTCGTCCCGGTAGGTACCCAACTAAAGCTGCTATTGTCAGTGTGACGTGTTGTTCCTCCGTCCGGGGACCCTGAACTCATAAAACACATTGTTCTGTTACGATGTGATAGCAGGTTTTGTGTGAAGTAATGGAGGAGATGGACAGGTCCGGAGGTTTGTTTTGGACTGGATTTTATGTGTAATCTTTCGTTGGGATCATCAGGCAGACTTTTCTCATTGTTCAGAAGCGTACAGAGACGTTCTCCAGAGACTCAGGACGATCCTTCACTGCGCTCGCTTTCACGCGAGGATATTTTAGCTTTTGCTGAGGTGTATTGAGTTTGTGATGTCAGAAAGACGTTCGTTCCCTAATGCTGTATCAAATGTGCAGGATTTTGTTTTAAAGCCAGTTTAGTGTATGACATGTCTGACATTAAAAAAGCTTAATGTGGTTGTATGTGACACGTTCTTCTGGGGAACACACAAGGAAGATATTTTGAGAAATGTCTCTCTGGATTTGTTTCCATACAATGGATGTCAATGGGGTGGAGTTTTGTTCGGTCAACGTTCCTTAAAATGTAATCTTTTGCGTTCTGCAGAAGAAAGTCATAGAGATGTGCAGGGCTGGACTGGGAAGAAAAGTCGGACCCCGTCTTTTTTTTGGCCCACATCGGCCCTCCATTGTTGTTGTTTCCACCCCCTTTGTCTATTTACATGTTCCTTTATGACATGATGCTTTTCAAAAGAAAAAAACTTTGCCTACATGGTTCCTGAGTGTAAATTCTATGTAAAGACAGATTGAAGCATTGTGTATTCTGTATTCGCGTTGCGTCCATTCTCATTTATAATACGTCCGTCTGAGCTGCCTAAGCATCCGTTCAGTCGCCATAAGTTAGCGGCGCACCGGGAAAACTATCAGGATGCCAGAAGGCCAGTCCGCCCCTGCAGGTGTGGAATGATATCAAAACGCATTAATGATAAAATCATTTTTGTGGAAAACTATCCCAGCTTAAATTACTTTATACATAATACTATGTATTTTTCAATTGTATATATATCTTTCTTTAAGCGCATCTGTTAGGAACAAATATTTTTTCTATATTCATCTGCTTCTTTAAATCAATCTGGAAGAAAACTTGATATACAGGACATAACATTTTTATTTAATGTCTTTTATTTTCTTTTCTCGTTTGTATTGAGATGCACGATACATTTTGTTGAATTGTTGTTGTTTCCACCCCCTTTGTCTATTTACATGTTCCTTTATGACATGATGCTTTTCAAAAGAAAAAAACTTTGCCTACATGGTTCCTGAGTGTAAATTCTATGTAAAGACAGAAGACGAGAGTGAGGAACAGACATGAGTTTTAGTGTCTCTGTGTAGATGGAAAGATCACAGGAATGTTTCTTCATCTCGTGTGTCTCCAGCGATTGAACTGAATGAAGCCAGATGACTGAGATGTCTTCATTAGCTGTGTTCGCTCGCTCGGAGAGCCAGAGATTTCATATTAATACTGCAAATGCCATCTCTCTCTCTTTTATATCTGCTGCTCATTCATGAAAGAGAGACAGAGGATGTGAATAATTCATGTTGAAGTGGGATACCCCTGCTCGACTGGAGCTCAGGGACGCCGTGATAAACTCAAAGTGTCGGAGGCCTCTTTCACATACTGTCGAGTTTTGCATCATGCGATTTACAGCCGATGCAGAATATAAAAAAATATAAAAGCATTACTTGATGGAGTTTATGCAAACACGTGAGAATTATGCAATACGGCGCAAGAGGCTGTGATATACATGTAATATAGACAAGAGGGAAAGACTTCTTTCAAGTTTGTTTGTAAAGCGTCAATTATTCAATAAAGGACACCTTACACTATTCTGGAAAACGCTTTCATCTTTCAGAAAAAAAAGAAGTGTTTATTATATAATGCAAACGTATTAAACACCATTTGTCATTAGACTCAATTAAAAATGACGATGCCTATATTTTCAGGAAATACTGGAGTATTTATTGTAAATAGTTTATCAGTGTGGGTCGTTCTCTTTTAAAAATTTGTGTGCCATCATAATCTTCAATTAAAATCTGAAAATGAACTTCCGTCTTGACTATCCATCTTAAATGACGTAAGTTAGACGGCTTGGGCGGAGCATCCCTTAACTCCTCCCCTTCACCCGTCAGTCTGCTCCCAGTTTCGTTTCAAAATGCAACTTTGTATCATAAGAGAGATTTGTGTTTTCAGTTCTAATGATTTTCATGATTGTATGTTACAGAGGTTGTGTTGGCGTCTCCTCTGGAGGAGATCAGGGAACAGGAAGAGGTGTCTGTGCCCAGAGAGCCGGAGGACAACAGCAGTCTGAGCATGTCTGCCGATATCTCAATCGACTCAGCCATTCAAGACTCAGAGATGGAACGTGTATCTCCACACGGGACGTCCCGAGACCATCCATCACGTGACCTCAGATCTGCTGATCCAGGGTGGGTACAGTAGAAGCTGTTTGTTCAGGGTGTGTTTATAAAGTATACAGTGGGGTTTAAAAGAGCTTAGTTGAAAATTACTTTTGAACCAGTATGTAAATTATGGTTTAGGACTTTTAACATAAAAAAAAAATTACAATAAAATGTGAAGCTTTTCTTCATTGTACATGTCTACATCATCATTCGCTTTTAATATTTTAATGTGCATATATCTTGCATATAAATGTCTAAAAGTTTTTGTCTTTTTTAGTTTTGCTTCTATTAGCTTATTTTTAATGGTTCTACAATGTGACAAATTAACCTTGAACATTTTTTTCATGTCGTGTA
This sequence comes from Triplophysa tibetana, assembly GCA_008369825.1. NCBI lineage: Eukaryota > Metazoa > Chordata > Actinopteri > Cypriniformes > Nemacheilidae > Triplophysa > Triplophysa tibetana. The sequence continues at coordinate 2,116,003 of CM017902.1, forward strand.
TCAATTAATTAGAGGTCTTAAAATCAGACCAGTACAGAATAATTAGAGTTTTGATTTTAGTTTTATTACTATTTTAAATTAGCTTTTTTATTTGTTTTTGTGTAGATGTTTTCAGGTTTTTTTGGGTTGCTATATAAGTTTTATTTTTATTATAATTTTAATGCTTTAAACTTATTTCACTTTATTTTTAAGGGCAAAATTAAAATTTTCCTTTAGTTAAGTATTTAAAAAAAATTTAGATCAATATTTGATTTTATTTAAATCAAAAGTAATGTTTTCAAACTTTTAATTTTAGTAAACCAAAATAACCTGGAATAATATTTGGTTTTATTCGAGAAATTCTGAAGTTAGTGAGCATTTTTCAAGTCATCTTTTGATTTAGTTGCACTAGAAGCTTTTTAATAGAGTATTCCAAAGACTTTTTAGATTGTTTACTTTTTATAAGTTTTCGTAAATGTTATTCGTTTTAATTTTAAAGTATTACATTTTTCATGGATAGTTAATTTTAATGTGTATATATTTTTTTCTCATTTATTTCATGTGTGTTATTTTTTTACAGAATACCTGAGGTCCCAATGCATGGAAAGGTCCAATCAGAACAGGTCATGAGCTGTCACGCCCAATCAGAGACGGGTACTTTTCAGCTGATGTTTTTTGTAACTTCTAAAACTTTTGGACATTGTTTTAAAAAGTTTGAAAGAGTGCTTACCTAACGGTTTAAGCAGAACCCAGTTTATTGCTGTAATACACAAAATTACATCTAGAAAATTATCAGTTTTTAAACACAATGGATTACATTTACATTTGTTTTATAAATGCACGCCTCTTTATATTTGAAAGCCAATGTTTTCTTATGTATGAAATATTTTACATATTTTTGTTAAACCAAAGCATTGGTCAATGGGTTGTGTTCTTAAGAAGAGCTACCAAAAGATACAGGATTCAGTGCGTGACTGTTTTCTCTTTCTGCAGATCCCCCGGAGGAGAGGATAGAAAAACCAGCTGAATCTTCTGAAAGCCGTCTAGCTCTGGAGAAGGTTTCTGTGAGCTCTTCAGAGACGACCGGTTCAACGCTCAACATGCCTCATACGATCGACTGCGGCATCCAGACACTTTCACAATCTCAATCCCTTGAATCCAACACGGTCCCACCCAAATCTTCCCCTGAGCCCAGTCATTCACCTCTCTCTGAAGACCAGACGCAAAAAACCAACCCTACTAGAGTCAGCTTTAGTCAAACTGAAATGCAAACCCAGACAGATCCTACGACTCTCTCTAACATTCCATCAACTGACGTTTGCATCAAACCTCTAGTAGTTGCGTCGACACCCTCAATGGTGCCAAAGCGGGACGGGGCCACTTCTACCGAAGAGCTTCACGTTCCTAAACCCCACACAAGCTCAACGATTCAATCCCCAAAACTCCCAGCGTGTAAACCAAGCAACACGCAACCCAAACCCAAACCCTCCAACGAGCTGACCCGTGAATACATACCCAAAGTGGGCATGACGACTTACACCATCGTGCCTCAGATGTCTCTGGAAAAGATGCGCTTTTTTGAAGTGGAACTGACTCTGGAACGACGCGATGACGCCGGCGTGGAGAACTCTGACAGCAGGACCGTCTCATCTCCGCCTGGCCTGTTGACCAATGGCACGCCTGCTCTCAACGGCCACTCGAGATCGTCCATAAAACCCGAGGAACTTTCACAAACCGTTCCTCCAGGTTCTCCTCAAGAGGACGTCTTCTCTCCAGCGTCTCCATCGGGAACTGAGACCGTCGTCAAAGAGAAGAAAGTTCCACCCACCATAAAACCCAAACCAGCTTCGTTCCGTCTGCCTCAGCACAAACGGATGGCCGGGGACTACGTGAGCTCGGCGGCGGTGCGCAGGGCGAGTGTGGGGAGCAGCAGTAGCGGCAGCAGTCGGTGTAGTAGTCCTGCAGCGAGGCCGCAGTCGGATGTTTTTCCACATCCACCGCCACCCGTGCGATGCGACGAGGAGGAACGTGAGACGCCGAGGGATGTCACTCATCCTGAGGAGACAGAGGTAGATGGAACTAAACCCCAACACCCTGGGAAAGACGTAGAGCCACCCGGATTCCCCCCCGCTTTATTTCTGACCCGTCAGAAGAGCCTTCCTGTTAACCCCTCGCCTGCGTTGAGTCTGGATAAGTGGAGAAGCTTAGCTGCACCCAAGCCGTACTCACCGTCGACATCTTCTCGCTTCGCTCAGGCTGTGCTGTCTGCCACCAAGCGCTCTCACTCTCTTACCCGGCGTCCTCTGGTGCACACCGGCTCCGTTAAAGAGACACACGAGCCGACCGCGAACACAGTGAGTCAAATCTGTCCGTCTGTCTACATCTATCTCTTTGTTTCTGTATATGTATGTCTATTTGTCTGTCTGTCTGACTGACTGTGCATATCTGTCTGTCTGTTTGCCTGTCTCTATCTCTCTACATGTCTGTCTGTCTGTCTATCTATCTAAACATCTGTCTGTCTATATATATATATAGATATCTATCAGTCTGTCTGTTTTTCCGTATCTATCTGTTTGTTTATGTCTGGCTTTGTTTACATTACATTTAGTCATTTAGCAGACGCTTTTATCCAAAGCGACTTACATAGAGTTAGGGAGCAACAAGCGATATGGAGCCATAATACATTAGGTGCCAATACAAAGTTACTGGTTTCAACAAAAGCTAGACCTGTTGAGAGAAAAGGTTAGTGATTTTTTTTATTAATTTATTTGTCTGTCAGATATTCCCAGAAGAGTTGGGTTTTGAGTAGTTTTTTGAATCTATCTATCTAGATATCTATCTATTGTTCTATATTTGTTTGTCTATATCTTTCAATCCGTCTGTCTGACTTTATTAGTCTCTGTCACTATATCTGTCTGTCTATGTCTATCTATATGTATGTCCGCCTATATTTTTCTGTCTGTCTGTTCTGCCTGTCTCTATCTCTCTCTCTGTCTGTCTGTCTGTCTCTCTATATCTATCTATATGTCAGTCTATCTATATTTATTTGTCTATGTCTAATTATTAAAAAAAACCTCATTGTTTTGTTATATGTGGAAGTTTTTGCAGTTTTTTAAAGAACATTTAAAAAAACTGTAATGGTACGATTTACTTAAAAACTGTGTAAAAAAGTCTGTCTGTCTGTCGGTGTGTCTAATTGTCTGTCGGTCTGTCTCTCTTTATCTGTCTGTCTGTCTCTCTTTATCTGTCTGTCTGTCTCTCTTTATCTGTCTGTCTGTCTGTCTCTCTTTATCTGTCTGTCTTTGTCTGTCTGTCTGTCTGTCGGTCTCTCTTAATCTGTCTCTCTTTGTCTGTCTCTCTTTATCCGTCTGTCTGGCTGTCTCCGTCTTTATTTGTCTGTTTGTCTCTATTTCTCTGTCTGTCTCTGTCTTTATCTGTCTGTCTTTCCATCTTAATCTGTCTCTAGATCTATCTATATATCTGTCTGTTTATATTATCGTTTACTACCTATCTATCTATCTATCTATCTATCTATCTATCTATCTATCTATCTATCTATCTATCTATCTATCTGTCTATCTGTCTTTCTGTCTATATCGGTCTGTCTGTCTCTAGCTATCTTTCTGTCTGTCAATCTGTCTGTTTGCCTGTCTCTATCTCTCTTTGTCTGTCTGTCTCTATCCATCTCTTTGTCACAGCTTTCATGAGACCCACTCAAAAACAGAAATGTCAAATAGTGATCCGGGTGGAGTCTTGACCTGTAATTTCTTGACTTAGCACCTGATTCTCTTTTTTTAGTCTCATTGTACTGCGGTTGTTGGGTAAGCAAATAATCTATTGTAAAATACACCCAGTTTAAACCGGCCCTCGTAAATTAATATCGGGAGTTGGGTGACACTCATTGTGATGGTTGTGTGTACTGAATGTATTGACGCACAAGCATCATTAATCTGTGTCCTGGATTGACCTGTCGTCTTCTCTTTTGTCGTTGTGTAAGCGAGGTCAGCTGTGAGTGTGTTCAGGGCGCTGTTGTGTCCCGTCAGTCCCCAAGATGTGTGTTTGGGCCTCAGCGCCATCAAAACATGCTTTTGTTTTACTGATGGGACTTGGTGTGTGTGTGTCTGTGTTTCTTGGTTGTGTTACGTGGACATCTGCATTTCACTCGTGTGTGTGTGTGTAAATATATAGATTTTTCAATGCGTGTGAGTCCCAGAGGGGTACAGTTCAGCGGTCTATACTGTGTCACTCACATAAATCATATGAAGACGACACAGTGTCTTTTTCTTTTTTGTGGTGGACCCTGCCGTTCCCACTCCTCAATGACAGAGTGTGTATTGTGTGTTTTGATCCCCCCTGTGGACCACAGGTGACAGACAATGGCGAGGAAGACACAGAGAGATACAGAGCGGCCCCATCACAAACAGCGGGCCGTGACGACCCAGCGCCGCGTTCTGCTTCAGACATGGGAACGTGTAAAATTGAAAACACTCAACCGTCACCCGTGAGTCCCTCTAAACTGTAGACTTTCCTTCATTTCGTCTGATATCCTTAAGGGAATTTACGTCATTTATGAGGGACAAAGAAGTCATGCTCAGTTTTTCGCAAAGGAGCAAAGCCCCTGTATTTATATTATCAGTAAAGTTTCTGTTCTTTTTTTTGTTTATAGGGGTCTGTGGGATCTTTAGGACCATCGCCTACACTGAAGGGAATATCAGAAGCATCCGTAGAGGAATGAGGAATTTCATCTCGCCTCAATTCAGTGTTTTTATTGACGGACATCCAGCTGCACTCTTTCCAGAATATTCTGCAAACCGCTTTCATCACGACAAAAACTTCTTTTCACAGAGTTTCGAATATTATGATTTTTTAACTCTCAAAGCCACACAGCTCAAAATACTTTCAGCACCTTCCAGACCAGAACGTCCTCCGATGCTTATCATGGATGTGAAGCTGTTCCTCAGACTGCTGGGATGCTTTCATCTGCCTTCGTGCCTTATAGTGATAGTAATGTGAATTCTGTCATATTTACTCACCCTAATTCCAAATATAAGAGCAAATGAATAGCAACAGAATTCATAATTTGGGTCGAACTACCTTTGATGGGAAGATCGTTCGATAATCTGACGATGCGATCGACGCCGAGCGGACACGTGGAAAAAACAAGCTCCAACCGTGGATCTCTTCTCATTCATTCTTCAGATTGACTCTCAGAGATTAAACTGTTTTCTTATTATCTGTTACACTGTTTTTTCCCTGAAGACAGAAATTAAACAGAAATCATATTAATGTTATTATATTTTGAAATCCATCCATTTGAATTATTTTGGGTTGCTTTGTGACCTACGAACGAGATGAGAAATGTTGTACATGTGCAGATTTAGAGTATGCTTTATTCTATTGTAAGGCCTTTTATTTTGTTTAAATTATTAGCTGCAGATTTGATATATAATTACTAGCCAACGGTACTGAAATATACACAAAGCCCTGCTTTTCACTTTTCAAACGTTAGCACAAAATGTATTGTTAGTTGTGATTGGTTATAGTTTTATATGTTAAAATGATAATAATGATACGGCATGTCATTAAACAGGATTTTGGGCCCACATCAAGAAACTAAAAAACAAAATGGTGCCAAGGAAGAAGACACTGGGCTTATTGTGAGGAGAAAACTACTGTAATATCTGAACTTTCCTCTGTTCTGTATTAAAGTACAACAGACTTTTAAAATTACTGACTTCTTTCGTTATTTTTGCATGATATTCCAGTTCTGATATTTAACCTTGATTTCTTTTATTAACTACAACACAACAAAATACTTTTGAAACACAATCAGGAATTACTTCAATTTTGCAATTAAGTGATTTTAATCTTTGCAATCCTTATAAAACTTTTATTTAAAGCAAATTGTTCAATAATTGTACTTTTTTATAGACATACGTTCTATTCAATAAGGGGTGTTTAAATGTAAAATAATTTGTTCAATTTAAAAAATAGTTTTTAAAATCTGCAGTATTTATAAATACCCACAATTTATTTGATTTATTTCCTGATTCAAATAAAAAATATACTTTAAAACATGTATATAATATAAAAATATAATGATTTTTTTCCGATCCCGAACTATGACACTCCAAAAAAATGAAACTTCCTTACATAATGAGCCTTATTTTACTTTCTCCACTTTCATTCCTCGTTTGTTTCTTTGCTTTCATATCTTTGTTGTCTTATTTCCTGCTCACTTCCTTGTTAGCAAATTGCAGGGCTGCGATGCCCGTCCTCGTTCCCGCAGACGCGCGCGCGTCTGATCCGCGCCTCCGTGCAGTATCGTGACGTCGCGTTTTAAAGCCTGAGGACCGCCGCTCGTCAGAGGCGTCCAAACGCTCACAGGGCAGCGATGGTGGCGAGAGGGGGAGCGCCGAGCAGAAGCAGGTACAACCACATATAACACAACGCATGACTGTAAACGACATTAAAGTGCCATATGCGGGATCTTTTACGCGCTGCGTAACGCTGCTGCAGTAGAGGCCACTGCCGTGTACTGGTCTGTGGTGGACTGTACTGTTCTCAAGGGAACTGGACTGGACTCAAGTGAACAGTATACTGGACTGCACTGTATTGTTAGCGGACTATAGTCTGCTGTGCTGGACTGTGATATAGTCTACTGTACTTTACCATAGTATACTGTACTTCAAATGTACTTCACTGGACTCTATTGTACTGTAGCCTACTGTACTTTACTGTACAACAGCGTGCAGTTTCATATGTGCATAGGTGTTCACGAGCTTTAAGTCTGATTTCACATTATTTTCATCACTCCGATCACATCTGACGAGATTTGTGCGTCTGTGTATGTTGTGCAATCGGACTCGGTGCTGCGTGCTCAATTCTCATTTTTTAAAATGAAAATACAAATGGCTTTTTTGATCTCCACACGCAGTCAAAAGTGGTTTTGTGTATTACGATTGACATTTTACACCTCGCTGCCCTTTTGAGTGATATAGGATCAACTACATCAGGGATGAATGATGTGATTTAGGGGTTTGTCACTCTGTGGTAAAAGCGGCACGTTTACTGCTGCCACCTGCTGGCAGTGCAGAGAAACGTCATCTTTAATCTTTCCAGGTCTGGATTTATATCGGCTGTATTTAGCGACACTTTTCTGAGGGTTACTGGTTTAAACACAGTTTGTGGTCCAAATATATCTTTGACATACATCTGATAGGGTGACTTGTTGGAAACGGCTGTGTTTGTCGATCTTATATGAGTAAAAGTTTAGCAATTATACATGCAAGAAAATGTACATTTGTTAGGAACTGTAACATAATGCATGCGTTAAAGGAGTAGTTCACTTACTAAATACATTTTCGTGATAATTTACTCACCCCAATGACATCCACGATGTTTATGTATTTGTTTCTTTAGTCGAAATGAAGGTTTTTGATGAAAACATTCCAGGATTTTTCTCCATGTAGTGGACTTCAATGGACTCCAAACGGTTGAAGGTCAAAATGACAGTTTCAGTGCAGCTTTAAACCATACCAGACCATGGATAAAGGTCTTATCTAGAGAAACGATCTGTCATTTTCTAAAAAAAAATGATAAGCTTAATGAACACAAATGCTCTCCTTGCCCTGTTCAGAGATGCGCGTTCATGACTTCACGTAATATGTAATTACGTTGAAAACTTGCACGTTCAACTTGTAAACACTGACTTCCACCTATTTCGTTTTACCTATGTTTTACCTTGAAAGGAACAAAATCATAGTTTTATGAACTGAATACTCCGATTGTCATAGAGTTAAAAAAAATATATTATGCAAAATGCAATTTAATGATTTGTTTTTCTCAAGTGACCAGCCATTGGTAGCTGTGTCATAAATCATTTACTATTCTTTTTTCTAAGTGAGAAATAAACTTACATTGAAGAAGGACAATATATCTAAGTATCAAAATAGCACAGAAACTTGCAAAGTAGCTGCATGCCAACATCTTCACCGTCATGCAAACCATATGCTACATAAAAATTCTGCCGAATTTCACCTTTTGTGTCCTTCAGAATATATAACAGTATTTGGGTTTGGAGCAACATGATCGGTTCCCTTCACAATGAACTTCACTTTTTAACCCAGAGAAAATCCTTTCATCATCACCCTCATGTCATTCCAAGCCTAAATACATTTTTGGGTGCACTGTACCTTTAAATACAGCCTGTAGACTTTTGCAACGCAAAAGCATTTCTGTCTCCCCCTGCTCGTATTCTACAGATCTTTATTCATCCCTGTGGCTCCGCGCCCCCCGGCCAGACGCCAAAGTGTGTGTTAGTAACATGATTGCATGTTAATTCCACATTAGTGTTTGTGAATGTGCTGATTGTAGTGATGGAGCGAGTGCATTGGTCGGAGGGTGAGGTGAGGTGGGTGTCTGCTACAGGCTATAATTATCTGCTCTTCTGTGTCCTCCAGTCTTTTGTGTGCCTGCGCTTAAATGAAAGACCATGTGACAGTCACTCCTCAACCGGTTCCTTGCGAATCATTTACACAGGCAACTGGTTTTACGGATTTGCATAGAGAACGTTTCTGTCAATTAAACGTGTTACACATTTCAGAGACGCATACCGATACTGAGGCCTATAAAAATGTTGAGAAGTTTTGTTTGCGTGTGATTAATAGGATAGGCTCTGAAATAAAATGGTCCAAAATGGGAATTCCATGTGGATCTGCTAAGAAGTGATTATTATTACGAAATATTAAATTACTGTTTGCATGGATCCATGCTAGCACAAAGAACAGAAGAAAGTTGCACTGCGAAGAAGTTGCTCTTTTGTTATGGAGTCAAGTTTGTCTCAACTACTTATTTGAAAAAAAAAATATTCAGGAAGAAATGAGAGATGCAAACAAGATAAGACGGTATAGAGCTGTTGAATGTTGCGCCATCTTGGTAGGACGGGTGCTAGTGCGTTCAACGCAGTGTTTTGTTTTCCTTGTTTGTTTAGGAAATATAACTATGGTAGGTCGGTCTTGTTGTGTTTAAAACTGCAATAGCCGTACGCAGCGTCGTTCAGGAAAAGCCAATGGTTCTTTCACTTTCGAGTCCACCATATATCAAACAACGCATGTGACGGTACAAATCAAAACTATAATAGCAGTTGAGTATTATCCTTCCAAGATGGCGGCGCCGCTGCAACATGCAACATTAGGTGTGACGCTAGCTTCACAATCTCTATACGCTAATAGCATAGAGCTATAACATAATATAATGATATAGTGTGGATTGCATAGCTAAAATGATTTTAGATGGGGAATTAAGCAATCTGTGCAGTTTCAGACACTGTTGAGATCTTAATAAGGGAGAAATGAGAAGATGCATCTGAGCTGTTACAAAAAGTCACTTTATGTCCTTTAAACAGACGAGAAAGAGAATGCAGGGAAACAAGCCATCAATATTTAATGGTTTGCATGTTTAGTTCCTCTCCTGATAAAAGACTGTGATTCATGAGACCTTCATCGAATGATTTGACTTGAGAGAAAAGTGGAAAGTTATGTAAGTTTTAATGCAACAGACTGCGTCTTTAGCCATTATGAAACTTTAGCAAGGAACAAAACACAACAGTATCGTTATTATTTTGCACTGAAACTGTTGCGTTGGAAATAAAACACTGTGGACTTCGTACACTTGTTTTACTGACATCTTTAAGATATTTCACTAGAATTAAAAGTATATTTGGATGAATGAAAGGTAAAAACTGTGATGGTTTGGTAACACCAAAGAAACTTGTTTCGGAGATATTATTAATATTTGATCAAATGACAAGCACAACATACTGCACATTGTTTACTTGTGCATAATGACGTCTTCCACAGCGAGTGATGGATGTGTGTGTAGTGATTTAAGGGGGATATTACAGCAACATTCCACAAACCTGTTTTTGTTTCAGGGCATTTTCAGAGACTTTTATGGCTGAAAACTAAACTACAGCAATTATACAGTAACCTTTTAGACATGCAATATCTCTGTTTTGTCTATTTGTGAATTTGAGGACATTCCCTGCTGGTTTTATTTTTGTAAAAGTGGTGTGAATCCATGGACATTTAACGGCTGATATTACCCGCAACCAGTGCCGTTGAAATACAGAGTTACGACACTGCCATAGCGGCGAGATCGAGTGCCGTAACTCCGTGTTATAACGCCTCTGCACGCAACTCACAACTCAATATGTTTTTCTAAAATAATAAATTTAAGTATACAGTAAACAATGCATATGAAATAATAAATAGAAAAAATATACTGAAATGCAAGGAAGAGCTGTGTTTTGACTTTTTTTTTCATGATAGTTAAGGATCAGATTGTCGTCTAGGCAACAACGACCACTATCGTTTCACGTTAGTATGTCCCAGTACGTGCATAGTTTTGCTGAGCATTAAAATCGATATACTTTTCATGACAAAAGTAGTACATACTCAAAAGCATAAGTAGGTAAATTGGGGCCCAGCACATGGTTCAGTTGTGGTTACTGTAAGGTAATGATACATTTTTTGATTTACAATGATTTAAATGTGGTAACTATGTTTTTATTGCAAACACTATAATTAAACATAGTAACCATAGTTCAACATAACACTTTTTCCCACTACATTTCATACATTCGTTTTTACGTTTTCTGACCTTTAATACTTAAAGTCCCAGTGAAATTAAAAAAAATAATCATGAAAAATAGCAGCGTTTATTGTAAATAGTTTATCTGTGTGTGTCATTCTGTTTTAAAAATGTGTGTGGCCTCATAATCTTCAGTTAAATTCTGAAAACGCACTTCTGTCCTGTAATGGCTACCCATCTTAAATGACGTATGTTAGACGGCTTGGGCGGAGCATCTGTAACTCCTCCCTGTAATTATCAGACTGGTGCCAGTTCCATTTCAAAATGCAACGGCTGTTTTTATATATCCAATCAAATCGCAGAGAAACACGAAAGCCACACCCACTATTTTTCTATATTTAAAAACGATTGCAACTTCCGGTTCACGTGGACTTTAATTCCTTAAAAATCTAGTATCTTCTTACTTTTCCTCTTTAAAAAAAGAATATATTTAGTATTAACGGTAAAAATTACATGTATTTAGGATATTTAGTGAAGTCAAAAGTATGATATAAAGTTACATTCCCCCCCAAAAGAAAGATACTTAAAAATAAAAATGCTACATTTACTGTCCACCTCAGATCAATGGTTACATTTTAAACAAATGTCACTGGCTGTGCATCAGCTATAATATATTATTTAGGATTGATCACAAATAACATTTGATTAAAACTCTGTGAAAAATCTAGCCTGTTACTTGTATCAGCAGGGTGTTACCGGACTGCTGAACCATGACCAGTTGCTGCTGCAGCTCATACGGTCTTTACCTAGTGGCATTTCAAGGTCAAATAACTCCAAAGGGGTTAAACCGTGCACCGTGTCTCTAATGTACACTTCAGTCTGTACGTGACGGCCTCAGAATAACTGTGCCCGCGTATCCTTCACAGCACAGATGCACGAATGCCTGTCTGTAAGCAGAGATGAGGTGTGCACACTCCCCTGTGAATCCTGTTAATCTGATAATGACTTCAGACCGTACGAGTGATGCTGACTCCAGCTCGTGTTTCTGCTCCACCCCTGCACGGAGCTCCATCCTCCGACTCCGCACCCCCGAGAGCGCTAATGTCTTCCCAGAGGAAGAGTTCATTGCTCAGAGGTTGCTCTTTTGGAGACCTGGTTATCTGTGAAGTTTTGTGGAAGTATCGACTTTGTCTCAGATGTTACCTCCTAAAGTTATTTCCGAGAGATAAAAACAGAAACCAAAGCAGCGACGGGTTGACGGCAAGAGTAAGAAATGATGTTGGATGGATGACTTAATATTGAAACTGAAGTACTGTGCATTCTGCATGCATACTACAAACAGCAGAAATAGTAAAAGCAGTATGTCAGTATGCTATTCTAGCCACGGTTGGATCCTGAAACTCTAGTCGGAATGAAGAACGTCTGAGATGCAGTGGACTCTTGCTAAATTCTCCACTTGCTCTCCATTTCTTCTAATTACCGTGTAGGAGAAACAATTGAGACATTTGAGATGTCCTATGTGATTTTTCTTTCCTAAGGCTTTGGACTCTGTAACTGACTGACTGCTGGTGTTCCCTTTCAAGAAATCAAGGTTAAATGCAAAGTTAAATTTCAACCGAGGGCTTCTGTGTCCGTTTGAATGTGAATATGTAACCTGACGTATAGAAAGACTAGAAGATAGACTGTTTGAGTTAGCAGTGGCTTTGTGTTTCACATCCACAACCGTCATCAGGTATCCGGCTTATGGAGACAGAGAGGGACGTCTCTACGATGTTACTCTGAAGTGTGTCATTTGTCAACGTCGCTGAGACTCATGACAAAACTCTAACGGCTCGTGACACAATAAAGCAGCACCACAAGCCTTTGTTTGCATTTAGTGTACAACCAGCATCCTCTGTCTACATATTAACATTAATCATAACAGTAGACCCAGCAAAGGAACAAGGAATTATACCCTCGGGATGCGGGTTGCCCTTCGTTCTCCTTCAGTGAACTTTAAGATGTAATATCGGATGAGGGGAACTCTGTTAGGAGCATAAACAAGACAGCCGATCCTAAACATTAAGGCTGTTTAGTGTTGAAGTTTCATTATAATAGTTAACATTAAATCAAACGGTCTTAATGCACATTCTTGGTCTATTGCACAATTTATTAGTCCATGTAAAAAAATAATGATCTTCTTATAATAGTCTTTTTCGAAACGTAATGTTTTGCTCTCCACCTGAAACTTTTCTTTGAATGACTTCCCGTATCCTTTGCATGCTCGCTCCATTTTATGATTTCTCATAATAAAGTTTGAAAACTCATTTTCGTCAAGCATTGCAATTGGAATAGAAGTGTAAGATCTCGTGCGTAGGAGTACGCAGTAGCGAGGATTCTGACGTCACAGTCTGAGAAAGAAAGAGGCATTGGTTGATTTCTTGTGAGATAATTTACTTATTCTACATGTATGTTATACTAATCATTGTTTGAGGTGATGTTCTCGTATAATGCACGGAACTTGTCTCGCTCTTTACTATTGCGCATGCGCACTGATCTCCCAGTAAGAGTACGCGGGAGCGATGATTCTGACGTCACAGCATGAGAAAGAAAGATGTATTAATTTCATGTATTGCACTGGGGATGCTCTATTTATTGACAAAGATATTGCCTCAGCGTCTCAAACCTACGTTGTTCCAGTGGCACGCGATCACGTGCGTCTTTTTTCATTTTTCTGTAAAGCGTTAAATTGTGGGACATTCGCACGTGCGAGAAAGCGGCAAGGCGCACGTTCCTGTGTGGGTTTCTTTCCGTATGATCACTGATTTTCAGGTTTGTTTTTATTCGCTTTTGATGCACTTGGGCGTCTTTTGCTTGTAGGCGGCGCTCCAAGTTCAGAAACATGCGAGAACAGACTTTCTTTACGCGCGCAGCTCAATGCGCATGCGCACTGAGCTCATCCAGCAAGAGTACGCGGTAGCGAGGATTATGACGTTACATTTGAATTACTTAAGTATTTTCTGAGATAATTTAACTTTAGAATTTAACTTTAGAAACTTTACAATTTTACTAATTCTACTTGCATGTTACAGTAAACATTGTTTGCTGTGATGTTTTCGAATAACGCACGGAACAGGTCTCGCGTGTCTCTGAATAATATTTGCATAATCTTATAACGCCTGTCACGTTCGCACGGAAGAGATAAAGATAAAATACGATAAGGCAGAGGAGATATCTTATGGGAAATTGCCAAATCTAGAACTACATTTTTTGTAGTCTATTTTTAAAATTCGTCATAAATGATGGTACACTGAACTCAGGGGTCTGGTACAAAGTTTTTCTAACTAACTTACAAAGAAAACTTGTTGAGTGAACGTTGAAGGGAGCGCTGTGGATGATTAGTTTACACATGGAGATATGTAAAGTTAATATGGTCAGTGGTTATCTATATGCACATGCTTCATTGAACATGAAGTTGTCGCTCTATCTTTTGTTCCATTATTAATCAAATTTTATTTCCATTTTAAACTTTCTGAACCCACTGAGTTGGGAGTCATGTTATGATGCGGGGCCCCATGCAAGAGTGACCGAGCTGAACTGAAATAGCTCTGGATCTCATGTCCTGCTAATGTAATTAGAAAGCGTTTGCATTGACTGATAACAGAAGAATGTGTTTTAGGCCGGAGCCTATTTCTGGAGCGCCATGCCGTCCGGCCTTTGGTGTCCTTGTCTTAGACCCAGTAAATATTTTGGTCATCGGAGAAACTTCTAATTTATCTTTTGTGTTCGACAAACATCACTTTTTTTGTGTTTTTGCCCTCCCATAGGAAAAATTGTAATAATCAGATGTTGCTTATTCATAGCTCAGGTGATTGTGTTTTACTTAAAGATGTGGCGACACCAAAATATTTTTGAGTTTTAAACTGTGACAGACCACAAACACGAGGAGAAAAAATCATAGATTTAATCGTGTACGTATAATGTGTATGTATAACTTTTTATGTGATTTAAAAAATATTATCATTGAGAAATTGCTCGAGCAGCGTCGTCTAAAGCATTTAACCCTTTAGAGCCTGAAGGGAAAATATGTTGTTTTCACACATTTTGTTCTTTTGACTGTCAAATTCTTTCTATTCAGACAAACTCAAAAAACTAATGAACGAAAGAATCTAGCACTTCAGACATGAGGAATTTACTGTTGTACATTTAAAAAAGTCTTTTTAGTGTCACTCATGTACATAGTTTTCATTCAGGAGCCTTATTTGTCGCCAGTTCTCCAGGCGCTTTTTTTGCACTTTTCACTCCATTCACTCAAATGAATGCATACAAACACACACAAATACACATGCTTCAACATATGAATACACATACATACACACACACACACTCAGATATACACATGCACTGTGTATGTCGATGCATAACGTAACTTGTGGCACATACACGTATATACGAGCACACATGCATCAATAGAAATCAGAAGAGTCTCGCACACCGTCAGTATCATGATCAAAAAGCATCTCAATCACCTCTGATGTTGTATACTTCCTCTTCGCCATGTTTCATTTGCCTATATAATACTTGTTTTAGCGTTGACATATGACCCCTTTAAGGTGGCATAGAACTAGATGTATTTTTTTTGCAAATCAAATATTGTTGTATTTATGTCATCACAGTAATTAAAAAATAATATTAATACTCAACTCAACTCAACTTTATTTATATAGCGCTTTTTACAATTTTCATTGTTACAAAGCAGCTGTACATGAGACACATTGAATACAAGTAAAAAAAACTAAAGGCATATACCTGTAAAAACAAGACAAAGGTGAAAACAACAAAGACAGACATACAAATGCTCCACACACACAATATGCAAACATACATACACACACACACATTGACATAGACGCACACACACACAGTGAAAGCACACATTGGCGATTAAGGAGAAAGAACCACAGGTCAAATATTAAACGGACTATAAATTCTTATATGCAATATTAATTATGTCTAATTTCTGAATTCTAAAGCAGCCCCCCCGGCCAGGCAGATAGTGCAAAACAATATGCAAACGGTGGTGAGGAACCCAAAACTCCCATCGAGAAAAAAAACCTCAGGAGAACCCAGGCCCAACCAGGGGATTCCAGTTCCCCTCTGGCAAAAGCTGCTGCCTCTGCACAAGCTCAACAGTGCTTGCACAACAAGGCTAAATAAAAAATAAACTTAATAAGGTAAATGATAGATTTAAGATTATCATTCACAATCTAATAACATTTGAAATGTTGTAGGAAAATCAAAGTTGTGGCGTCCTTTATCCAGCTCTATCCTCTTAGCTCTTGTCAGGTCACCGCTTCCCATTCTCAGCTCTGCCATCGGGTCTGGGCATGAACTGCATCCTGCGGTAACCTTGGAACAAAGAGACAAGACTGGCTGAGAGTAGAGTACTGTTCTGCACTCTTTGATGCAACAAGTACATCATTTGTTGTACTGTTTTGTAAAACTAGCTGCTGACATTATCACCTGAACGAGTGGACTCGCTCCACTGGACCTATTTATTTTGTTCTACCTCAAAGCATCTGCACACTCGGACTCCTAAAACTACCGTTTTTTATTGAAATTATTCGTAATTGCGATGAAAGTGTTTGTAAAGCTTTTGACAGAAAATTGACATGAAAGGAAAGGTTGAAGTCATGACTATGGTTGTTATGCTTCTGTCAGCTGGCTTTCTGATCGTGTATTATTTTGTTTATTTGAGTTCTTGTGCGTTTGTCCTAGGGGTTTCCCCAGCACATCGGGATTTCTAATCCTAAATTCCCAACATGTTGAATATTTACGATTCGCTATCTGGGCGGCTCCGAAGTTCTTCCGATCAGGTTAATTCACTCTTAACACGCACAACACCACAGGGAAATCTGATAAGATCATCTTTTGGGCCGTTTAAGATCATCGGGACTTTACCTAGGATTGTCGGAAGGGGAGAGTTCGGATTATCTTGTGGTGAGGCACCGGCATAAATTTAAATTAAAATGGCTTAGAAGAAATAAAAAGTAAAAGATGAGTTCATATTGAGATCTTTAATAATGTTGACTTTTATTGGACACTTGGCAAATCTGCGCTCAGTTTGACACATTCTTGAGATCTCTCTTCTAATATATAATGACAGAGACGTTGGTGAGATTTCTGACTCTTTACTCAGCAAAAATATTTTTATGCGAAGAAGGAAACTTAAGCAAGCAAGTAGTGATATCCAGGATAAACAATTACAATGCAAAGATCTCAACTTTCCTTTTTCTTTTCTTATGGGTTGAAATGCAAGTCCTAAGAGTTATGTCAAGATAAACCTTGACCGACTTTTGGCAATCATAAGATGTTTAAACAATCCTGTCAGTGTTTACTTTCATAGATGTTCAAGACAAGCGCATCGCATCGTGGTACAAAGTATTCAACAGAGTCAGCTTTTTTATTTTCACTGCTTTATTGTGTTATTGCACTATACCACTTTATTCTTCACAGAACATGCACGTTTAGGGAGCTGATGTTAGATAACTTGTTCTTCTGCCTCTCTGGTGTTGGAGGACAAAAAATGGTCCTGGGAAATGCAGAAAATGCGCTAGGAAGATATTTTGAGAAATGTCTCTGTGGAACTGGTTCCTTCAATGGAAATCAAATGGATTTTTTGTGTTTTGCAGACGTGAGAAAGTGGCGCAGGTTTGTTATGACCTGAGGATGAATAAATGATGTCCCTTTCGCTAATGTCATCACCTATGAAGCTCACCTGAAAGTTCATGATGGTCAAAGCTAAAACAGGACCTTTCCTTATATGCTAAGTTCAGATATAAACATTGAATTGTTTTGTTATCTCTCGATGTACGCAACTCATCATCCGTCTGTTTGTCAATGAGTGACCCAAAGACGCCTTATTTGAGGACGTTAACCTCCGCGTACAGCTTACCATTAGCTGCGGTTGCGAGAAGTGAGGTGAGGAAAGGGGAGGGCTGAAGTGCCGAGCGAAGTGGGCGACAAAGAAACAGTAGGTTTTACTGTCTGGCGGACCTCCAGATCTCATTACGGAGCGAAGTTGCATACCAATAATGGAAAAAACCTTTTGTCTGTCCGTGCAGGTCTGCTTCTCGAGCAGCCCAGAAATCCCAGACAAAACTGAGAGGGGCAGGATTAGACGGAGCGGGCGGTTTTTGATCCCCGCGGCGCGTGAGAGCCAGCCACGCACATTCAGGAGTCATAGAGTTAAAAATAACTTTATTGCGGATCATGTTTTGGAAGGAGGGATCTGCTTCCCATGCTAGGACAGCCTGCCATGCAGGGGCAGCACAGACTCGTGTGTGTGCGTTTGTGCATGTGAGTGTGTGTGTTTGTGACAACACCAGCGCGGCGAGAGAAGAAGAGAGATCAGTACACACGCTCGCACTGTTTCGACCCGTCCTGATGCCGTGTGTTCTGTCTTGTGCTCCAGATGAGCTGGTAGCTGTGACCTTGCTCCATGAATGCTATGAATGATTCTCTGGGCGAGACGCACACCTCTGGCAGCCACGGCGAGAGAGCGGGCATATTTCGGGGCGCGAGAGGCAGCGAGAACGTCGGGCCGACCTTGATCCCACTGCGTTCCCCCTTGCAGCCACCCAATGCTCATCACAACAAGACGTCTCCTGCGGCCTCCATGCTCTTCAAGGGAAATAGGTGAGACCTCTCTTCCCTCTTTCTGACCCGTTTACTGACTTAACTTTCTTTTTTGTGTTTGTGCACACACGCACCCGGGACATAGATCTGTGTGTGTCCACACGGACCGCGTTTCTATCGGGTAAATGGTTAACACATCCGCACATGCGACGGGTCGTCTCTCTACCTGCGACGAATAGTGCTGCCTTTGTCTGCCTGAGAGAGGACCGTAGACTTTGTACTTGTAAACAGAAGAGGCCGGAGAAGCTGGAATCAGACCAAGCACCTGTTACTGTCCGGCCCACTCAGACAGCGAGACGGATCGCAGACAGGGGCCTCTGCACTAAAACTTTATATCTCGTCTGTTGTGTATATGTGATACGGTAGCTCTGGGGGGTTGTATTTCAATCACAAACAGGACTCTGTGTAAAGGGGTATAACATTTTTATGACAGTCGCAAACAACTGTCATGGCCGCTGCGTGTCCTCATGTGTAGACACAAAAACAACCCTGCTGCGCTCGTGTGCGTTTCTTTATACTGGATTAGAAGGGTTTTATAGTCTTGATTTGAGATGCACAAATATAAATTATATAAAAAGTAAACAATGCAAAATGCCACTAAAATTAGGGATGCACAATTAATATTGTATCATTGCTCCTGTTTGACATATCGCTTCTTGGTTCCTGAACTCTCCGTAAGTCGCTCTGGATAAAAGCATCTGCTTAATGACTCAATTTAAAATATCAGCTGATAAACGGTCATTTTTAATGTTATCGGTATTATTTATTGTCTATAATATATCGGCCTAAATTGTATTATTATATTATAGCCAATAAATAATTCCCTCTGGTTAAACATCTTCAGCTGCACCGTTGCTCACAGTTTAAATACAGTACAGTACTGTCTTTCTATCATGATCATTCACCTACTGCTATTACCAAAACATTGTTGATGTAGCTATAGTATGTCGATATTTATGAATTATCTGAACAAAAGCATATTGTTTGAATCAGACTGCAGTCTGAATGCTCTCTTGAGACCTGTTAGACACGTGAGCAATTGCATGAAAATGTCAATCTTACCACGAAAAAAAGTTTTTACTATAGTAGCAGCACAGATTTTAACATTTGGTGGTTCAAATACCCATGTGAGATCTCTCTTCAAATTGTTTTATTTTTAGTGCATGATTTTTCATAGTCTGGTAAGTGGCATTTTTAGCGTTGTCACATCCATAACGCTACATATTCCTCATAAAGGGACACATGAAAATTAAAATAAAGTAACTATTTGATGTTCTATAAAGAGGCAATCCTTCTCCGTTCATTGGGTATTATTGCTTCAGGATTGTGCATTTTATTTTGTCGTCGCCTAAAAACCACTTACTTTTTTTGTCACATCCATAACGCATGTTTATTTCCCTTTTTTTATTTCCCACATTTCTGGATGTTTTTGGCTCCATCAACAAGGGTTCAGTTTAATATAAACAGATGGTTCAATATATTCGTAACAAATTCCTTCTCTAAGCATTTTTATGTCACGTCCATAATGCAAAATGTCACATCCATAACGCTGGAATCGCCCATTTGGCTATTGCCCATCGGCACCTTCCCATGAAGAAAGCTCCGCCCTTGCGCCATTCCTCGTTACAGGAAGTGATGAGAAGTTATTTCGGGGAGGGATCTTTTTAATTAAAGATCATGAGGGCGCATTCATGTCACTTACACAATTATATTTCTTCAGAATGAGATTTTTCAATTTTGATATCATGCCGTCTTTAACGGTCGCTTTTGCCGAACTTGTTTTTAACAGCAGCAGGTTTATTTAGGTTGAATTTCGTTTTTCTTCAATCTGTCACATCTCATTTTTGTTTGCTCTTGATGCCGATTGGCTGATTTACTCTGTGGTTTCTGCATGCTGCCAGCCATCACCCCATATTTGTGTTTGTAGGGTTCACTGAATGGGGAAATAAAAGCAGTCTCTCTATCTCTCGCCACCTCTCTCCCGCTCTTTCTTACTCTGTTCTGTTCCATTTTCTTCAGGCTTCTCAAATATCCATTCCCTCTCTAGGTTGGGTGTGCCAGCTGAGATAGAGCGAACAGACAAACACACACATTCATGGGGACTTGCCATAGACTTCTGTTAATGGTATTCCGTCTACCGCTAGCCACATATCTAATCCAAATCTCAAAAAAACTTTTTGCTTTTTAGATGTCCAGATAAGCCACATTTAATATGTTTATGAATCGCTTTTTATATTTGGTCCCCACAAGCATAGACAAACAATATATGCTGTCTTTACAAGTACTCATTGAGTTTTATCATTTATGATATTCATTGAAATATCATAAAAATGTTGGTAGTATGAATATGTTTTTCAATGGACTATAGTAATACGATTTTTTTTAAGTTAATTTGTGTCTGATCGTCACAATTAGAATTGCATCATAAAAAAACACAATAGGCCAAAATAATTATATAGCTCTTTATTTCTTTTGATTTTAACCTGAACTTTCACCCAGCCATGTTCCAGACATCTCTCCAAGCGAATTATAAATAAGCACATGATCACACAACATCAGACTGTTGCTCCGCTCTTTACGCGGGCTCTCCGGGGACCCTTCAGGTACAGCCGATGAGGTCATCGCTAGAGTAACCGAACACTCCAGTGTTGCCTTGGAGACAGAAGTTCAGTCATCTGCTCCATCATTAGAATGACATCAGCCTCTGTCTGTGCCTGCCGTCTTACACAGCAGCTTGAAGAACATCCGCTTTATGTCTCATTACTCTGCAACCATCATTATGTGTCTCGCATACAAAATATGTTTTTTTTATAGCAGTAAGAGTTTTCCCGGAGGAGGTCGAGTAAATTAGTATTTTGCAGAGATACTTATCTCTCTCTCACTGTTATGTCTATCTTTTCTCCAGGAAATGCAAAGAGGGGGTAGAAGCGCAAATGGGACCCGTCCCGAATCCCTTTCCAGAGCTGCTGCCGGCCGCCGTCTCCCTAGTGTCTGAGTGTCTTTTACCCTGGACCAAAAACAGTGCGACTCAGGTGAGACGCGCTTCCATGTTTTACACCACATTCTCTTATTTGAACATGCTTTTTGGTGTGTGCTGTCTACATGAGGTGCTCACCTCTAAGGGAGCATCCTACAAGAAAAACTGTATGCATAGTGCAGTACGATATGAATGTATGTCAAGCTTTTCTTTAGACTTAAGGATCGATGACATGGTTGGCTAATAGATTGGTTGACTGATGGATTGTTCTTGGACGTGTGTTTGCTGCTATTTGCTGAATTTCTCCATGGGCCAAAACACACTTTCAACACCGTTTCATTTAATGTTTCATCATAGTTTCGCTCCAGAAGGTATCTGGGAACACAGATCTAAACAGAGACACTATTTCTTTGTATGTCAAGTCTTTGTCCAAATGAGAAACTGTAACAATTGAAACTAGTTTCTTATATTTTGTGAAAGAGTGTTAAGACATTTTGAACAGTTTCAGAGGATGACATACTGAATGTGTGTGTGTCTGTACATATATATTTCAAACTTGGCTTGACCAGACAGTCAGCAGGATAGAAGGATGAAAGCATGGAACAGTCAGGAATGTTTGATGTTTGTTTGTGGGAAATGAGGCCATTAGAGTGTCCTCTATGGGAAATCTTAAAGGTTTGTTCACCCCTCGTATGGTTGTAAACATGTATCTGAATCTTCTGTGGAACACAAAAGACAATAAGATATTTTGAGAAACGTCTCGGTGGTTTTGAGTTCATACGATGGAATTCATTGAGGGTTGGTGTTGTTTGGTTATCAACATTCTTCAAAATATCTTCGGTTTTTTGTATGTCGACAAACTCTACGCTGCATCAAAAATCGCCCTTTAGGATTATAATAAACTTTGAACCTTAAAATTGGATCAGTAAGAGAAGATACGACTCAATTCATCAAAACAATCCGAAGGTGTTTAGCATAGCCGCTGGACCGTATTTTGAGCTAGGGGGTGCTGTTTTTATTAAAGCAGGGTTTGAATTTTACTGCATCCCCGGAAATCTAGCTTTAAGAAAGCAGGAAATTTCCACATCATTTGAATTTTGCATTATCTCTGATCAAATAATGAAATAAACTCACTGACGTGTACAAAATGAAATCAAAAGAAATTAAATTCTAGAATTAAATTCCACAACCAGCGCTGCACCGACCATGTCTACAAAATACATCTTCATTTGAATCTCTCGCTGATCCCTGTTGGGCATCTCCGCGTTTATCGCGGTCAGTGTGGTCTGTCTCGAGCTAAGCACTCGTCACACATCCGAATTTAACCAAGTGAGGTAAAGAGCTCATGTTTTTCAAGCAATACAGAATAAAAAATTGTAAAAAATTGCCCATCCTGCATCAGTAGTAGACTCTTAACTTCAGCTCGCGCATGCAGGATTAACGCGAGTTGTAGATGCGACTACCTGCAATTAAGATACGGCATAAAAAACAAACACATAAAGCACATCAGCTGTCTGAAACTACAAGCTGCGCGTCTGCAGTTTAACATCAACCTGTAATAAACCATGGGCAAACCACTCATGTGATTTAAACACAACTACCCGCGGCATGGCAACTGCATGCACCCGTTCACATACTGACTGTAGACGCATGAGGGCAATAACATCTAAAATGTCCAGAATAAAAAAATTCTGAAATTCGTTTTTTCGCCATTTGGACAAGACAGCTCGTGATACTCAAATTCTCCAATTAACTCATCTCCATGTCATTCTAAACCTGTTTGGCTTTCTTTCTTCTGCAGAACACAAAAGAAGATATTTGTAAGAATGTTGATAACCAAACAACACTGACCCTAAATTACCTTCAATTATATGAACACAAAAATGAGCTTATAAAATATTTCTAATTCACATTTTATGTCCATTTTTGCACATGTGGCAAGTAGCTTTATAAGCTTTATATATTACTTTATTGTAATGGTTTAGTATAAACTATGTGCAACTATTTATTACTAATTGTTCGAAACCAAGTGTTTAATCTCTTTAATTACCATTGCATTTTATTTCTTAGCCTTAGCATATCAGTTTACGAACGTTAAGTTGTATCACTAGCGCTATTATTGTGAAAAGCTTCGGATGTATTTTGGTGATCCTCTCGGTGCGTCGTGTGTCACGCAAGCTACGAAGTGATCAGTCCTTCGTGAGAAGTCTACCTAAAAGCGCTTTTCCTTTCAGAACCTATATAAGCAACGCCATCTGCTTGCTTCGCTGGTTTGGGAAGACGTCGACCCCCGTGGATCTTATGATATGACAAATATATGCTATGAACGACTATCCAGGACGGCTTTGACCTGCAAGATCTGCAAATTACAGCATATTCTGATCGTGCCATCGTAATGTGGCTTTCCAGTTTGCCATTATGGGGGCCTTCATTACATTCGAGGCGGGCAGTAATGATCCCTCGCTCTCACATTATATCTGAGGATAGCAATTATGGCCTCTACACACGCAGCATATGAGGCGAACGGAGGGAAATCAGGAGGGGGATTACAGAGACGTGTCATCAAAACCTTTTTGCTGTGCTAGTTTTTGCAGTTTGTCGAGTCAGGGAGGGCAGGCTGTGACCCAGACTGAGCCTGTCGTGGAGGTGACGGTCGAGGGCCGGGCGGCGTCAGGGTTTACACGCGTGTGTGCGAGAGATGAAATTACAGACTGCAGATCGCTGAGGAATATGCGTGACATAAAGTTGCCGGTTGAGTTTTTATTTAATGCCAGTGGTAATTGTAGGATTCAAAGACGTTGCCGTTAATCAGCTTGTTTTGTTCGCCGTATAAAGCGCCTGATTGTGTTGATCTTCTCTTTTCAGAGGAGTGAGTCCTCTCAGGATACAATCCAGGTCTTGTTACCTGATGCTTTGTGAAACGCGCCCCGGGCTGCACTTCACTGCTGTATTGTAATTCTCCAGTGCCTGTCCTGCTATTGTTGAAGGCCGCTGATGGGATTATGGGGGATTTGCTGTTGTTTTTGGATGATTTAGAGGAGGGGAATATTTAAGCTTCAGATGTGAAAGCGAAACGGTGTCTCGGATGACCTCCAGCGCTCTTCATAGATGTTTTTTGCGGGTTTTTGGACATCACAATTAACCCTTTTGCTAAACCCTGCTTTAAAGACATTACTGAGAACTATTGTAAACCTTAGTATATTATAATAAATTACTACACTTTCTTAATGCACAGTAGAGCATTCTGTGTTAACGATAGTCAACTGGTAAATTGAAGTAAATACTGTAGTGAAATGTAGTATTTACAATAGTAAGCTGTGGTAAATTAATGTATACTGTAGTACATTATAAAAAATGTGTAATAGTGAATTGTTATACTGTAGTTAATACTATAGTTGACTTAAGTATTTACTATAGTAAGCTGTGGTAAATTAAGGTATATTGTAGTTTATTATAAAAAAATGTAAGCTTTGTTAATGCATTCTACAGTATTCTGTAGTATTGACAATAGTGAGTTGGTAAACTGTAGTAAATACCGAAGTAGACTTTATTATTTACTATAGTTGACAGTGGTAAATTAAGGCATACTGTAGAACATTAAAAAAATTTGGAATAGTGAATTGTTTTACTGTAGTTAATACTATTCTTGACTTCAGTATTTACTATAGTAAGCTGTTGTAAATTGATGTATACTATACTGTAGTATATTATAAAAAATTAGTACGCTTTGTAAATGCCTTCTACAGTACTCTGTAGTATTGACAATAGTGAATTGTTAAACTGTAGTAAATACTGTAGTGGTCTTTATTAATACTATAGTAAATAATAAAGGCGTACTGTAGTACATTATAAAAAAATTGTAAAAATGAATTTTTATACTGTAGTTAATGCTATAGTTGACTTTGTTATTTACTATAGTAAACTGTGGTAAATTCAGGCATACTTTATATTATAAATAAAAAAAAAATTGTAATAGTGAATTGCTATACTGTAGTTAATACTATAGTAGACTATATAGTAAATTGTAGTATACTGCAGTATATTATAAAAATGAAAAAACTCTATTCTGTAGTAGAAAATGGATCAATGTAATAAATACTTTAATATTTACTATAGTAAGGTTTTAAAACTTTATAGTACATTTAAGTTTTATTGCAGTTTGATATTGTAAATACCAAAGTATTCTACAATATCTTTCATGTGGACGGTGTGTTTGGTTAATTAATGTAAATCTTTGAAAATTACGGTTGAATTTCCTTTTATCTTTTCAATTTTAGTTAGTAAAGTTCAGTAGAAGGTAGTTGCCAGGGCACAGTTACTAGTAAGTAAACCCATATAATTATTTAACTTTCATTTTTGTTCAATTAAAAGTGTTTAAAATTTTTATACATTGTGAATTAACGTAGATTGGGGTGGTTCTCAAAAAGTGCACATTTATATAATTGTACATACAGAAAGTTCATTGTATACATATTTTTTTTCATGTTGTAATATTACAATAGTGCTGTTTATGTAAGTTCACTCTTAAGGGGCATGAAGTGGGCAGCAGTAACCGAGGGGGCGCGGCTGAAAAGGTTTAATTCCTTCATTTGGGTGATTTGTGTGACAGGTCTTTCAGCAGTCTTTGCTTCAAGCAGGACAAAAGGTGAATGTTTGCACTCACAGCTGTTCGCCTGACAGCACGTCTGAGTCACACGGTCAGCGTGCAGAAAGCCATGACATCATTGCCCCTGCATCCCCCCCTTTCGAAACTCGAATAGATGTAGAGAGACCAGCTGAAGTGTTGCATCATTGTTCCACCCGCCCGTCTCACCACTTGGCATTAAAACTTGTTTTTTTTTGGATAAGTACTGCTTTTTGTTAGCAAAAGAGACACTGAAAGGCATTTTTGTATTTTCACATTTTTTTAGGACTTAAATCTTTAATTCATGTGTCGATGTGAAAGACTCCTGAACCTGTTTTGCCTTTACGAAAAAGTATTGAGGTCTCTTGAAAATCAGAGTTGTTTTTCTTTTCAAGACAAGATATGAAATATATCCTGAGATATGAATTTTAGTATTATATAGTAGTATTAGTATTGAGTATTATATTTTTCTTCATGCGTGTAAAAGTTGAGTCTTTGATTAATATGAGCAGCTTTAGAAATGTCTGTGACTGTCATTGAGAACAACAAGAGGGCAGTGTTGCCCCGATAAAGGATCCACAAGGATTTCAATTCAAGTTTTATTCACAAACATTCATACCTGTAAATATTCACATGTTTGTTGAATCCTGCCTTCCGTCTCTTGCTTTTTATTTCATCAGCGGAGTCTGAAACGCCCAGAGGTCCCGACCACTGACGTGGCTTTGTTTAACCTGGTCTTTAAAAGCTATTTTAGTCGTGAGAAAGCACTTCTCCCAGCCCTTGTGCTTGCAGTGTCATGGTACATTTACATGACAAAGACCCAGAGAGTGAGAAGTGCTGTCTCAGAGCTCAGTAACCTCTCCCAGACTCCAGCCCTGATCCGCTTTCACACTTCACTTCATCCATATGCACTTAAACTGATTTATATACCTCACCATAATTCTTCTGTAAGACAATGATGGGTTAGTTCTTTATATGTGAACTGCCGGTTCGCACGACACAATAGACATATTTAAAGTCCCAGTGAAATAAAAAATTACAATGCACATTTTTCATGAAATTTCACTGAGTTTATTTCGAAGAGTTAATCAATGTGGGTCATTTTATTTATTTATTTGTTATTTATTATTTATTTATTTATTTTTGTATTTCTGTAACTTTGTTAAAGGTCGAACGCTGTCAATCCACCCGACCACTTTTCAGTAAAATTCTGTATGTTAAATAAATGAACACTGCAGTTTTATAGATGGTTAGATTTTTTTCTATATGTTTCGTTTTGGTAATAAAACAAGTAAAACCGAAGCTTAATGTTGTACTTAACATCGTCGGAGAAAGGAGTATATGAAGAGCTCTTTCCCAAAACGCTTTAAATCCATTTTAATAGTTTTCATGAAAATTACATTTTTTTACCTTTTAGCTTTAATGTTGGTTTATTTCTTTATAAAAACAAACAAGCAAGAGAACATGAAACATATGACATCAGGGACTCATACTATAAATTAATATAAATCAAATAAATGCAAATGCATGAAATAAATAACAGCCAAATAAAATAAATAGTAACAAACTAAATAGTCAAATAAAATAAATATTTTCAATTTCATGTTTCAATATTTTCCACCACATACAACAAATAATTTAAAAATAACACATACAAATACCACTTACGAGCGAATTCTGATTGGTCGAGAGGACATATCGCATTTAGGCTAAAAACAGGTTCGGGATTTATAGCGTTTTGGAAAGAAACTGCATCTTGCAGTACATTTTAAACAAGGAAATATAGCGATTTGGCATGAAACATCGATGGAGCAGCGAATAGATTTAGTACATAGCAAAATAGCATGACAAACTCATTTTTTTTAAATTTGGCGTTTCATGCGTTTTGGAAAAGAGCTCTTCATATATTCCAATAGCATAGACGTAATAATCCAATACGAAGAATAACACAAGGGAAACTACAAGCAATTTAACATGAAACAATGTTGGACAAAAAGTGCAAGATGAAATTATTTAAAGAGTCCAGTGATGTGCATCAGGTGCGGGTGTATTCAATGATGGATGATGGGTGCAAAGGCTGATGGGAAGTGTAGTCCAGTGGTGAGTGCAGACGGGGGACCGTGACTAACACAGGATGAGTAAATAATGACATGATTGCTTTTGGATACTAGACTTTAGTCATCTTTATAGCTCTGTTGCATGTAATTATGGGATCTGTCGATTTAAGAATTCCTTTTGCATTACAGACCACAGGCAATTTGTCCATCGAAACTCTTATCTCAGCGTCTGGACTCTCACGTCTCTTATCGCTGTAAGAGCCACTCCAGTTGGTATCGTCTTGAATGATTATGTCTGTCTAAACCGCGGCTGGGCAAATCACAGCTTTATTCAGCACAACCCAACACAACACAAGCCTATTATAGCACTAGGTCTGGGGGTTCCTTGTTTCCCCCGACACTGACTTGGAACACGCTGTTATATTTCAAGGCGACGGACAAGGTATTATTAGCTGTAAATTGCTATCGCTCCCTCTCCGCACCACTGCTTTGGCCTTGCTTTATTTGCTGAGTTGGCTAAATTCGTGCTCCCGAGACAGAATACCCACCCCTCCTTTCTCAGTCGAAAGGCAAACAGTGTGCAACGTGTCTTCTAGGTTAGTCGTGCTCTAGCGATCTGTACTTCCCCTTTCACATGTCGCACATCCAGGAGAGTAACGTTCACATGTAAACGAGACATTTGGCAGAAACAAAGCACACTGTGAGAATCCTCTCATGTGTTCTTGCGAGCGCTTGGCCTTGTTCGTGAACCACAAGCAGAAGGATTTGCTTTGTTCATTTGTTTTGTGAAAAATACTTTCTGCTCACATTTTTATCTTTAAGACCAACCGAGTCTATAACTAGAAGTAGAGACGTAACGTTTTATTTATGTGCTTTTGTATTTTATGAAATGTGCACTTGTAATTTTGTAAATGCAGGTTTTCAGACTTCCCTTACAAAAACAAGTGTACTTCATTTTATTAAGTAAAAAAAAATTCAGTAGTTAGAAGAATACCTGTGTCAGTGTGCTAGTAGTATATTGTAAGTGTACTATTTCAATACTTCTTTTTAACTAAATTGGCTCACTCTTCAGTTATACATAAAAGTATACTAGAAGTAAGCTTTGGTACTCTTAAAAGTAAACTTCGAGGTTTACTGATCATTTACTAGGTCAATACTTCTGGCACTTTGAAGTATACTCTCAGTAAACCCTAGGTTAAATAGTTTTTATACGTAAGTATACATCACACGTATAGTTGACTATTTATATGTTATTTTTGCACTTTTAAGTGTAGTTTTATTTTGGTTTAGGTACTTAAAATAAAATAACGTGAAAGTATTCATGTGTACTTGAATTATACAGAAAGGGAATGAAAGTAAATACTTATTTCACCCCCCCTGATTTTTAGAAGATTGCAAGAGTAAACTTTCATTTGACTTTTTCTCAAGCTAAGTGTTGAGTACATGTATAGGATGAACGTACTCGGACTTCTCCGTCTGTATATGTCATGTGTAATTTGAAGTATATTTCTGGGAAGCAGACTGAAAGTGTAGTAATAGTACACTTGAATAGACCTCTTTTCTGTCGGGGTAGATTTGTGTTGAGTGTTGAGTCTCTCGTTCACGTACCTCACGCTTGAGAGCAGGACGGGTACCGCAGGATGTATGTGACTACTTAGTGAAACAGAATCCCACTGCACTTTGGAGTCTGACCTCACCACGATCTCTCGCTGCCACCGGGGAGCCAGAGATTTTCTTCACTAAACACGTCTCAGCCCTGCCGAAATAATCCACTTTCACAAGGTCATGTCGTGGTGCGGATTCTAAGGATCGACATGTCTTAGTATGGGAAAGCAAATAATACTGCTAACTAAGGGTTTAATTGAATGAATAGAAAGTTAAATATGAGGTCAGTTCTTTAACATTTGGTGTATGTTTATTGTTATTGGTTGAGGTGGTAACATGGGACCTGTGTCACACGTGCAAATCGCTTGAACCGAACATGAGTTTTCAAAATGAAGTTTGGCATTATTTTGGTTTTCCCATCATTTGACGGAATGGTAAAAAATACATTTTTTTGTGGTATGCTATTTAGGGACAGTTCACCCAAAAAGGAAAGATTCTTGTTTCAAACCTATATACATTTATTTGTTCTGTTAAACACAAAGAAAGATATTTGTAAGAATGTTAGCCATTTTCAGTAATCCACTACCATATCAGGAAAAAATATATATATTATAACACAAAAAGTAAGATATTTTGAAGAATTTAGGAACACAGACAGTTTGAGCATTTGAGTAGCATTTAACTTTTCCTACTATGGCGGTCGATGGTGTCAAAGAATTGAAAGAGGTTTGTTATAAATTGATAATTTATACAGGTCTGTAATTACATGAGGGTGAGGAAATGATGATTTTCATTTTTGGGTGAACTATCACTTTAAGTTCTAGTTTAAGGTTTGACTTTGGCTGATGTAAGATTGTTTGAACAAAAATCGTTAAGAGACAAGAAAACGATGACATTAAAGCAGCTCATGAGATGGACATGACGCATCGAAAGCGGAGTAAGACAGCAGATGAAGGGTTAAGTATGTAGAGAGATTCTCATCAGACAGACACATGGTCTGCAGACGTGCTGATGTTCGCATCAGATCATGACTCAGAGGGAATGTCTGCGCCGGAGGAGATATCTGTCCCACAACTCCCATACTTACACCAACTGGGATCTGTGCTGTTTTAGCCTAATTTACTGTGTTATTTACACTATTATCATTAATATTCATCAGACATTCTAACATGCTTAATGGGCAAACTTCTTAGATACTTTGGACTTTGTGGCTCTTATGGAAATTAAAGATTAAGGTTTGACAGTATTGACTTGATTTGATTGAATGTTTATTGCTGTAGCGGTAACTGTTTTCTTGGTTATCTTGATAAAATTGGACCATTTATGTTTCTACACATTTGGTTAAAGGAAACGGATAAAAATCGCAACTGTATCATTTATTTTCATTTATTTTCATCAGTGTAATGTCTCTTAGACGAGCTCGTATGTGGGTGTGGGTTTCGTTATGTAGATGAGTGTGTCTTTAAGCATTGGCCGATTGTTTGACTCTCAAAGACGGTCAAGGTCGCTGTGTCTGAGTTGGTCAGTGTTTTGAGAATCGAAGAGACTGTCTTATCAGTTGCCTCAGTTCATTTCAATTATTATGCTGTTTTATATTTCTGTGATAAGTTTTAGCGCCTGCATGTCTGTGCTACTCCTGCCCACCGCTGATAAAAAAACACAGCCTCTCTCCCTCTCTTTCTCTCTCTGGTCAGTGCTGTAGAGAAGCGTTTGAGATGATTGTAGTATTCTGATCTTGACTCTTCTGTATGGCTTGTGTGAATTTGCACGACTATCAGAACAACTACAGATTAGATTTGAGAAGAGAGATTGGGATTACTTGTCTGTGTTTATATTTAATTGAAATTATATATTAACATTTATTCATTTTTATATTTCAATTTTTTGGTAATATATATAGATGTGTGTTTATAAATTAGGGCTGTCAATAGATATATATTTTAATCGCGATTAATTGCACCCTTTTTGTGCGATTAACTGCGATTAATCGAACAGGTATAGTGAAATTCAACATACACTATTTATCTTGTTTAACATGTAGATTTTAGTGCTCTCAATCGATTAAATTAACTAATCACACACAGCTTTAATGTTTTTAATTTTAATAATTTCACATAGGGGTGGGTGGAAGGGCCAAAAATCTGTTTCACGGAATGAATAGTTTTGTTTCACGATAACGACATATTTCACTGCAACAATCTCCTATTTTTATTCTATATTTTATACCTCATTTTTCATAGATTTATTTAATTAACTTATTTTTACAGTTGATTTAAATGCTCACCTTAGTCAAAATGTGGGAAAATTATGAAAATGATATCCAATTCAGTTCTTATAATCAGATTTATTTATATTTATCTTCTGGCTTTATCATATGTATACAGTAGGAAGATAGACAACAAGTATAACAATGAATATACACAAGTTTCGCTTTGGCTCGCCTAAAGTTAAACTTTATTAAAACTTTTGACAGCGTTACAAAGCAACCCGACTTCTGAAATACGTGAGAATTCGCTTTTTTATATGCACGCCATATCACTGCACCCCTGCATGACTAATACGGTTGAAAGAAAAAGCGCCGGACGGGAGCGGATCATGAAACTACAGACTAAAAGAAAAAAAAAAATGAAAAAAAAAAAAGTTCTCAAATACTATTTCATGTATTTACCGCTAAATACATGAAATAGATAAGAATCCTCATTAAAGCTACAAATTCACATAGATTTCTTCTTAAGCCCATGTGTTCACCAAACGGGACTGCTGTCGTGTTGCTTTGAGCCGTGTTCCAAAGCCAGAAGTTGTCAATCAGTACTGGATGTGTCAATACAAACATTTAAAATCGCGACTAAATAGACCTTAATATGAATAAGAGCGTGATTATATAATGTATGACATAATGTGACAGAAAAAACGGATGTTATGTTTATGCCGTTAAATATTTTTATCGCGTTTATCTGAAAAAACGTTGACAGCCTTAATATAAATACAATGCTTCTGCTTTCCATTCGCAGTCTATTGACATAGAAATCAAACTCCGTTCACGTAAATCCGGTCAATAAAATTTTATGTGTTTACATTAATGCATATACTAATGGTACTGCATGCCAGTTTTGATTTAAAATGTGTATTAGTAAATACTGAAATTAACATAATTTAAGAGGCTATAGATGTATTTTTAATTGTCAGTTCATGTTAGCTGATGCATTAACTATTACACACCTTATTGTAAAACGTTAACTTATTCATACTATAGATGGTTTCATCAGACGAGCGCCTCAACTGCAGTTATTTTTAGGTCTGTGTTTGTTTATTTAATTTATGTTATTTTTAATAGATATGATTATTTTATTGAATAATGATTGTATTAAGTAAATGATGCATTGAATCTTGTTGTACGTTCATTTAATTAAATAAACAATTTGTTGAATGCGTCCTGTAGTTTTGTCGCATTTTAAGAAACCGTATGGAACATTGACATCTAGTGGTTGAGCTTGATATCGCAGTCTCAAGTCAAAATATTGGAAAGACAAGTTAAGCCAAGTAACGGTTCTTCTCGGTTTCTTTTGCTTGTTATCAGAAATAATCTTCAGGTACTCTGTTATTTTCGAATGTGTACCGGACGTTAAGGGCAGTCCATGAACGCGCGCATGCGTAGTAACGTTTGTTTATGTTGTTGTTGCTTTGAAACCGTCTATAGAGCTCTGCATCATTTGCAATGTTCTTTTTATATCCGTATCGGTATCATCTCTCATTCTGTAGCTCAGTGGTGAGAGCATGGCGCTAGTAACAAATACTCAAAAATAAAGTGCAATGAAACGTAAGCCTCTTTCGATAAAAGCGTCTTCCAAAAATGTGAACGAATTTTGGGTTTTACCTCTGCACTCTTCCTTTAAAGATCTGTTTCATCGACTGAAATCTTAGTGTGTGCAGGACAAGGTGCAGGACAAAGTCTAGCAGATTCACAACCTGCCTCAGAGTTGCATTCCCCCGATGACCTTCAGCCTGACCTCTGACCTGTGCGCTTCAGAAAAGCTGACTGGTCATGAGATAGATTTTAATAGCTGTCAGCTAAACGAACATGACACACAGAGGGTTTCATTATTTCATTATACACATTAACATTTATGCATCTGCTGCTTTTATCCAAAGCGACTTTTATACAAAGTGTGAGTGTTCTCCGGAAATAAACCAATGACTTTTGCATCGCTACAATATTTTCTACCAAGTTAGGCAGATTTGCCTTTTTTCTTATTTTGTCATATAGAAAGGATCAAGTTTGACACCAGAACCCCATAATTGTTTGATAATAGAATGTGTTTTCAGATGCGTCATAGCTTATAAAAGTTCATACTGCTTATACCCTAAACTTATAAATGTGATAGAAAAGGATCCAGCTATGATGTTGCTTTGGAACCTTTCATTTTATTTTTCCTCCAACTTTGGTCCATCCTTCATCTCATCTCATCTCATTAGCTTTCCTGTAGCTCAGCGGTAAGAGCATTGCGTTAACAACACAAGGTTGTGGGTTCGATCCCAAGGGATTGCAAACACCTATGTAAAATGTATAGGATAAAGCAATGTAAGTCGCTTTTGGATAAAGGCATCTGCCAAATGCCTAAATGTAAATCTCATATGTCTCCAGTTTCATAAATCCTCATAATATTTCCAGCTCAGTTTCTCCTGTCTGCCGTCCTTTCGGCCAAAGTTTGCAAGCACCGCGAATCAGTTTGTCAACATTCACGACTCGAGAAATCACTTCCTATGTTCCTGTAATGAAATTCGTCCGAGTAAACTTCACAGAAGTTGTTTTGATGTGCGATTAGGAATCCGAATCAATGCGTTCTCTCAGTGGTCAAATTCTCCGCTCTAAATCCGTCTTGCCCTGAAGGCCTGGGTTAACCCTCCAACACCTGAGCTGTAATGTGACCAAATAACTCTTAATGTCTAGCGAGCCGAAAATAGAATCTTCAGACGTACAACCAAAGAGGAGTTTATTGCGCCGGTCACACCGCCTCTTCCCACGGGAATTGATACGTTCTGCTTGAGATAAGTGTGTCGTTTTTTTCTCGACCTCACTCCTTGTGGCTAATTTATCAGAGGTTTTTATTAGAATCGAGAGCGGGATGAAAAAACACCCTCCAGGTTCCAAGGCCAAAGGAGGATGGGTCTGCAGAAGGACAAGAATCGCCGGAGACTCGCGCAGATATCGTCTCTGACAGGACGGCAGACTCCACGCTTATCAACTGTTTTAAAGAGCAGACGTTAACTGGAGACATTGATCCAGCGAAGCTCACGACGGCGGCTGTTTATTAACCAATATCGTCACTAGGAGACACATCAGATCTGGAGGTAAACAGAACAGATCAAGTACGAGGAGAGCAGAATGAATTTCCACGCCAGAAGAGTCACGCTGCCCGCTATAACGCCTCTCTGTCTACAGAAACGGGTATGTTTTTTATGTGTACGCTGGTCACTAATAGTTGTATTAGTCAAGCTTAAACAAAACTGTGTGTGTTCACAGTGGGGCGGCTGCACGCTGAAATTAGGGAGAATGTTTTTGGCAGCTTTTCCTCAGTAAAATCTCACCCCACCGGGTACAAAGAAAAAGAAGAGGTGCAAAATCTGGGTTTCTCGTTTTGTCATTTCTGCTTTTATTTCGTTTCATGAGACGTGCGATAACGTTTGTGTCCGGTGAAGCTTTTGAGGCTTAAGGTTATAAATGTTTAAAATATGTTGCGTGCGCAAATATATTCAAGTATTTATTTTCAAGAAGTCAAATTCATTCCTGCCAGAGTAGTTTTAATATAAGACCGTGTCCGACATACTAGAACTCTTGCTTAAGAAGCATCCCAGCATGCACTTTTGTTATGTTTTTTTAGCCTTTATCAATTTGTTTTATTTCGTGGCTTTAGTATTGTTCTCAAACGTGAAATACGACAACAATTAAGAATGCGTTTGATAAAGTTTGTTCAAATGTTTGACATGTCTGTGTGATCACAAAAGGCTGTTGAATTGAAAACCACAAGCTTTGTCTCATCCAGTCTATTTCAATATATTTTATTCTCAGGGGATTTTAAGAAGAGTTGTGAAAGTGAATCCATAAGGTTTTTGACAAAAGCTCGTTTTTCACAAACGGTGGATTTCCAGCCTCTCCGAACACCTGGAAACATCTCTCACTGGCAAGGGATTCTGATCTTCCCATCGGTGTTGTCATCGTTGTATCCGTTGCCTAAAGAGGCACGCTTGACACTTGGTTAGACGGAGTAATACCCCGCTGAGATGAGTTTAACAATGGCCTAACTGTGGCGCGGTGTGGAAAATTCTGCAAATCTGACAGCTCGTGGAAAAACGCGTCTGAAAGCGCTCTTTTAAAAAAAAAACAGTGATTAAATAACATTTGTGTGAGAGCCGTGAACATGTCAAGTACAATACTGGAGGTTTGTTGAAGTTTGAGCGTCTGTATGGTTGTGTTCAGTGTTGGGTAAGTTACTCTGAAAAAGTAATGAATTACTAGTTACTAATGACATATTCAATAGTGTAATTAGATTACTGTACAAATGACTCTCTCCAAAAGTATTTAGATACTTATTACTTTCTATATCCTACATCAACCTTGATTAGTTAAGAGATTCAAGGATAGACATGAAACGGCTTATTTAATTCATTCAAAATAATATTAAACTCTATAAAGTAGTATTATTAACTGACTTAAGTATAAAAAATGTGAGAATTATACATTAAAGCACGGACTTTAAAGTTAGACTTTGATTTGTGATGTCAATTCCTGCATTGCAAACACATATGTTACACAACCAATTTAGTTTAATTACATCAAAAGTAACTGTAATTGAATTACAGAAAGAATAAGAGTAATCCCTTACTTTACTTTTCCAATGGGAAAGTAATTAAATTACAGCAACTAATTACTTGGTAACTATTTACAACTAACACTGGTTGTGTTGAGCAGTTGGTTAATTTTCAGTTACTGGGTACAGATGTCTATTGTGGGAGGGACATTTATGTTCAGTCAACTCAATTCAATCCGTACACGGTTGTGTTCAAAAGACACACACTATAGTGTCTCAAAATCAATTTAAATACATTTACATTTATGCATTTGGCAGACGCTTTTATCCGAAGCAACTAATATTGCATGATACTATACATTTGTATTTCAATATGTAGGTAAATTTGTTTGGAACTATTGAGGGCTCAATGAACCACGTGACCACAATGCAAAGGTTACTGACATTTTTCCAATAATCTTTCCATAAGTTAATTAAGCACAAGTTAATTTACATTTGACCACAGTTAAAGTATTTAAAGATTCACAGTTAAAGATTCCTCAGTCGGATTATATTAACTTTAAGAACTACGCTGAAAAAACGAGACAACACTCATATTGCTATATTACAGGTGTTAGCGCCTTTTGTTAGCACTGCTCTGTAGCAACTCTTGCATATTGGCTTGTTTGTGTCCTTCGGCTTTCCATGTTCATTTGCTTCATATCCAAAATATTTCCAGATAACACTCCTGCTGTGTTCTGTATCAACCAAAGCCGGTTGCGGAGGCGCCGCACACGCCATATTTATATTCACTTCACTTTTGCTATTTAACCAGAGCGAATGAGACGAGACACGTGACAGGCACTGCGGTCACGTGTGGTGTTTGTCAAGGCGCCTTTGGAGATAAGTGAAAGTGACAGCTCGGCTAGGATCGGAGTATCGATACTTCGGGAAATTAGTATTGGTACCGTTCAGATATTTCAGTATCGATTTTTATCGAAATATCGATATTTTTGACAACACTAATTCTGTATTATTCCCAGGATTAAAAGCGACCGGGCCTTTTAATTTTTCAACCCCTCCAATCACCTGGGTCCATTCCGCCCACTTTTCACAATCCGATCAATTCCTGATTTTAAAATCCTGTAAATATTGTAATGTTTTAGATTTTTTTCAGTAAAATGTGAATAGATTGGGACAGACAGTAGACGGGTGGGTACATGTGAAGTTGAGTGTTTTTGCGGCCCGCAGCTGTGGTAAAGAGTTCAAGGTTTAGTCAGGCTGGTGAACGGATCTTTGCGTTCCGTCCTTGAGCTAATGAGTCTTGTGCCTTCATGTCAGGTGGGAACCGTCGTATTCACGAGAGGAGCGCTCATGAACAACAATACAAAATCATACATTTATAATGGGGGGAACTTTGGTTGTAATGAATTTTGACACATTTCGTGTTGTGGTCTGTTGATAATAAAATAATAATTTGGCCGAATTATGATGGATTTGTGCAATCAAACTGTGTGACTTGTGAAAAAAAGGAAGTACTTTAAAAATTAACACCATCAAAATAACACTGATTATTACTTTGCTGTAACCGACCATCATCGGAGGACTTCTTAGTCCGAGAAGCCTGAATACATTTATTATTGTGTGTGTGTTTGTGTTGGTCGTATTGGTTGGTCCGGATCTCCTTTTTATTTCACAGCTGTGAATCCCACCTGATCATTTTCTTGTTTTTTTGGAAGTGCTCTTAATGCTGAAGCTTGACATGCACTTTGAGTCACTTTGGATAAACTCATCCGCCAAATGCTAAAATGTAAAGCATTAGTTCAGCTTTTTGTTTTCTGAGGTTTTGGCGTACATGTGTGAACAGAGACAGAGATGAACAGGGTGTGCATGTGTGTGGCCGTGCCGTGTGTTTGTCTCACGCAGAACGGAGTGTTCTACAAAAGAGGAATGTCTGAAGTTTGATAAAGTTCAGCTTTACTGCTGAAACTCCCATCATGCATCCTGTCAAATGCTGTCTTTCGCTGCGTCCCAATTCGCTTACTTATACTTTGCCTTTAAAGTATGCAGTGCTTTTGTTTTGGAAAAGTATATCGATTTTAGTGTGTAGCAAAACTGGGACATACTAGTGCGAACCGGAAGTGGTCCTTGTTGCCTAGACGACTCTCTGATCCTATCAAAATACAGTACTTCCTTGTACTTAGGTATTTAATCATTTATTATTTCGAATTTAATGTTTCTGTATACTTGCATTTATTTATTAATTAAGCAAAGCTTCTTTTATTTAATTTGATCAATGCAGAGTAGTGTCACTTAACTCCGCCTTCTCGCGGTGGGTTGTGGGTAATATCACTTGTTAAGTGTCCATGGATTCACACTTCCAATTTTCACCGGAATCAGTAGTACATCCGGGCGGGTTCTTTGAGAATACTCATTTCAACATACTATGATTTGGGACACACTAATTATATTTTCGAATACTCTTTAAGACTCATAGATAGTATGCGAATTGGGATGAAGCTTTTGAGACCAAACCCCTTTCATTACAGGGCAGTATTTGGAATTGATTTCCTGTGTCATTTTTACAATTATAAAAAATACAATTTATGAATGAAATGTTTGTATGCTGTGCTTTATGTCAAATGTATTTAGATGAGAATACAGTATACCAGAGTTAAGACATACTGTAGGATGTTATGAACATCAACAAAAACCTTCATAAGGCTGCGATCACACAGAACGCACTTTTCACGTTCGAAAACGCAAGGCACGCCGCGCTGCTCTTTTGGTGAATATTTGAATAGGGCACCTTGCAGCCTTTTTATTTTGTTAGGTCAGTTTCTCCTCTATGTCTCCAGGCGTTCCGAGCATCTGTGCATTTCCGTTGCCACAAGGGAGCTCCGCCTCTCCACTCATTCGATTGGACAATGAAAAAAAGCACATGACGTCAAGGGCTTTTCTGCTCGGATTTGAGTTGTTTTACAGCTTGGGGCGCTTTAGAGCGCTCCGTCTAAAGGGGGAGGCGCTGCAGGCGGCAGAAACTGGAAAACGCTCCCTGACAACTGAAAACTATATAAAAGACACTGCAGATGCAACTCTATATTTTAAACTTGGTTAATTTTGATGGCATTTTTGCCCAAAGCCCCTGTTCAAATCCAACCCGGTTTGTGACTAAGATATCGTTTGTGCAGGGATGCATTGCAGGCCACACATGCACACATTCGATCTTTGAATACTCTTCACCCTCATGTCATTCCAAACCTGTGTGACTTTCTTTCTTCTGCATACCACAAAGGGAGATATCTTGAAGAGCGTTGACCAAACAACATTGAACCATGTTGACTTCCATTGTGTGATCACAAAACCACTGAGACATTTCTCAGAAAATCGTCTTTTGTGTTCCACTGAAGACAAACTCTTCTGGAATGACATGAGAGTGAATAAATGCATTTCTATTTGTGAACTGTCACATTAAATGTGATTTTCTGTCGCATCACCTGCTTTTCACTTGTCCCTTAACTTAGAGTTCATCAAACCTCTTTGATTTTTTTTAACGAATCCTAACATGCAATTCCTAAAAGTTCCTTTTGAGGAAGTGGTGTGGGGCGAGTGTCACATGCTGATGGTGAACTCATATTCATTTATTGAAACGGTAACAGTCACCGTGACCATTTCATAATCCAAGAGAATCGAATGTTGCCTGGAAAAAAACAAACTTGATTTTCTTACTTGTTATTTGAGCTTGGAGTATTTGTAAACACGTAAACTTGTCTTATTTGCTCATATTGTATCCATACTGTATGTCTGTATGAGCCCGGTGACCTGGCCAATGATTTGGGTTATGCTGTATTTTAATTTAATTTAATCATTATTACTTTAAGTGATTGTTTGCTCGATGTACCCAAGTTATCATTTACGAATTTGTCAAACAGTAAGAAATATTTGGTGGTCTAGAGATGTTTGAATCGATGTCCTGTTCCAGGAAATTAACATTTTGTTCATAACACTGCTGTACTGGGCTGGTGAACCGGACACTCTTTAACTTTTCCATCGATTACTCATTTACCCATAAGCACTGTTTATATTTACTCTGATAAGGGCGCAGCAGAAATCTTGCTTGTTTTATTACCTCGTGACTTTAACAGGTTACGGCTGTCAGAGAGATTTATGGCAGCGGTCCTTGTGAGGGCTTTTCCTCCTCCTCGCTGCCTTTTCTGTGTCTTGTAGGTCTCTCTTACTGACTAAACAGTAGATCGTTTACCTCATTTAGGGATGATGTCACCATGGAAGGCTGTGATTGGCTGAAAGGGTTGCTAACCCCGGCCCTGCTGGGGAGCACTGACCTCCTTTTCTCACTGAAAGAGGACCGGCGAGTCCATCCTACCGATGTGCCTTACACACACACATACAAGCAAGCACACACACATAACTACACAAATACACGCACTCAAACAAACACACACACACATACATACACAAACAACTACACACATGCACACAAACAACTACACACATGCACACAAACGACTACACACAAACAACTACACACACTCAAACAACTACACATACATACACAAACAACTACACACACAAATAACTACACACACTCAAACAACTACACACACACATACATACATACACAAACAACTACACGCACACACACACACACACACACACACGCACGTACATACTTACACAAACAACTACACACACGCACACACACACACAAACAACTACACATACACACAAACAACTACACACGCACGCGCACACACGCACATAAACAACTACACATACACAAACAACTACACGCACACACACACAACTACACACACACTCAAACAACTACACACACACGCACATACATACATACACAAACAACTACACACACTCAAACAACTACACACACACACACGCACATACAAACATACACAAACAAATACACACGCACACACACATGCACATACATACATACACAAACAGCTACACCCACGCACACAAACAACTACACACGCACACACAAACAACTACACAAACAACTCCACGCACGCACACACACACACACAAACAACTACACACACGCACATAAACAACTACACAAACAACTACACACACGCACATAAACAACTACACATACACACACAACTACACACACACACAAACAACTACACGCACACACACAACTACACACGCACACACGCGCACACACAGATACACACACACACAAACAACTACACACACCTAAACCACTACACTTGGACACAAACAACCACACGCACACAAACAAACAACTACACGCACACACACAGCGTGACAGCTTATGTGAGTCTGTCTCTCTCTCTCTCTCTCTCTCTCTCTTTCTCCTTTAAGACAGAAAGATCACAGATGTGATATCTCAAATATTTTTGCCTAATTAATACTGGAAGTATTTTCAGTACAGTGTATGTTCCTTAACTAAAAAGACACCAGTTTTCTGTTCTCTGCAACTTGGGTGGCATTTAAGAACCAAGGACTTAAACTAAGTATAGTGCCTTTTAGAAGGAAATACTTTTATATTCATCTGCAACATTTTGTTTCATAATTACAGTTTTGCTTTTGCACAATAAATGTTCTCAAAACGCCATACGTTTCTTTATTTTTAAAAAAAAAATACATTTAGCACTTAAGCTTTCCTAAGGGTCTGTGTAACCTGTTCTGAAATGGTTCTATTATAATTTATGTATCGCAATATATATTGTTATCGCAAGAGGCTGCAAGTGCAATGTATATCGCAATATGGATTTTAGGCCATATCGCCCATCCCTAATTGAGGCCAATCCAGTCCTTGAATTTCAACAAAATCAAACCTCAGGAGTGACAAAAAGTTATCCAACAGCAATGTGAATGATCGAGACAATTGAAAACCGTTTTTTACTTTTCTTAAATACATGTCGAAATATGACTTTTTATTGCTTAAAATTGAATCTGTACTTGTTTTTCCAGTATTTGAGAAAATACTTTCTGTTATTTTCACCTGTTTCTACAGTTTTCACTTTCTGCAAAAACATGCGAATAGAAACATTTTATTTGAAATTTGGGAGAAAATTGTTCATTTTATCTTATCAGATAAACGGTCTCTGAAATGGTCTCTTATATTTGTAAATACTGTATATCACATACATTTTTTTGTAATTTTATCATGATTAGAAATTGTCAAATTGACATTAGTTACACAAAACATCAGAACCCTCACATTCAATGCTAATATTTAAAATGATGTTTTTTTATTTTTATTGATATATGTTTTTCTTTCTTTTATCCAAAGCAACTTATGAATGAAAGAACATTCAAAATTGTGTCTTAGAAGCCACAGTTTACAGGAGATTTTCAAGGGATGGAAAGCAATAAAAATATGCAAGAAACTATGACTTCGTATTCGTTAGTTTATTCTTTTCTTTAGCACCACTTTGAACCCTTGATTTTAAAACAAATCTTGTGAATCTGACATAGAGCGTAAATGAGATTTCAACGTTTACAGAGAGGTGAATGTGACTTTCACTTTTGTTATATCTATCACTTTAAGTTATTTACAATATGCTTCATGAAAATATTCCATCTTTAAAATAGGTTTTATAAGAATAAATCTCAAATTTTACGCACTGTATAATATAATTTCTCTCTCTTGTTTTTTTGCCCTTTCCTGGTGTGTGTTTTTTGTAGCTCATAAACTGCATAAATGCATAAAAACTGCATAAATATCCTCCTTTGCACGTTGCGTAACTTCAGTCAGCATTGACGAAATCAGGCAGTTTTGCATTTAACCAGCAGCTTTCTAATTGCATGCTGGGATTGATGCAGAATTGCATGCTTGTCAAGACTGTGAACGGCAAACATGGTGACTTTTCCTCCCCGCCCCCTTCTCCTGGTGTGTGTGAGCGGGGGGGGGGGGGAGTTGGGGGCAGACGGCGCGGGACTCACCCCCGCTGGATAAACGGTAGCAGGTGATTGGACAGGACCATGTGTGACATGAAGCAGCGGAGGCTGCAACTGAGCGTGCTCTCTGTAATTACCTCATTTGAGCTCGGCTGCAGGGAGAGAGACAGAGAGAGATAGAGAGAGAGAGAGAGACAGAGATAGAGACAGAGATAGAGAGAGAGACGGGAAAGATTAAGCAAGACTGTTAGAGTTTATGTTTTAAGTTTGAAAATGCTGTGCACTCATCCCTACATAATCTGCAGAGATGATCTGAAATCTCAGCCCTGCGCTTCGCCGAACACGGGGGTAAGTTGCTCTGCGCCGGTTTACTCCTTCCTGAAATAAATGCACTGTGTTAGATCAGAAACCGTTTCTCTGTGAGATCATTTAAGCGTTGCTTTAGTCCGCTCATCGGACTGTAGGTTTGCTGCTTTACTGAAACGTGACGGTGAACTCCGGCGTTCATGAAAGGCAACATTCATGACTTCCGCAGAACACACTGTTCCCACTTTGAATTGACGGGTTGTTGCATATATGGCACTTGAAGTGAAATGTCGTTTCGCAGAAAGACAAAATGCTTGCGGTTTGAACTCGACAGGACTTTGAATAAAAAAGCAAAGTGTTGAATTTGCTCTGTCGCAGGTAATCAAAGTGTACAGTGAAGATAATACAAGCCGGGCTGTGGAAGTACCCAGTGACATCACTGCCCGGGACATCTGCCAGCTGTTCATCCTGAAGAACCACTGCGTCGATGACCACAGCTGGACTCTGTTCGAACACATACCACATCTGGGCATCGGTAAGCCGCTCTCTTTCATTCAAAACCTGTATATGACTTTCTCCTCTGGAACACAAAAGAAGATATTTTGAGAAATGTCTCGGTGGTTTTTGTATTCGTACGATAGAAGTCGATGGGATTCAGTGGTGTTCGGCTCCCAAGGTTACCCAAATATTTTTTTT
Source organism: Triplophysa tibetana (assembly GCA_008369825.1). NCBI lineage: Eukaryota > Metazoa > Chordata > Actinopteri > Cypriniformes > Nemacheilidae > Triplophysa > Triplophysa tibetana. The sequence continues at coordinate 2,160,214 of CM017902.1, forward strand.
CAAAAGGGAACTTTCTGTCGATTATACTGGAACATGTAAATGAACTATACATATATAGCGTATATATATATTAGGAGGGTCAATAGATTAACATTTTTAATTGCAATTAATCGCACCCATTTGTTCTTTGATTAATATTAGTGACAGGAGTCACAGCCGCATGTTTAAGAGTGCGAGTTAACTCATTGAAGACTGTGGTGGCTAAAATGCTAGACAAATGTGCTTATTGATGACAGAAAAAACAGAATAATTTTTACGCGTTAATCTGAAAAAATTAAACAAATGTGTTAAGGTTGACAGTCCAAAGATATATATAAATTAGGATATATATATATATAAACACATAAATAGCATAAATCACAAAGTCATCCAACAGCAATGTAAAACTATGTAAAAAATCCAGGTTATTGCATTTAAAAAAAAAATTAAACTTGTCCTAAATACATGTAGAACTGTTGTATTGCTTAAAATTACATATGAAATAGTTTTCTTTGCAGTATTTGAGGTCTGAAAAAATACACAGCATCTTTTGTTGTAACACACTTTAAGTTTAATCGAGCGAGTTATATCATATTATTTTTTTCTTACGACAAAAATTAAGATGTTCTTAAAATGCTTTAAGATTTGTTTGAGAATTACACTTACGGACATTGTACGAACTTCCTATAATTTATCTTACGAAAGTTCTTATATTTTGTCTTAAGAACATTTTCGTGTATCCGGCATTTCGTGAATGTCTTGTGTTTACAACATCATCGAGCCTCATACATGACTTATCTATTTGTAATTTATAGATGTGAATATAAAAACATAAAATAAATATCTTAACACCTATTGAGTCCAATATGCACCAATATGAGTTTTGAGAAGAAAAATGTAAACGACGCCTAGACAACTCTTAACCAGCTTTGCTAAGAAATTGAGATCATAACCAGTGCAAACGACATTATCACTGTCCGAACATTCCTGGCGTCTCACTTCCGAAACGCTTTGTGGATGAATGAGTATTAGATAACACAGGTCTTCCAGATGGCTGTGTTCTATACGGTCAATAAATAGCTTTCAGGATGGCAGGAGGTGAAAAATATTAAAGGGTGAGATGAAGTAACGGGCGCACCACGCATCACTCTCCTCGAAGGTCGCTCATTATCAAAGCATCATTTTTGCTAAATGTTTTAATAATTCATCCATCAAGCCCATACTGCTGGCAGACGCTGAACCTCCGGACTGAAAACAAACGCAGTATTATAAAACAGACATCTCCGACGGGGAATTCTGATTGGACGAGAGGGCTTTCATGCTTTTGTAAAGTGCAGAAAACACACATACTTCATTACTCTTCGTATTAATAATAAATTTAAGTGTTCATTGAGCGTTAATGGCTTGTTTGATATGTCGCATTTGCTGCTTGTGCCTTCAAACGACTCTTTACTATGGTCAATTCACTATAACTCATAACCTCTCATGAACTGGTGCTTTATTTTTTAGGCTTTGTCGGTAAATCATATATTTTTTATGGAACAGAATTCGGGGCTTTCCAGGAAAATTCTCGCTTATTGAACAGCGTGTGCAATATTTACTTTTGTGGACTTTATTAATCTATAAAGTCAACATGGAATCAAACTAGATCAGTTCACGTTATTTATAAATGAGAAAAAAAGCCCCCCTCCAGCCTCTTGAGCAATAAGGGCCAATACAATTTCATGATCAACATTAGGTTCAGTACATGGAAACAATTTTCGCTCTGTGTCTCACATTTGACTTGAATACACATTGAAGGCATCACATGTCCTCCGTATGTTTTTTTTTACTGTATATACACATCAATGAGTGTCAGCATATCAGAAGTGTCCACACGTCAAGTCATGAGAACATACTAATCTCGTGTATCTGTTCTTTTTCCAGAGAGAACCATAGAAGACCATGAGCTGGTGATGGAGGTTCAGTCGAGTTGGGGAATGGACTCAAACTGCTGTCTGTACTTCAGGAAGAATTATGCCAAATACGAGTTCTTCAAAAAGCCTCTTGTGAGTCTGTGTGACTGGACACATGGTGTCCTGTGCAATTGATTTGCTGGGGAACAGAGAGCGCTTTTACACCATCGCGCCTAATCGCTCTCGGTGCCAAATCGTTCCAATCCGTGCCGATCCATGCCAGCCGGTACATAAAGGGTTTCCTTTTCCACTGCAGGTCTGATAATGAATTTTTTAGAATGTAAACGCGTCATTCACAGCCTTGGTAACACAAGAGACCACTATATTCACTTGCATGATTCGGCACGGTTGCCCAACCAGCCTTACCGTCAGATCGTACTAAAACACACAATTGAGATCGTACATATGAATACGAATTAGCAACCATGTAAAACAAATCAAAAAATTCCTTATGAGATTGTGTCGGAGACTTTAGTTGGTTTTATAGCTTTTTGAATAATGTCACATGTCATATTTCATGTCAAGCATGTTGTTCACTCACTGAAAATTCCGAGCAAAGAACAGTTTGTAATCGTGTCGTGTCGACCCAGACTGTACCGACGACCCACCCAACGAAAAATTACTGCAACCATTTCAGACTTTGTTCAGAACGGTTTGGCGCGATGATGGAAAAGCGCTCACAGATGGCCACACAACAGGGTTTCTCATGATTTGTAATTGTGTTAAATGGGAATCAAGCATCTTTAAAAACTCGGGCTGTCAACGTTAACGCATTAACGCATGCAATATTTTTTTAGATTAATGCGTTATAAATATTTAAAGCAATTAATGCAGCATCCGTTTATTTTGTCATTCTTGGTGTAGCGTTACATCATATAATCACGCTCTTATTCATGTAAAGGCCTTAAAACATTTAAGCACGATTTATACGAACTGTTGCTTGACCGTTGTCCCGTCTGTTGGATACAGTCACGGGCTAAAGACTCCGTCAGTGAATCGTTCTGTTTCCTGCTTGAATGAACAAAACACAAAAGATTATGTCAGAAAGCTGTTTTGTATTTTCTCAAGTACAGACTTGAACGTGTTAAATAAAATCCTAAATGAATGCAAAGAGTTTTGCTCTTAAAGGGGCGGCGCGCTCTTTAACGTGCGGATGTGACTCCTTTCTCTAATGTTAATTCTGTATTTATTTTAGAATTTAGCATTAAAGACTGTAAAGAAATGAAATTTCTGTATATTTCCTACCTGTTAGACATGAGAGCTCTCAATTACACTGTACTACCATCTTAAACGGCTATAATTAAATAATAATAATCAATAAAGAAAAACTAATCAATTTAATGGAGAGATCAGTTGCAGTAATAATATCAGAATGTTGGCTTTCCTTTATAATATTATGTTTTCATCAGTTGTTTTTCTTTTATTTGGAGGTTAAATGTGAAATAATTAGACTGTAAAAGTATATTTAAAAACGTTAATGTTATGTGCGATTAATCGTGATTAGTTGCATAAAAAAAATATGTGATTAATCAGATAACAAAAATTGAATCGATTGACAGCACTATTAAAAACTAAATGAGCAAACTGACTGTAGATCTTAATAAGCATGGTTTAAATCAGAAATACATTATTTTTGCCTCTGTCGCCATCTCTTTGCAAAATCTAAGAATGCAGTTTACTTTTGTACTTTATATATGTTGACGTGTTTTAAAGTCCGATGACATCCGACTGACATTTTCCATGAAATCGCATCCGACTGATCAACTTCTCTCTACTAAATCACTGTTATAAGCTTACCATTGTGGTCGTGGTAAAGTTAGGAAAGGACAAAGATCTTTCATGTAGCGCTTGATAAAATGCTGTATCAGTGAAGAGTTTGATTTAAGAGTTTTCAAACCTGACTTGTTTGTCAGATTGTGTTTGTGGAAACAGAAGTGATTGTGTTTTAAATGTGATGTTTGGGTTTCCACAGGATTTTTTTCCCGAGCACATGGTGTCTATATCAAGTGAAACCAATGGAGTCATGAACCACTCACAACTAATCCAGGTGACAAACTTTTTCTTATGTTGTTATTATTACTTAATAATTATGTCATCATTTATTCACCCTGATATCCAAGCATGTATTTTATGGAAGACAAAAAATGTTTTTTTCTTTCCGCCCGCGCCCGCTGTTTTATTTCCCCTCCCGCAAAAAATGTACTCTGTGTTCATTTTGTGCATTTAGTCAAAGACAATTGTTAATGTGACTTCTGACGTTCCACCCGCAGACCTTCCTCAGTTCCAGCTCCTGTCCCGAGATCCACGGGTACCTCCACGCTAAAGAACACGGCAGGAAGTCTTGGAAGAAGTTCTACTTTGTTCTGAGAAGATCAGGATTGTACTTCTCCAACAAGGGCACATCAAAGGTCGGTTGAAATCTTCACGCGCCGCAGGGCGATTTCCAGCGTCTGCTGGGTTTCTGAGTGCAGTTAGACGGTGGAAACTTTCCATCTTCAGATCTCAATACCAGGGAGTCTGCAGGGATTAGCTTTAATCATTCACAATACCACTTGCTCTTACTTATAAGATCCCTTAAAGGTGAGCTGCACCTCCTGTCTAAATGCGTCTTGAGTTGCCAGATTATACAGAATATCACGGAGCCCTCGGTTTATAAAGGTTGGCTGGAGTTCTGCCGTCACTTGTTTTGAGATGTGATGGTTAGATCTGATGCTACGGCTTCATGGGGCTTAGCTCAGTAAAACTGGTAGAGCCGGATTTTGTGTAACACTTCCAAGCCCCGAACCCTTGCAGTCACACAACACCCTCCGTCTGTCTTCTGCTTTTTCATTGTTCTTACAACAACAGAGCTTTTGTTTGAGACATGTGAAGTCTTCACTCTTCACTTCATGATTTAAGGGTGTTTCTTCAGCTATGGACAGTTTTATTTCTCCTTTTTAGCAAATTGTCTTTTTTAAAATGTGTTTAATGGGTAATGTGACTTGTCTACTTATACTGTCGGTAAAAAGAGATGTTTTAATCACAAGAGACTTCTAGCATGGATTTGTTACCAGATTGCTAATTCGTATGAATTTATAATAGCTTTCTTTTTTTTTTTACATGATTTATAATTATGTAAATCGTAAAGTATACTGTAACTATTAGAAAAAATATGAAGCCGTAGTGTCAGATCGTACTAAAACACACGAATGAGATCGTACAAATGAATACGAAAATAAATCTACAATTGCTTACGAGATTGTGTCGGGGACGGGTTTTATAGCTTCTTGAATTATGTCACACGTCATATTTCATGTCAAGCATGTTGTTCACCCACTGCTGTCTCCTTGGTATCCAAGAACTCATAGTGTACTATGACTCATTATTAGTGTACTTGGTACCAAGGATAGTTTGGAGATTAGGAGTTTAAATCTGAAACGAGGTTAAATAAATCAAATCTATACGTAATGATCAGGGCATGATAAATCGTTTGCAAAATACTTCACAGAACGTTTAAAAAAAACAGCTGCTTGAATTCAGCTGAGATTTCAAGTGTGATTCTTCGTTTTTGCCATTTACTGAATTTGTTTCGTTTGCCTTGTTTTCCAGTACAAAGATAAAAAGAATCTTAAATCAAAGTAAATGCAATTGGGAAGCATAATGACCTAAGATATTAGTTTGGTTTCTAAAATTCTAAATCAAACTAATTATAAATAAAACAAATAAATAATAAAAAAAAATAATCATGAAACAACAAATTTAATTCAGTTTATGCATAAAACAAGCAAAAATATCTGCCAATGTGGTAAGAAAAATAAACTTAAAATTAAATTCTTTTTTTCAGTTTGGAATAAGAAAAGTGGATTTGCAATTAAATATTTAACAAAGATCTAAAACATGTTTTAATTCTTTTTCTCTTACTACATTGGCAGATATTTTTTGAACTTATTTTTGATAATTGTATTAACTTTCATCCAGACATATCTGTCATTTTGCTTCTCAAGAAATGTATTTTGATTTTAGATTTTTTGTTATTTGTATTCGAAAACAAGAATATTAAGTTAGAAAGATATATTGTTGCAATGTTTCAGTCATAGTTTTTTTGGCTGTCTATACTGTAGGTAAGTAGTGTAGTTTCTTCTCTATCATGGTGTGTGTGTGTAAATGAGAGAACTGAGATGTATGGTGAGACAAAGCCTGTCTTTGTGTGTTGTCTCTCTCTGTGTGTCTCAGTTTTCTCTCGACTCGCTTCACTGGTGGTTTTTGAGATAAAGCTCCTGCCATTGTGGCATGTTTCCGTGTTTCTCTCGTCATGGATATGCATATTACACCCTCACTGTAACCGAGAGTTGGTGTGAAAGAGAAGACACCAGACATTCATCAGATCATGTGTTTACATTTCTGGGAAATAATTAAGTTAAAAAAATAATATGTCAATTTGAACAGAGGCTTCTGTCCTCGCCCTCCACGCGTCTCTGAGTGACACTCAAACTCTTTTGGTCTTTATATTACGTTACAGATTCACCGCGTGTGTCTTGTGTCCTGACGGTTTGAGGGATGTTCTGCATAGCTCTCATGTTTGAATTGATCCCGAGTTAAAGCTCAGGCTTAATGTTGGGTCACGGTCAGATGGCATGTGAGCACGCGGTGCCCATTACACGCGTCTGGTAGATCACCACAGGATTCACAAATGAAAATACCATCGTGTACAATATAAACTCCAATAGTTTGTACAAACTACGAACTATTATAACAAAGTACAAATATATTCAAAATGATTTGCTTGAAAGCCAGAATGACTTACAAAAAAACTAGAGATAATGCTTTATTGCTTAAAATAACAAAACATATCTACAAATGTGGAAATAAAAAAATTTGGCTTTAATGTTAAGTTAACCCAATCGGTATATATTTCTTCTTGTGTTAAGCATAAACTCAATTCATAAGTATTTGTTATTAAACTGACTAAATATCTTTAAGTCATTTTGCTTAAGTTTTTAGAAAATGTATAGGAAAGCAAGCCAAAAAAACTAAGATTTGTTTCTTGCATTGGTCTTTAGATTAGATTATGTGCCCGTAGACGTGATTTAAAAGAAATATTAAAGGAAATGCATTTTTAAAGATTGCACGTTTTGGAGGAATGCTTGTTTGTGTATGTGTTTGATCATTTATTATATCATGTTTTGTTTATATAATCTTTAATGCTCTGAACTTCATGTTTTCATATTGGATCATAATTCTGTTCCTTCTGTAGGAACCGAGACACCTTCAGTTTATTTGTGAGTTCAGCGAGAGCGACGTCTACACGTTATTAAACGGCAGGAAAGTTTACAGCGCCCCGTCAGACTACGGATTCTGTGTGAAGGTAACAGACATTAAATCACTTGGTGCTGTGCCACGCTATCATCATACACCATCACAGCGAGTTTTATCATCTACTGGTATCAGCCCAATAAAGTCTCAGATTTATGAGTTATAAACGATCACAGTCAAACAATCTGTCTGGCTACTTATCTTCTCTGAACTTTGTAATGTTTCTACAGTTTTGATCTCTGGTCAGACATTACATGTGAAAGTGCAATATAAATAAAGATATCTCTAGAGATTTTATCAAACACATAATCACATCTAAGCTGCTATTTCACTTTAATGGGAACCAAGTCTCCTAAAGTGAATCCAGCCTTCGCCTTCTCATAATGTTTCTGTTAATTTTACTTTTTCTTGTGTAAATTGCTGTTCAATTCAGACAACACAACATGTTTCCTATATTTATGTTGTTATAATATAGTTGTTCACTGTGTGGAGGGGGGGTACTAATCTGACTTCTGTTTTTATCGCTCCGTAAACAGATAAAATATTGTATTTTGTCGCTAGACTGTTCTGAAATGTTAGTAAAAAGTCCAAAAGTAACCATATTCCTACGGCAAACAATTTTGTTGCGAAATAAAAAACAATCAAACAATTCACTCTGTTTTGTGAGAAAAGAGTAACGAGCTGAATTTAAATCACTAGTGTGGAATCAGACTCCATACTTTGACAAGGATTTTTTTCTTTTATAGGCAAGTAAGTCGAATGCTGCACGTGACCTGAAGCTGCTGTGTGCAGATGATGAACAAACAAGGACGTGTTGGGTTACAGCAATGCGCCTCTTCAAGGTGAGAAGGTTTTCAATCTCTCTCTTTCAATCTCTCTCTCTTTCTCTCTTTCACTCTCTCTTTCAATCTCTCTCTCTTTCTCTCCCTCTCTCTCTCTCTCTCTCTCTCTCCCTCTCTCTCTTTCACTCTCTCTTTCAATCTCTCTCTTTCAATCTCTCTCTCTCTCTCTTTTTCAATCTCTCTCTTTCAATCTCTCTCTCCCTCTCTCTCTCTCTTCCACTCTCTCTTTCAATCTCTCTCTTTCTCTCTCTCTCTCTCTCTCTCTCTCTCTCTTTCTCTCTCTTTCACTCTCTCTTTCAATCTCTCTCTCCCTCTCTCTCTCTCTCTCTCTTTCACTCTCTCTTTCAATCTCTCTCTTTCACTCTCTCTCTCTTTCACTCTCTCTTTCAATCTCTGTCTCTCTCTCTCTCTCTTTCACTCTCTCTCT